>JAUBNQ010000011.1:7462879-7474714 GCA_032353495.1 Ctenopoma kingsleyae
ACGAGTGTGAGAGTGTTTGAGTGATAAAGTGACAGCAATAGTGAGCTAGAGAGGGGGAGAGAGAGGGAGGAGAGGCTGGACTGCGCTGGTATAGTGAATGACAAAAAGACAAGAGTGTAATGAAGAAAATTGGGGATAATTGAATAGAAGAGCACTTGGGTACGAAAAAGCAGAGAGAGAGGAACCGACAGATAGATGGTGAAGTGTCAGAGCACAGGGGAAGTACAAAGAGAGGGAGGAGAACAAAGGAGAGGGATCAATCTAGCAGCTGAAGTAAGAGAGTATGCCACCCTTGAGAGAGAGTGCATGAATGTGTGTGCAGTAGAGAGAGCGAGAGTGAGAGAGCGAGAGAGAGAGAGAGAGAGAGAGAGACGACTGTAGCGGGGCACAGAGTAGGTGAAAGTGTGTTTGAGAGAATGAAAAAGAAAAGACACGCTGCACATTACAGTGATTCAGGCTGGCTCACAGCGATGTACATTTAAATAATAGAAGGCATGACAAATGTGATTTTGAAAGAGAAAAGGCACATCTTACTTTTCCTCACTGAAATTTTGTCAGCTGGATGATTTTGTAATCCCGGTGCCTTTTTGCTCTCTTTGTGGTTTATTAAGGAGGTCACTGCGGATACAACGAGGAGCTACAAAGACAGAACTGCAGACTAAAAGGTAATTACTTTTATATATTCATTGGTTCTACAAAGAACAACTGATATGTGTATCTCACAAAGTAATGTAAAGTGTTCACAATATCAAAGAGAAGTATAATGATAATAAAAATGCTTGTGTGAAATAGAAATGATATGGAATCATGCAATAAAAGGTTCTGGGTACACAAAGAAAGAAGAAGTGATCTGTGAACTGAACTGAACTGCGAGGTGTTTGAGGGCGACCCTCACAGCGCTTTACAAAAAGAAGTGAGCGTTGCTGAAATTGTGGCAGGGAGAGTGGGGTACATGTCCTCTGATGTCTGATTCCCATGTTTTATGTAGGTGGGGAGGAAGAGCAAAGTGGGACAGAAAAAAAGAAATCACAGAGACATCACAGAGCCTTCAAAGAAAACTACAGTAATTGCATGTATCACTCCAGACCAGCTTTAAGACTGATTAGTGAGAGCGGACCTCTCTGCTGTGGTTCGGTTTTTAAGTTTTATTAACTAAGATATGTATCATGTATAGATTTGTTTGCTGATAGTTACTATGAATGGCTGAAGTTAAATTACTAAAAGGGACATTGAGGTAAAAGAACTGCTGCCAGACATTATCTTCTGGACACAGTGGGCAGTGATGGTGGAAAAGTTCATTTCTCTAAATAGGGCTTTCATGCCAAATGCTTCATGGCCATAATTGAATCACTTATAACTAGTTAAGACGCTGTTTTATGCAGAGTGTCGCATCTTTATTACGAATCATAATTGTACATTTCAGTAAGTATGTGATGACCTTTGGATTACAGTGATATTTTCACAGTACAAATAGGGGCATGACTGATGTAGCTAGATAATAAGCGTGGAATCAGCCTGCGAGTTTGAAGAAAAAAAACATTAATACTTGTGCTTATGTAAAACCTGCATTTATATAATACCTATATTAATACCACCCAGACACTTACAGAATTGCATTACACTTTTGTGCATGAGTTCAAAGACAGAATGAGAGAGTTGAAATGGAAAGGTGAGCAGAATCAAACGAGAGCTCATCAACACCCACATTTCACACACTGCTTTAGCTGCAACTTGTCAAAATCGTTCACAAAAATACAGCTCACAGTATTTATGGTGTCAATTGGTGAAAAGGTGGAAACCTTCTAAGGACCAAGAGAACTGACACACACACACACACACACACACACACACACACACACACACAGAATATGCCTACATTGTTCCAAGCCTTATTGAAACAGGCTTTACAGTATTTGCTTTTGTGGTGCACCAGTGGTGTGTTCCAGCTCTGTGTACTTTCATCCTACAGATACAGAGTAATTGACTTTGCACAGTCTCCTAAGACCTACCCCCCACACTGTAATGCACAACAAGCAATACTGGCTTTAAAAGCATATTTTTCTATTGAAGCAGTGCACCTAGGGGAATTCATTTGGGAAATAGGAGAAATAAACAAAGTGGGCAATTTAGAGCAGAGTGGGAACACTAAGATTAATGGCTTCCTCACAAACACAACAATTGGTCATAATGGAACAAAGAAAGCTGGGTGACGTTATCAATGCCAGAGAAGGGACTGAGTTATTATATGTAATGTGTGGGTAATGCCAAAAGAGAATGTGATTATGAAACAACTGGGTGCAAGATGAAAGACGTGAAAGACACTAAACTGGCCAGAAAGCTTGATGTGTCACTGGAAATGTGTGTGTCTCTCTCTGATTCAGAACATTTCCACCACCACTGCCTACTTATTTCCACTCTCCTGTCCTGTGTCACACTGTTCTATCCTGCTCTGTCCTGTTCTGTTCTCTCCGATCTCTGCTGGAAGAGTAGGAGTCAATAAACAGGCTGGTCACTGTAGCAGATGTGACAGTGCTATATGGTTCAGTTATTCCCTAGGGTTTGGTATGGAGGGAGTGCAGAACAAAAGACAGACATGCAGAGAATATATTTCCAGTGACAGCTCACTGCTATGGAAGAATACAGCTGGGCTCTATTAGCTGTAAGCTGCTTCTGTATCAGTGAAGCCAAATGTAAAACCCACAATAACATGTACTTTAAATCAGTCTCGTGGGAGTATTAAACTAGGCTGCAGCTGATGATAATGTGAAAAAACAATATATAAGCAAAATATACACATGCACATTCAGATGCATACACTTCCACACACTCATATTCATTAGCTAGTAATTTAAGGACAAACTGCCAAATGTGTGTAATGAAATGCCACAGATCAACTTCTGTCTGACATTTAAAGTGACATAATCAAATATCATTGAGCATTTATTTAAATTAGCGTCTATGATTTTTAATTATATGATTTTTTAAATGAATTTCTATTTGATATTTGTGGAACTCACAGAGTCTCATTGCTATGCTCATTAAGACAGAATGTGAAAGAAGAGCTGTTTCCCCTGACTCTGCAGGCTTTTCATTATTACATACAGGGAGGTTTCCCCCAGAGGAAAGAGCTGGAGGATTGCCGTAAGCCATGAAAACAGAAGCCAACAGAGTGGAACACATTCACAGTTATGAAGAACTCAAATTTCTGAACACAACTTCAAATTAATGACTGAAAAACACCGTCTCAGTGTACACAAGTGGATTTTAAACACACTGATTACAGAAACACTACTACGTGGTTGACCGCTTTCAAAGCAGAACACAAATGCGATCTATCTATCTAAAATATGTAAATCTATCATATGGCATGAGCACAGGAGTAATAGTATGTGATGACAGAGCTATAGGTAAGTAGGTATTCACAGAGCTTTACCCGTAGGTTTATAATTAACCTTGACATTAACCTCACTGTTTGCAGATGTAATCCAAATTATGAGCTACTTAGCAGATTGTTTCAGACCTGAAATGAGCCACAGATCTTTGGCTCCTTTCAGGAATGTGACAGGGTAGTTTAGATCTGACGAGTGTCGAGAGCAGGTGTAAAGGACACAACTCACACACAACCTCAGTTTCTGTACAGGTGTTTTCCCAAAGCAAGTAGATACATGTATCTGAAAGTTTCCACACACTTTGCCTTGTTCTTTTCATTAAAGGTTATAAATGTTGGAGTATAGAGCACTAAAAGCATAAGTACAGCAAAATGTTGAAGACTGGAGAATGAATCCACTTACACCCCATTACATGGTAGGTGGATGAACTGTAATGGAGCCTGACAGGTTTTGACATGGTCCTCACTTTGTCAGCCATGTCTAACAGCATTTATTAGTATCTTGTTGACTTTTGTCTCTCAGTGTTACCTTTATGTCAGTGGACGTGCAAGGTAAGTGAAACTGTCAGACAGTCTATTTGTGGCTACTTATCTGCCATAAAATCCACGCTAAACCCACGCTCATCTTCGTGTGTCTGAATAGTTTGTCTGTGGCCTGCTTTCATTGTATTTGAGGCCTGAGGTCTGTAGTTGGGAACTCTGGGACAAGAACAAAAAGTAATAAACGCCCTTGAAAAAGTTACCGTAAAATCATCAGATAGTCTGTTTTATGATAAATGTTTTGATCTTGCATCTGCTCTTTTATTTTGCTGCTGTACAGCTGTATTTGAAGTCTCTGTTTCACTTTAATGTACTTTCTGTCATATCTTCAGATGTGTTGAAGGACACACCTGTTTGTTTTGTTGCTTCTTTTTAGTGAAATTGACTAATTTATACCAGGGTTCACAATTTTACTTTGTGACATGTACATGCAGCAATTCAGCATTTTCATTTGTTATTAACAGACTACACCGAAACACACAAGTTGGTGCTCCCGAAAATATGTACACATGGACCAGGGAGCTGCTGTCTACTATTACTGTTACTAAACAAACGATAACACGAACATTGTGCCTCATATATTGGCCCGCATAGATTAGCTTATTAACCGGTAGTAATAACCTCATGTAACACGTGAAGTATTAAGTTGACATTAAAAATGTTAAATGTGCTTCATTAGTATTGATTTGTGGATGCTCCAAGTGACATTTAGAGCCTGGAAATATAATAGAAAACTGTAATATACTCATTAATATCTATGGCTCATGAACCAGAAAGAGTAAAAGTTGAGAAACTCTGATGTAGGGATTTCTGTAATTAACAAAGAAGCTTCAGCTATTGCATCTAACTATGTTTATGGTGAAGGGGGAAGACTCAAAAATAGTGCAGGGGATGTTCACTCCTAAATCTGTCCTGCATCGAAGTCTCCCAGCCCATCCAGCCAGGTTTAGCCCAAGCCATCAGCACATGCTCCACCTGACCCAATTATATCCAGTCTAAGGGGAAAGATAGCCCACTTTGATCTACATGAGACCGCCAGCCAAGCTCAAGCTGACTGGTCTGGCACCTAATGTTTCTCTCTGCTCAACATTTTTCCAGGACAGATGTGTTTTAAGTGCTGCTTAAAGAGTCAAACAGTGGAGCGTGTGTGTATGGGCATACACACGTGCCTAGAACATCAGGTGATCTGTGTGTAAGCTATCAAGTAAGCTGTGGCCCATTTTTCCTAAAAAAAAAAAAAAAGAAGAAGACTATCTTTGGTGAAGTGGCAGTGGGGAGGATCAAGCTAGAATGAAAGAAGCAGGATGTTTATTGTGACACAGAGAGCTGGCTGTAATTATTTTAATCATTCACTTATTAAGTGATTAGGAGGGTTTTCAGTTTTTGTATGATTAAATATGCAGTTGATTTAAAGGCGCCTGTTTGGGTTAGATGGGAGAATTTCTCTTCCTCATTGAGGGAAATGCCAGAAACTTCCAGTGCTTAGAGGATGAATGTCTTGGTTGTATTATTGCCTGCCCTTAAAATTAATTAAAGAGCAGCATGATAGTCAATTAAGCACTTGAAGTTTATCTGATTTTACCCAGCACAAATTAAATTAACACCTGAAAATGCCAAGCCTAATCAGAGCAACAGGAAAGCATACAAATAATTAAATAAATGTTCATTAATAAAAAAAAGTAAAGTTTCAATGTTTTTTATGGTTTATAGAACCTAGACATTGAAATGTAATGGATGTTCCAGTCATATTGTCATTTAGAGTTAACTTTAATGAATGCTGATGCATTACAGTAGGGTACCCACATGCAGTATCATACCCCTGTTTAGCCCTTCCTCTTCAAATTCCTGCGTCAGAGCACCACCCACAAACCTGGTGGCTAGTGATGCACCATTCATATAAAACTAAGTGTCCTCTCCCCTCTCCTTAGTGACTCATCCCATCCATCCTGTGTTGGAGTAGGCCTAGAGTGTTCTCAAAGCTTGATCCTCATCACCGGTGGTGTGAAAGATGCTGAAGGGTGGAGACCCATTGAAAGAGAGGGATATAGAGGACAGAACTTGGCCGCTCCACTTTTGCAGGATGTTAAAGTGGGACAATCTGTTCCTTGGATGATCTCCAATTCTACTTTCTGGGGACCAATACACTGAAAATATATCTATACACATGCTCTGTCCTACATAGGGAGAGAGTGACTGAGTGAGAGAGAGAGATTGACAAAAAGAGGGAATATGAAGATGAATATGAAGATAAGTTGAACAGACTATCCATGAGGTCTTTAAGCACCTTGTGCTGGAATGATGCTTATGAATTTCCTCTTGAGACTGGACAAAAGAAGAGGAGAAGCCCTTTCAGCACACAGGCAACAACAATTCCCTATAGATGCTGCATTACTTTTCGTTGTGCACAATTTCCAATGCAGTAAACCTGAGTTTGACTTATTAGCCCAAAACATGCATAATATTTTGTCTAAACAGAACCCCAAGGACTAAAGCAACTAAGTGATCCCCAAAGTCATTACTGCAACTCTGCTGTGTGTGTGCGAAAAAAACATCTTTAGAAAATTTCTCAGAAAAGGGATGGACAAAGACAAGAGACATTTGTGACCCCTGTTCAATGAGGGTGTAGGTCCCAGGCTGTTATGATTATTATGATTCATTCAACTGTATTTATACAGCAGCAGAACAGAATCATCTCAAAGCCCTTCACAAATAAGGTGCATAGCATATAGTTATACAGAAAGGAACCCAACAATCCCCCTTGAACAGGCACTGGGCGACAGTGTAGAGGGAAAACTCCTTTTAACAGAAAAAACCTCCAACAGAACCAGGCTCAGGGTGGGCGGCCATCTGCCTCGACCTGATTGACCTGACCTTGATCAATGAGATACTGATTCTAAATGTTACTTTTACCTTTATTTCCTTGCTCTCTGTGGGCCAATGTCAGAAGCACTTGAAATCCTCTGTTTGACTTTCCATATTGTTTCTAATCATCACAGTTGAAGCTGTTGTATGGGCTCCCCCTGGGCAGACTGACTCACCAGCTTCTGAAATTTCCCTGTTCCTGTTTTGAGCCTGGAGTTCATAAATAAATAAATAACATTCATTCATATGGACAGTCACCTGTTGAACTAAAAACAAATTATTTGCAAAGTGACATAATATACTGTGTTTAGACATGAAAGAATAGATTCACATTTCTTTTAAGTCTAAAAAATAAAAGACAGCAGTCAGATCACTGCAGTTACCTTTAATGATTCTGTACACAGTAATACAGTAGAAGTCTTTATTTTGCCTAAAAGTAAATGTGTAAAAGTGTTTCTGAAGCTTCAGCGGTGAAAGTTAAACAAGTGAGTAGAAAATGAGTATCTGACTGTTGTCAGGAGAGTGACCATCGATCTCTCAAGTGGAAGAAAAGTTGCGATTAGTTGGAGGGATAATGGTGCAGTACAGGGACCGGAGAGCCAAACAGCTGGACTAAAGAAGTGACTAAGTCTGAGCTATTGTTGTGGCACAGCGTAGGAGTTGAGTGACACGATGGGAAAGGCAAAGATGAGACGAGTTGCGACGTCCATGATGGCTGAGGAGTGTTCAGTTGGAGTGAGGAGGTGTGATTAGAGTTGCCACTGTTGGATTATGACATTAAATTCCTTTTTTACACACACACATACACACACACTACTCTCATCCTTTTATCTCCACATTATTGTTGATTCTGGTTTTAGCTCTCCAATCCAGGCACAATTGCCCTCTCACCCCCCCCTTTTTCTCTCAATCTGATTACTCTGCTTTATGCAAACCCACAACTCTCTCCATCTTTCCCTCGTGTGTATTCCTCTTTAGCTTTTACATGCCAATTAGCTGGCTCCCATCTACTCTGAGCTTGTCCTTTTAGTTCCTTATCTTGCGTAGTGCAGACTCAGTGTTGTTCAATATTTGATGAGACTTTGTTCATAAATCAACCTCCTCTATTCCCTGCTGATGTGCTTGAGTTATAGTGCTAATCTCTGTTAATACTCTTCTCTTTGTCATCTGTTGATTAGAGAGGATTTTGACCTAAAATGTAATACATACATTTTCAACAGTTCTCTTATGGCTGTTGGGTGTGAGACAAAAATTTACTGTCAGCTCAAGAAATCTTAATGAAAAAATGTTTTTCATTTTCTCTAAAACATTTGTGTGGTTATTATTTTCACTTCCACCTAACGTATTTTAGTTCGTTTTTTTAAAAATGGTTAGACTTTTCTTTAATCCTCCAGTTTTCTCCTTATCTTGTCTTGCCTGGACCACTTGCTCTGACAGACACGTTTGTGTTGAAGGGGCCCACCCTGTCATTCTCAAAGCCTCTTGGGGGAATCGACCATGGTCAGTCCCCTTCCCTCTGTTGTATCTCTCTTTTACATAGAAATGCTCAACTAGCAGACTTCCTTTTGGCCAGTGAGTCATGAACAGACCAGGCTTGGCTTATTCTGCATACATCCAGTCATTTAAACGCTGGTGACAAACTTTCTCTCTGAGACTTCAGTTTCTCTTGCTGCTTTTAAAGGGGATGAGAGGAACTGATGTGACATTGCGCCTGGTTGCACCCTGTATGCCAATGACCCATGGTCACAAAATTGCAAAACATAACTGAACTTGCCCATAACTCCTTTTTGGATGTTTGGACTGTGCCTGGTTTCACAAAATGGGTCCTATAGTGTTTCTTCTCTAAGCTTTCTTCACAAACTAAGACAACAGAGGGAACAAGACCGTATCTTGTAAACTATGGTATGAACATATTTAACAAAATTTCCCCAACTTGAAGATTAATATTTTAATAATTTTTAAGATATTACAATGGTAATTATGATTTGATTTAATATAAATCTCTAAACCTAGACCCTCAAATCAAGCCTATAGCCTCAACCCAGTGGTTTCCAGCATTGGGGCCAAGACTCAACCAAGGAGAAAAAAACATATTTTCTCCAATCATCATCAAGTTTTTGTTAGTTGTGAACAAGTAGGCATAAACAGCCGATGATTAGGGGTTGCGATTAGACACTTCTTTATTTTTGAAAGCCAAGCTGATTGCTTTAGACCACAACCAGCATCTTGAGCCTAATTCTAATGCTGAGCCCTGCTTAACATCAGAACTAACTCTAACCCCATCCAACCTCCAACACTGTGGGCTTTTCTCCATCTTTTGGTCCAAGGCATGCAAACAGGCACACATTACACACATTAACACACACATCGAGCAACCATTGGCAAATCCGAAAGCATGTTTTGTTTTTAAACCCCCCTAAAAACTTGTTACAATATTTTGCTTAAGGTGAAACTCTGTGACCTCTTTTCTGTTCAGTCTATGGCTATTGGCTAGCTTCTTCATCTCTCCATTATTATTTATGTCAATTACAGGCCACTGTAAGCTGTGCCAGACACCTGTCGATGTTCCTTGGTCACCGATAGAGGTTGATAAGTCACAAATTATAGATCACGTAATGCCCCTTCAATCTCCATCAATACCATGTTTTCTACATATTGTATTAACAACTGATTGACTCTTTAAGTATCTGCATGGTGGTAATCTGTAATAGAGTTACTCTAGATCTGTGTCCTAATTTGAGTTTGTCTCCATGGGTTCCATATGTTCATCTGAGCTTCATGATACTCATCTATTTCAGCCTCTCAATTCATATGATATTCAGAGCACCAACCGGCCAATGAGACAGTGGGAGATTCCCTGCATCATTCACCATCATTAAGGCAGCTGTTGGCAATTGTCCAGATCTGCATGATGGCAAACCCCCTGTAGCCATAACTCACCACTGAAAAAGCAGGGCACAACATAAGGAGGCAAATCTGAAGCACAGTGAAGCATTGAAATGATCTTAAAGCAAAAATCCACCCCGAAACACTGGATTTAAGATGATACTTTCTTTTTGTAGATAACTGGCAAAATGCAGGAGGCTGACAATGAGTCAGTTGAGTTGGGTAGCAGGTAATGTTTCTGCTATCTAGAGTAAAACGTCAACAATATGACATTAATAAGGTCCTTTTCATGAAGGAATATAGATATAGAAACATAAAGAAATTTTCTGCTCAAAAAAAAACCTTTTCAACAAACTGAATTAAATTTGGCATATTCTCAAACAGTTTCAAACAATTGAACGTAGAATGAGTGCCAGTGTACTCATATGTCTTCCTAGAAGCAGGTTTACTGATACTGTTGCTGAGTAAAACCCAAAAGCCTTTTAAAGCTGGAACATAAACTGATAATAAATTATCCAGATTACACTTTTAACCTGTTTTTTTGAACAAACTGCTACAAACTTCTGTTAATTGAATGGTGTCCACGCTCAATAGAGAAGCTATCAAGTAGTGGAAGGAACAGACTATAAATGTACCGTATGTAGGAGACAGGATTTGCAAGTCCTAACCTGTTTGTAGTGGAACTGATTGAATTAAATTCTAAATTCACTTTCTTACTTGTGGAAATAAACAAAATGTAATAAAATTTGGAGCACAATGGCGGTCAGATCTGTTGCACAGAACTTTGTGCAACATGTTCAAGTGCGTTTCACAAGGTGTTGTGTGAAAAGTAACACTTCTCTTAACCACGTGGACATGATCAAGTCAGCTGGGACTGGAGGGACAGTGAGTACACCAAGAGGTCAATCACAACACCTCATTTAAAATATTCTAACAGTGTGCAACAGTAATTATATACAGTATAACAGTGTGTCTGAGGGTGGACTTTTCCTTTAAGGGGCTCACATTTAGCTGTTAGCCCTGGGTTGTGCCTCAGACATAGTTTGGCTTCATTACTGTATTAAAAAGTAGCAATGATCTTGACCTCATGTGAAGCTAAATTGCATATCCAACTCACTCTCTTCTGCAAAGAACCTGTGATGCAAGTTCACCGAGTTTATATATAGCCTGTCTTTCATCAGCCTGCTATTCCCCGTTGCATTCCCAGTGGCTAAATGGAAAATGTGGACCAGCTCTGTGCTCATTCACACATGTGGACTTATTAGCATTGCCGGTGGCTAGTTTTTCTATTATTGCACATGTCTTTTTACATACTTGAATTACACAGAGTCTAATTTTGAGTTCACTCTGTCAATGTCAAGTGTCAAATGACCAAAGTTTACCCCCTTCTCTACCTGTTTCCCACAGCATGTTTCTAAGGATGACGCCAGTCTCATGGGATAGCCATGTTTTATCTTCATGACAGCTATGTCACTCAGCCCTCTCTGCAGTGACCCCTGCACAGAAAAGGATGCTGGGAAATAATGAGCACTTTTATCCCGGTCAGGATGACAAAGATGGGGAGGATGAGGAGGAGGAAGAGGAGCAAGCAAGAGAAAACAGAAAAGAGGAAGGTGGACGTGACACTGAGAATGGAGGGTTAGAGGGTCTGGAGGAGAAGGAAATGCTGGGAGGACGACAATCCTGGGAAGGGAAAGGTGGCGAAGTGATGAAACCAGCAGCCATTGTGGTCGGTAGACAGAGGGCAGACCGGCCACTGAGGCCAGGCAATCTGGGCAACCGCGGCATAACTTACATGTCCAATCAAATCCCTCTTTATCATCAAGCAGCTAATAAGCAGCAGCATTTCATTGGAGCCAATCAGCAGCCTCATCACCCAGGACTGAATGCTCTGCAAAAAAGACGAGCTCTCATGGAGCGCAGCATGACCACAGTGGCTCCACTGGAGGACACCTTCCTGACCATGATGGTGTTTCGCATTGGAATTCCTGACATCAAACAAACAGTAGGTGTATGTGTGCATTAACACTGTGACCATTTTTGACCCCTAATTTGAAGCTGGTTTAAATCTACAAATACAAAATTCAAGGAAAATCAAACATTTAGAATTCTAGTCATTTGTATAAAATGTATTCTTTGCAAACAGGGCACCAAGCGGA
>JAUBNQ010000011.1:7482285-7504375 GCA_032353495.1 Ctenopoma kingsleyae
TGATGTTTGATTGCACCTTTTTTCAGATAATTAGTTCAATGTTGTCAACTGCAGATAATTTTAGGTCATATAGTGATAGTGTAATACAGAAAAATGTAAGCTACTGTATGTACCCTCGTTGGGGGAAAAGGTGTCCAAACAAGAGAAATGAGAAACATCCTGTCAACACAAAGCAATACATGTTCCTAGTCTATCTCTGTGGATTCTGAAGTGTTATTATAAAAAGGAGCCAAAGGCAAACAAGGAAGTTTGAGGCAGAGTTACATAATAGTTTAAATGTATGTATTTCATGTGAGTATGTTACCCAAGTTAAATTCTATCCATCTATCTGTGTCCATCTGTTCATCTGTATCTTTGTCTGTCTCAGTGTTAAGTGTGGGAGAGGGGGGATACTGGGAGGGGACAGTGAAAGGTCGCACTGGCTGGTTTCCTTCAGACTGTGTGGAAGAGGTGGCAGGTCTCAGCAAAGACAATCGATCAGGTAAAAGAAACCTCACAATTGTATTTTAAAATAAATTATCTATTTAGATTTTTTTTTGTTGACAGGCAGATTATTTTGTAGTGTACAGTTAAGTAATATTTACATTTTCTATAACTAGTCTTGTTTTTTATTGTAAATACTTATTGTATATATTGAAATCTTTCTCTCATAATTTATGTAAATGTGTTTTTCCACAAGGCGAAAACTGTAACAATCATGAAATAAATATCACACAGTTTGGAGAAAGAGCATGCTGGAAAATGGGTTACATTCTCCCTGAGGCTTGCATTATCCTTTAAGTCACTATAACACCCAGCACATGTCACACTTATGTTTACAGACAGTGGCACAAGACATTCACTTTTCTCCTTTTTTCACAGCTGTACTTTTCATCCTGCATGCAGACCATATGTCACACTGCAGACACAAAAAGGGGTGTAAAATATATTTGATTAATTTGTGCCTTGTGCTGCAACACTTCTACAAAAAGACAGAGAGGGTGTCGTGACTGAAGATCAAAGTTTAAATTAAGCATATGTTTTGTCTGCATGTGCCTTGCAGAGACACGCAGTGAGAAAGCCAAGAGGAAGCTTTTCCGCAATGTCACTGTTGGAGCCTACGATGGCACTGATGGCCCCAGGTAAGTAACATGTGATCTGTAACAGTAGAGTTAGAGCAGAAACTGTCTTCAAATATAAAACAGCAAACTGAGCTTCTATTCAGAAAAAAAATAGTGGTCTCTGAAATCTGAAATGCTGAGAAAGTGTAAGTGTGAATGTGATTGTGTGTCCTGTGCTATGTTCAGCTGTCTGTTACTTCCCTCCCAAAGCATGCTGGGACAGGCCTTAGCATCTCACAAACCTGCTCATGTTGAGAAAAAAGATGGACTAAATAAAATTAGAATAAACCTGTTTGGCTGCAGCCCTTGATGTAGTTGTAGCTGTGGATTACAGTATGAGTGTGGGCAGCAACTGAACTGCCTGCTGTCTGGTTTATTACTGTAAGGTAAGACAGTTAGACCAGTCGAGGTGACTGAAATAGCTGACATGCTGTTGTTTTATGGGTAACAGGAGGTTCCTGTGTGCGTATGTGCTCACTTTGTGTCACATATTGTGCTTTCACGTCTTCCTACGTTGTGTATGTTTCTGTTTTCTGCTGATCCCGAACAGCTCTTGTTCTCTGTTGTTTGGCTGTGTGAACACGTCAGCGCTGAAAGCACAAAGAGCAGCCATGTCATTTTCAGCTCTGCCCCTTTTTGGCTGCAACAGACAAATGCACTTGTTTCTTTGATACCTCCATCCTCATGCCTCCCTCTCCTCTCTCTGTGCTTGTTAGCACTGAAAATAATAACACTATAATGAAACAAGCTGTGCATTTTTTTTTCTTTTTTTGAGAGTTAGAGTGCATGTGAGTATCCCTGTGTCTTTGTATGTATATACATCATCATGCTGATGACTCATGAGGAGACTGAAACACCAAGCGCTGGTTACGTCCCTGGGCTAGTGAGAAAGACTTACTAGTCACCACCCTGGGGTTCTACAGCCTTTTGCAGATTGTAGCTGACATTACCCTTGTACTGAGCAGTTCTTACTGTCATTCAAAAAAGCCTTTCACGTAATGCAGCTATGCCTGTGTTTTAAATGGAAATAGCAGCCACTGGGGTTATATTATCTGTGTTAAGTTGGTTAAGCGTAATTGCAGCACCGTGGTGAAGTGGTGCTCAATTAAGAGCAAGGTGATCCAGATCATGTTCCCTCACTGCAGCTAGGCATTTGGGAGAATGTCAATTACTATTTCAGAGAGAGAGAGATAGAGAAATGAAGAGTGTTTGTTGCTGTGTGTGGTGATGACAGCTCTGCTTTAGAGCTGAGGAGGGAGAGGCAGGAAAGTTGGCAAATGCGTGTGTGTGTGTGTGTGAGAGAGAGAGAGAGTAAATCCAGGGTGGGAATCAGCTGTTAGTATATGTGTGATACACCAGTCTGTGGACAGCAAATGTGAGCGCTGTCTCTTTCTCTGTCGCCTTTATACCCATCCCCCCATCCCCACATCTGAAATTCAGTTCTCCATCTCCCAACCAAACCCTCAAACTGTCATCAACCAGCACTCACACCATACACAATCTCCCCGTTGTGATAATTGCTGGTATTGTCATCCTCTCTCTCTTTCTTTCACATTGTCTTTCTCTTGTCTTAAGTGTGCGGGTTACAGACGAACACACTCTCTCTTTTCTCGTTCCCCACCTCTCTCGCTCTCTCTCTTCCACTCTCGCGGCTCTCTTCGACCGAGCTCTCGCTGGAAGACCGGGAGGAGGAGGGAGGCAGGAGGAGGAGGTGATGTAGAGCGCGCGAGAGAGAGGAGGGGGGGACATGGCAATGGGGGGATGCGGAGAGAGAGATTTCTCTCTCTCCCTCTCTTCTTCGTGGCCGTCACTGGGCCCCAGAAACAGGAGCGTGTGGTTCATTTACAGGTAGCGGCTGTTTCCTCATTCATTGGCTGGCTATGGATGTGAGGAGAGGACAATGGAGAGAGGGGAGAGGTAGATGATGCTATTGAGAGGCCGTGCCTTTTCAAAGACAGACTAATAAGCTATGTATTCTGTGCGTGTGTCTCTGAGTGTGCGCGCGTGTGTCTTAAATTTGATTTTTTTTTTCTCTCTGCATGTGAATCTGTGGGATGTAGCTATTGAATGGAGACTGCAGCATGTTTATTTCTGTGTCTTCCTCCCGTGTCTCTGAACACTGTGTGCGTGTGTTAGCGTGTGAAAGGGAGCACATATTGATGCATTTCAGTCAGACAGTGTGGGTGTATTTCATTCTCTTTGAGTCATGATTTCTTTAAGCAGATATTTTTCATTCACCAGGACTTCCCATTTATCCCTGTTCCTTTAAAATGTCATTGTCATATCCCATATTTTTTTATGAATTCCATTGTATCATTAAAAATATGTTATACATTGATTGTACAGACGATTTAATGTGAATAGGTCAATAAGTGGCAAGAGTGCGGTTTGTCAGTTCTCTCTCATTTGAGTCATTTCTGTGCTTGTCTGTGTGTGTGTGTGTGTGTGTGTGTGTGTGTGTGTGCATGCATTTGTGTTTTGCACTACTGTATACAGACTGAATGAAATATATGTGGTTTTCACATATAAGTGTATACATCATTGCTCTTGACTGCTGTGGGAGTATCTCTCCTGTACATGTACTCATGTTCCATCTACATCCACAGCATGTTTCAGTAACATCCGTCAGGTGCTTCACTTGTGGTGTGTGGGTATTGTCCCGACATAGCCAGTCTCTCTGCATGTACATTCAGCAGGTGAATGGTTAAAACACAGCCTTTTTTCTCAGTAATTGTGGATAGAAGAGAGGATGACTCAGGAGGGTACATAATATTTGCTCTCTAGTAGGATTACAGCTCCATTGGAGCCTGTTCAGAAAGATTGTGTCCTACTAACCAACAGAGATTAATCTGGGGCATTTGTGCTTTTTATGGCCTTAACTGGCCAGGCCATAATGGCCAGTATGGTGGCAAATAAGTTGAATTGCTTTATGCGTGTAAAGTGAACCCGTTCTATTGCTACAAACCAGCAACACAACGTATAACCACCTGGAGGACCAACAGTGGACGTTTCCCCCTTGTAGAAGTGGATGGACGAAGAGCACGATGGATCCATCCACCCACTCCATGTTACTTTGATCCTCAGAGAGGGAAAGCATGATGGTTGACAGGGTGAGAGAGAAAAAGGAATGAGGTGTGAGGAGCAGATGGCTGGAAGGCGGCTGTGCGTTGGCGAAACAGTAACATTGATGGAGAACACACAAGGGATGGACCTCGGTAGGGAAAACTAGCAATCGTCTGTTCAGTGCTAAAGTGACGGCTTGGTGTTGAAGTCTGGATCTTCAGGTCTGTAGGCCGAAGCTCTGCTGTACCTTTGTGATTCTGTAGCCAAACTTTCTTTATTATGTGCTTTGTTGGCCTCACGAGGCCTGTACAGTAAGAGACGGTGTGAAATATAATATTATACTGTTAATGTTATTTTTGTACCATATACATGTGGGTGTAGGTTGGTTTCAGAAGTGGCTGAGGCAGAATTAAGTTGGAGTTATGGGATCCTCTGCCAGACAAAAAATGTGTCTGCTGCCCAAAACTAAAAAAAAATGTCATTTTAAAGGATATCTAGCTGAGTATAAACTGATTAATGGCTGGCCATAGACCTTATTGTCAGCTAATCAAATGATTGTGATTAGTTTTAGACTAAAAATAGTTGAGGTTGGATTTAGTACCATACTTGGGTGTTGGGTCTGCTGATTAAAAAAAAAAGTCAGAATTGTGTGCAGACTAAGGGAGGCTTCACATATTTAAGTCATCGCCAAATCAATTGCACAATTTCTTTAAGAAGGTCACAGTGTGAATGTCCACACATCACACAAATGTCCCTTTATGGAGGAAGAGATAAAAACTGTATTCCCAGTGGAAATTATATTTGAGTATACAGAGAATTCTTTTCCTGCATTATTTTGGGGTCCAGCTATCACTATAAATAAAAATAATTCTTTTACCAGGCTACTGGTCTCATTCACTCACACTTCAACCCATGTAGGAAATCAAATCCTTTGATTTGATTTCAGTTGGAGAGTCAGTTTGAGTTACGTTGAGAAGCACAAACTAACACAAAAATGAGCAGCCTGGAAAGAAATATCTGGAATTCCTCTTAAATCATACAGCCCTGCTCAAGCCCTGGGCTCTCTAACAGAACCAGGGTGAAATGACATTGTTAGAAAGTCAAGTCCAGAAATGAGTCATGAGATATGGCTGCATGTGGCAGCGTGGAGTCTATTTAACCAGCTCTATATTAGAAGAAGAGTTATAAAGCACCTTGGCCAAAAGTCCCAGACATGATAATAAAATAATGAAGGTGCTTCCTGGGCCAGCCAATACACTACTCTCAAAAAACTGTCTCAAAAAACTGCAGTGTGATTTCATAATGTGATGCCATAATAAGATTGCATCACAAATGTCTGTGATCACTGTTTTCGGCCTTCAAGGCGGCTTTGAGCAGCCAGAGAGATTAGACTCCTGTCTGACTTCTTCTATACATAATTTGAAGTGTCATGTATGGTCTTGGTGCACCAGAGTAGGTAAAGCAGTGTTCTTGCAAAAGCTGCCAGAGGCAGTGAAAGCTAATACTGCAATTTAGGTGTATTTGGACATGTCCATTATCAGGGAAGTTTATGTGCACACTTTTGAATGTGCTGTTCCCCCCAGCTCAGTGCTTGTCAGCTCTGGCTGAATTAGTCCATAGCATAGGATGCCATTTCATATACCTCTCCTCCTATTGTGACACTAACTGCATCTCTTTTGTACCCTACCACTTTTTGTATGACATTATCAAGACAGCCCATCCTTTGCTGCCGTGTGATTTCATAATGTGATGCCATATAGCTGTTTACCACATTCAGAATACGCTTTATTTGCATGACAATAGCATTTTTTCTGTTGGTATAGAAGTCTTATAGCTGTCTACACCTCCAAATCTCTCTTTTACTGCCTGCCTCTCTTCATCCCGCTCTTCCCCTTCTCCTCTGCTCTCTCTTTACACTCTTTAAGTGACTACATCATTAAGGAGAAGACAGTGCTCCTACAGAAGAAAGACAATGAGGGCTTTGGCTTTGTGCTTAGGGGAGCCAAAGGTGAGCCTCTTATCCAAAATTCACTTCTGCCTTTATAGATTTTACTGTATCATGTGCTTGCTTTGTAATCTCTCTGTCTCTCCCCCATGCTCATTCATACTCATCCCCTCAGCTCAGACTCCCATAGAGGAGTTCACTCCAACGCCAGCATTCCCCGCTCTGCAGTATCTTGAGTCTGTCGATGAGGGGGGCGTGGCGTGGAGGGCAGGCCTGAGGATGGGGGATTTCCTCATCGAGGTAAAGGCTGGATGCATTTCAGACTAACACCTAGACTAAAGTCAGCATTGAACTTAATTTGAGTTCATGAGTTTTCACAACATAGTTTATCCAGAAGCCACATTCAGATGAAACTTGAAACATTTCTGGGTTTACTCTTTGGTGGTGTATATATTGTACCATAGAGGATTAACTCCATCATAAAAAATAATCACATTTTCCCACTGATACTGTAGATCTTTTGTAGATCAGTAAGAAACAAGTACAAGAAGCCACAGGATGCATAGTATCACAGTTTGGGTTTAAAAAGTAATGTACATTTCCTACATTTACATATTGTATGTGACAAATGTATGTTCCTTCAAGAGTGTCACAGGTTTTTCTGGTCAATTTGGGAAATGAAGAAGATGTAGACATATCTACAGTATCTACAGTACCTGTATGTATGTACTGTATGTATATACTCTATGGAGAGGAACTACTGTACATGAGACCACTTGTCTACAAAGCACAAGGAGCTCAGACAGCAACTCATTGGTCTTAGTCTCTGGTCATTATGTACCTTTTAAAAGTTCCAGTGTGTTGCTATGAAAAGTCAGTCCTAAAAATGGCAATTGTCAAACCTTTATTAAGGCTGACACATACACCTAATTAGTATTCAACCTAATATGACTCACTTTCATAGCTACCCAAGCCTTTGTAACTCTGATTTACTGCAGTCACTGCCTGAATTGCTAGTGCATCCATCCAAAAGACTGCAAGATGATGTATGTTTAAAGCTGCGTCCTGCATAAAAAATAAATATGCCACACATGGGAAAGCTACGAAAGTGCACCAGTGGTCACAAGTGGACCTCCACTGAGACTTAATGCAACACATCAGCATTATCTGTTCTCAGTCCTCTTTTTGTTGGTGTCTGTCAGGTTAATGGCCAGAATGTAGTGAAGGTTGGCCACCGACAGGTGGTCAACATGATCCGACAGGGTGGCAACAGTCTGATGGTGAAAGTTGTGATGGTTGCTCGAAACCCTGAACTGGAGGACACAGCTCGGAAGAGAGGTAGGAGTCAAAGTTTCCTTTATGACATTTCCATCCTGCGATAATGATGTGACGATAAAGCTGATTGCATGTTTACTTCACCCTAAAAGCCTGTTGCTGTGTGGTTGTCATTCATGACTGCGTGTTTATATGTGAATACTAAACATTAAGTCTGCATTTGGCTGGCTTCCCTTGGCAGCACCTCAGCAGACTAAAAGACTGACTCCTCCTGCCATTGCCCTGCGCTCCAAGTCAATGACATCAGAGCTGGAAGACATGGGTAAGATAATGGGACAAAATGCAAAGAATTAGGAGGAGGGAGATCTAGAAAGAAAATCTAAACATGAATGATTTAAGTTCCCTACAGATTTTCACTTTTTGTCTGGTGGGTCACACTGAAAAAAATATTTTAGGTGTGTTAGCAGCTTCTCTGCTGCTTGATGGTACAGTAGCCTACTACTATTAGGGAGCCCAAGCTTTTATTGGAACAGAAGGAATCATGAACCCAAGATGAACGTAGATAGTAATAGTTTGATGAGTCTTTTGATTCATTTGCTCTTTTGACATTACCTCATGAAGTAAAATGACAGTTAAACAGTAAAGGTAAGAGATCTGAAAGCAGTTATGTGTTATAAAATTATACTTTTCTGATGCCATTGGGTCACAAGCTCTCTCTTTCCCCTTCTGAACCAAATGTGCTGCGTGCAGTGGACAAAGGTGGGAGAATCGTGTGTGCTCTCATTATCATTTCTGTCCCCATCACCACCCCTCTCATCACATCAGCATTCACACCATCACATCTGTCTGAGTATGTATTTCATTCGTTAATCTGCTTTATGTACGTGACTACACAGCAGTTATAGTCACACCTAATTTCTCTTTCACAAATTATGTATGCTACAGCAGCCTCTCCGTGGAAAAAGAAAGCAGGTGAATATCAGTCTTTATCATTACCCCTATCAGCCTCTGAGCGGAGCTTTAATTAAAAGTCTGTTTGATGCACTTTTTTTCTTCTCCTTTTTCAGAGTATGAGTCCTCTCAGGGTCCTGATAAGAAGAGGACAGTCTATCAGATGGCACTAAGTAAGAAATCACTCTCACCACTCTTGTCATACTGAAAGAGGGTCTTCTTAAATCTTGAGGGTTGATGGGGCTCAGTCAAGGCCTCCTGTTCGCTTTTCTTTCTTTATTTTAAGCTGCCTCTCACTAGCTCTCTTCTCTTTATTTCTGCCCTGCCCCTTCTCTGTCGTCGTTTCAGATAAACTGGATGAAATCTTGGCTGCTGCCCAACACACTATTACATCAGACAACCAGGGCCAGAGAGGTCATGGGGGAAAGAGGGACCGGAGCAAGAGCATTGTTCCAAATGTCTCCAATGAGGTAATTGCAAGGAAATAGTCTGACTTATGGTTAATAGCACAACTTAGACTCTGCTTAATCTGCAAAATCCTCATAAATACTGAATAGCTATGTATTTCTCTCCTAGTCCTGCAATATTATAGTCATATACACAACTGCTTTAAGATCCAGGACATATCTAGTCAAGGAAGTGACTAATACTAGCAAAAAAAAAATAGTCCTATCTATAAAGAAGCTTGGCCTTTGGTATTTCTTTTAGCTCTGTGTTTTCTCCTGCCCTCACTGCACTTCAGAGAAAATGATTGACAATGGACCACCCACACCAAAACATTTGTTTAACTATGAGTCAGGTTGTGTCCATTCATCTATGGTCTATTGCCTGATAGACTAATACTCTGACTGACTGATTTTTCTATATTGTATTATACTGTGTATCAGTATCAGCTTAACAGTCGGATTCAGTTTTATTTGATTGTAGGTGTGTTAATGTTTCCTTTCCCCTCTTCACTCCCTCTTGCCTTTCAAATTCTCTTTTGCCCCCTCCTCTTCTTTTTAAAATGTGTTTCAACACCTGAAGCAACCCTATGAGCAACAGTCATCTGTGAGTATAGGTCAGCCTGGACCAGGTTTTGGCTACAACCAAGCTCATTTTCAACCAGGCCAGGGCCCTCAGCATGCAGTCATGATGCGTCAAAAATCTATCGGTAACAGCAATTGTCATGGAACGATTTCATCCATATCTGTATTTAAGTGTCTGTTTGTAACTGCCTGTGTAACTGTGCTTAGGTGTAACAGAGGAGGAAAGGCAGTACCTCCACCCACCTGCTATGAAGCTGGCTCGCAGCCTGTCTGTGCCAGGACCAGAAGAAATCCCACCACCTCCTAACACATCTGCCCCTGAGCCACCTCTCTCTGCAGGTCCTCATCCTGGGAGAGGGCCTGCTATGCCCATACCCCCTGTATCTCAAACCCATTTCCAGTTCCACTCTCAGCCAGGACATACTACTCAAGCAGGCTGGGAGAGGGGAGGTGGGATGAACCAGCAAGTTGTGGTCCCCACTCTCCGGAGACAGTCAGAAGGATTGTGTGTTAGAGAGCCGGAGGCGCCCAGGAGAGGTGGTGGCAAGATGGGAGGATTAAGGAGAGGCTACAGCAGTGCTACACCACCTACAAGTGCCAAGCCTAAGGCCCAGCAAGCGTCACAACATCACCCCCACATGGCCAACCAGCAGGGTGCTGGGGTTGGCAGGGGGTCGGCCAGGAGGGGTGGTCGAGGAGCTCTGATGAAGCAATCGAAAGTGGAAGATGGCCTGCGACAGCACAGGGGAAAAGGAGGTGCAGCCAAAGAGAAGAGCTCCATCCCTATCCCCACCATCATTGTTAAAGCGCCCTCCACCAGTAGCAGCGGTAGAAGCAGCCAGGGTAGCAGCATGGAAGCTGAGCCCTCCCAGGATGCAGAAGATCAAACCTCAGCAGATGCCACCACAGACAGCCCCAATGCCAGTCTACCCTCACCACTTACCCCCTTACCACCTCAGCCCCCTGCGTCAACCGCTTCATCAACTATTGCTACTTCTGTTTCCTCACAGCAAAACCTGGAAAACTTGGAATACACTTCAACATTTGGTTCAGCTTTTGGGGGAGGAGGGGCACGCAGAGAAAGAGAACGTTTTCGAGACATGAGAAGAAAGAGTGCTTCTTTCTTCCTCTCATCTGAGGAGGACATCCAAGGAGAGGCAGGAGGAGGAGTGGGAGATGGAGGAGGAGCAACAGGGGCAAGAATTCAGCCTTTACAGAGTTCACAAATGGAAGTGCCCACCCCTCGACTTCGGCCTTCCAAATCTATAGATGAGGGCATGTTTACTGGAGACAGCTATGTCAACTATTCGAGCAGCATGCCCCCAGCCTTTGGTCTGCCTGAGTATTCTTCTCCTGTCATCGGTCAGGATGGACAGCCAAAGTCTGCACCCTCAATGTACGGCACCCAGCCAGCCACCACATTCATACACCCACTTACAGGGAAAGTTCTGGATCCCTCGTCCCCACTTGGTCTGGCTTTGGCTGCAAGAGAAAGAGCCCTCAAAGATGATCGCAGGACGCGCCGAGAGGAGAGACACTTTGGTCGCCAGTTGTCCACAGTAGGATCGTTTCCTACCCCTGTTCAGACTCCAACTCCTTCCCTTTTTGCAACCCCTACACAATCAACTTACACTTCCCCAGTGTCCCTCCACTTAAGCTCCCCCACTACCACCACCTCACCTGCATCTCTGAGTCGACCACAGTCACCAAGGATATTACGTTTGGGGGGAGGGGGTGGGGAGAGAATGGAGAGAGAGAAGGAGGGAGGACCCAGGGAGGGTCTTAGAGTCCGCTTCTCAGAAGACAGAACCAGTCAATATTCAACCCAGTATTACCCACAGAACCCAAGGGAGAGAGAAAGAGAAAAGGAGGTGTATGACAGCCGACCTGCTCCACCCATACATCCTCCTCCACCTCCAGCTCAACCTGCCCCCCGCAGACCTTCTTTTCTGCAGATGGAAAGTACTCCACACACCAGCTACATCCCTCAGTACACTGTCCCCACAGCACCGGCACAGACACATGAAGCTATGGGTGAACCAAGAGCAGGTGCAGGTGCAGGTGGAGGTGGAGGTCTAGGACTGATGGTTCTGCCTCCACCAGCTCCATCAGTAGACGTAGATGATGAGTTTGTGTTTGCGGATCCCTTGCCCCCGCCTTTACAGTTTGCTAATGGTAAAAAAGAGATGGTCCAGGAGTTTCATCACTCAAGTCAACACTCTGCTGCTGTCGCTCCACCACCTCCACCCCCTCTTCCATCTCCCAAGCCCTCAAATGTTCCCCAAGCCTCTCCACAGGGTGGCGACTCTGCTGCCTCCAGCCTTACCTCCTACGACAGTGAGGTGGCAAACCTTACACAGTCAGCTCTCTCTCCATCGTATCCATCCCCACAGATATTTCCCCCTTCCTCCTCTGTCAACACCACCTCTGGTGCTGCTCTGCCTGGCACATCACTACACAGACCACAGCCCATGTCCCATTCCCATCCCTATTACAACAGCTCTAATGAGCCCTCAGTAGGTGGTCACCCCCCAGCCCAGGATAGAGGTACAGCCACCCTCACCACCACCATGACCTATGCTACCACTACCATGACAGCTACTGCTGCCGCTACCACCACCACAATCTCACCAGCATCATTTGACTACAGCATGACCGTGGCTGGGCCCAAGGCTGGCCTCAACACGGGGGGCAAAGCTGCTGACCACACACATCACACTAACGTTATACCCAAGAGTGGAGACTGGCAAGATGCCGTGGTGGATTCTGGGATTGAGGAGCTGGACAGTCACAGCAGTAGCGACCACCATTTAGAAATGCTGGGACTGAGTGGGCTGAAAGGAGAGAGGGGAGGGGTCGGAGGAGAGGGAGAGAAAGGCGGTGAACATCAGGATTCTTGCACAACCTACTCAGGTGGGCAAACATTTGAGGTGCACAGTGCCAAACTGGCAAACCCTGTGTTTCCAAAGATGACTCATTACAAGGAGGGGGGAGGGCGGGTCCTGCCTGTAGCATTACGTAGGCAGAACAGCACCAACCCTGCTCCCTTACAGTTGCAGAGACAAAGCAACCCAGAAGATGCCAGGTTAGATGGAGATCTTATAGATGAAAGGAAGCAGAGGCAGAGTCGAGACAAAATGGAGGATGGCTTTAGCTCTGCTCTCACTGCCTGCTTAGAGAGGCCTATAGACACTCGGACAGTGGTCTGGGGTGAGGTTGAGGAGCTTGAGCATACGGGAGGAGTCCAAAGAGCTGGTATGGTTTTGGAGGGCCGCAGGCTGCACTCACCTCTTTCAGGTGTGAAGGCCAGCATCATCAACGAACTTAGCTCTAAGCTGCAACAGATGAGTAGCATGAAGAGCATGGATGACTGGGGCCACACTCCCAAATCATCCACCATGCAGAGGTTTGTCTGATGTCTTTAATATCAAAATTAAAGTTTGCATACCTGCTTATTTTAACAAAAGTTCACATGTTCACTCTCTGTCTTTCAGGTATTCAGCAGATTTCACTGACGCATTTCACAGCCCCCCTACTGGCCGATCCACCTCACCATTGCCCACCTCTTCTCCACAGCACCGTCAGATCCTAACACCAAACCTGTCGGCCACACCTTCTGTCTCCCCATCCTCTCAAGTACCAGTTCAGCGCAACTGGACCCGCTCCCCATCTCCACAGATGCCTTCCTCCCCAGTTCATTCACACCCTCCCCATTCCCCAACCTACTGCCCATACCCAACATCACCAAAACATCGGTCTAAGTTACGGAGGCAGACATTTGATTTCCAGTGCAGTCCCACTAAGGAGATGCGGTCTTCCATCTCCCGGCGCCGTGCACCAAGTCCTCTAATCTATAACACGGAACAACCAAACCCCACACCTCCCAGACCTTCCTCTCTTCCCATCCTTCCCAGTACACCTGTCTACAGCAGTCCCTTCGACTTCCCGGGGCCTCTCACTCCTCCTTCTCCAGGCCTTCCTCTAGGAGACACCTACAGGGCTTCAACACCTCCACTATTCTCCCCATCTGGTGTGCAAAGTCCAAACCCTCTACTTGTCTCCCGCTCTATTTCTCCCACCCATTTTCTCTCCGGGGCCTCCTCCCCTATGCACTTGCCTCCCAGCCCTTCTTGTCTCAACTATCCCCATCTCACGCCTCCTCCACCAGCCAAACCCTTTGCTGTCAAACCCCTGCCCTACTGGACCAAGTATGACGTGGCAGACTGGCTGGCTTACCTAAACCTAGGCGAACACAGAGAGCGTTTTATAGACAATGAGATAGACGGATCGCACCTGCCTTCGCTGACCAAGGACGACTTCTTGGACCTGGGAGTGACACGTGTTGGACACCGAATGAACATCGAGAGGGCACTGAAGAAACTCACTGACAGGTGAGGGAAGACCAATAGACTCTGGAACACTTAGAGGCAATGAGGTCGAAAGGTCCAAAAAGAAGCACCAGATGAAGGAAAGTGTCTCATTCCTTCCATACAAGTTAACTGGATCATCCCTTTTCTTTATTAGAGTCATATGATTTGATGAGTTATCTCATCCTCCATCCATCCCTTTCTCTTTATTAACCTGTTTTATTAACCATATTTAGTTTGCTCCATCTTTATTTAATTTCCATCTATTTTTATTCTTTGATTTGCCCTTCTCTTCTCAGGCGGCTCTCTCCTTTGCATGTCACAGCTTCTCCCCGAGACACAGACTGAGACAATGATGGGATAATACAGAGATGAAAGAAAGAGGGAAAAACTAATTGACAAAGATGAACAATAACTGAAGATGTCCAAGAGAAGAACAGAGGACATCAGCAGGTTGTGCTGAACTAAAACTAAGTGCTGGAATTGGGCAAGTGTGGTCTTATAAATTTGCTACACAACAGAGAAAAGTATTACAAGATTTGCTGAATGACTACAGTTTATAAAGGGTATGAAGAAATGATAATATTATTTGAAAATGACAATCTTCAACTGAAACTATATGTTAAAACTTTTGATGGACAGGCATTTAATTAAAATACAGTTTTGTGCTGTAAAAGGCAAACACCTATACACACACTGATATTCTCACACACATCGACAGACGGATTCTAACACCATCTGCTGCTTTGCAGCACTGAGAAAACTTCAGTCTGGGTTCATGAAAAGTTGCAAAGTTGCTGCTTAAAGGGTAAACCCCAAAATGTTTCTGATTGTGTCTGAGCCAGAACCTCTGGTGAAAACAGAAACATCCTACCATCAGTTTTGTAGCTTTAAGCAGCTCAGAGTAGTAAATGGCTGTGAGTACTAGAGCCAAAGTCAGAATATGAGAGAAGCGTTTTCTTTGTACATGTTGACAGAATAAAATTATATACAACTATAGTATTCTTTTTATATATTTGCCATACTACTCCAAAGGATGCCCCAATAAGCTTTGTATGTATGTATTTTGCGAGCACTAAATATATCTTACATGTTAAAAGGGATTCACTGTAGATCCGTTTGTTTTGTACCAAGTGATCGCAATCATTCATTTCAACCTGGTCAGGGTATTGATTTTGTTGAATTCAAGTTGTGAATAATGAGGACATGCAAATATTGAGAAAATATTGTTGTTAAATAAACATTTATTATTTTCCTGATTACTCTATAGAAAGGAGAGGAAATATCAGAGATGAACTGAAAAGAGTTTGCATTTCATTTCAAACTGCAAATCTTCTTTTCTTACACTATACTGAAGTGTTTATGGCCATAGCACAGGTCAAAGGATGGGTCCATCCTCTTTGATGCCACAATGTTAACCGTGCTCTCTCACACAGCAGGTGCAGTGATCAAAAAGGGCTTTTTACTGCTTCTCTCTCTGCCTGACTTCCTCAACCTTAAGCCTGTGTGAGTCTGTGTGTCTGATTTTGTGCGTGTGTGTATTTGTCAACCTGCATCGGTGGCCAAATGTTTTCCCGAACTTACATCTTTCTCTTTTTAATGCCTTTTCCAAAACATATTTAGAATGGGTTTTTTTCTCACCAGTTGACAATCCCACTGTTTCCATTTTCCCCACAAACCCTCAAAAAGAAATGCTCTAACCTACTTTTCAAAAGACTTTTTTCAGAGTGATAAAGTAAATACTGTATGTTATGAACGCCCAGTTTAGCCATTTCCTGCAGTGATTTCAACTGTAAGGCAAAGAACACATCATTTATAGATCTGTATATACAGTGCTGTGAAAATTATTTGCCCCCTTCTGGATTTTTTTTTGGGTTTTTTTGCATATGTCACACTTAAATGATTCAGCTCATCAAACAAAATTGGTCGGACATTCTCCTTCACGATTTTCTGGCAGAGTGCAGAATTCATGGTTCCATCAATCACAGCAAGTTGTCCACATCCTGAAGCTGCAAAGCAGCCCCAGATCATCACACTACCACCCCCATGTTTGACTGTTGATGTTCTGTTTATTAAATGCTGCATGGGTTTTACACCACATGTAACGGGACACACACCTTCAGCAGTGACTTTCACCTTGGACCTCTGACCTTAACTGATCTAAGTGAGGCCTTCAGTTCTTTAGATGTTGTTCCAGCGTCATACATGTAAATTACTTTCTCATCTGCTCTTGAATTTCTTTAGATAGCGGCTCTTTTAGTGTGCTTCACTTTGTCAGAAGGCTTTTATTTAATTTCTTTCTTGATTCAGCAGGTCTGGCAGTAATCTTTGTGTAATATTAAAATTTGTTTGATGATATGAATCATTTAATTGTGACAAATATTCAAAAAAAACATCAGGAGGGGGACAAATACTTTGTCACAGCACTTAACAATGACAATGACAATTTTAACATATAGTATAATAAAGATTATAATATTAGTTATGTAAACATTTTTAAGAATCTCTGTCTTCCAGTAGTGTGGACAAATTCTTCAAAGCTTGATTTGGTTTGTTTCATTTTGGGTTTTCTGTAAATGCTTTCTATACTGCTCGCCCTGTGATGACCCCAGTGAAGCTGACACACACTAGTTAATGCATATTCTCTATATTTGAGTAAAAATTATGAATCTGTATTCTCATGCTGAGTTGTCTCAATGCTATGTCATGATGGATGCTATTCTGAGACGTAAAATGGACTGAGCAGTAGTGTAGAAAGCATTACATACTATAATTTAAAAGAGTTATTTAGGTCTAGTGAAATGCATAATGAATATGACAACATACATTATGAGCATAAGTATGTAGAGATAAAAGGTTAAAATATATATGAAAATATATAAATATACTGTGTATATATATACATATATATATATATATAAAGTTTTGTTTAAAATTAAATAGAGTATATACTGATAAACAATATGATAGAGGTACAACTGTACAACTAAGGTGTTGAAATAAATGCTAAAACAAACTGGGCCCTGTTGTGATTCTCATTTCTCCCTGGATTCCTTCTTCTGACAGCTTCACATAATGATCCAATTTAAAGTGCTGTGTTTCAATTGAGTCATTTGGCAGCAGCTCGTCTCAGCCCTGCTGTGGTTCAACACAACATTGTTTTCAGGTCCAGGATTACTTTCCCATCAGGCTTGGTGAGTTAATAGGACATAAAGAGTGTAGCTCACGGGGAGGGAGAAAATGAGACGGCTTAATTCAAAGCAAGCGGTGGCCGTGTTCATGCAGCAAACTGAAAGATGCCTCTAAGGCATGAAATACAATGAACAACAACTTGGAAAAAAACAGATGAAAGATGGCGACTACTTTCAGGTTCAAGGTAGAAAATGTAGAGCTGCTGTCTAGATTGTCCTCTCTTTGTATTTTTCCAGTTGGCGTCTTTTCATAGCTAGCCAAGGTACAGATGTCAGGGCTTGTTTTTCTCTTTGGGGATGAAGGCGCTTGGTGCTATCTTTCTTCTCACCATGACGAAATCTCCCACAGAGAAAAAACCTTCTCACTACACATGTAGCTTTAATTAGGTTTAGTCAAGTTCTTCTTTTAGTGTTACTGTGATCTAATTGTTCTCTGAGTTCACTTTTTATGGAGACTATTTCTTTGGTAGAAACTACAGATGTGTGACAAATTAAAGGGGAAACCATCAGGGATCCTAATAAAGTTTTGAGCCACCATGAGATATTAGAATATTTATATGGTCCTTGGTATAAACTCTGCACGTCTTTTCACTTCTACTGGAGTAATGTAAAGCATTCTTCCTTAAGATAATCCCAGAATTTAGTGTTTAAATAATGGTGGGCAAGGTTATCAATTGGGATTAGATCAGATTAGACTTTCAAACAGCTAAGGTTACAGGATATCATAGTGAAGCATCTGCACTCACACATTTCATTCATTTAATCATTTTAATCAATCATTTCTCTGTAATTTGTCACTTATATATATTTCTAGTGGAAGCCGTTTACAGTGAGGTACTGTATGTGGAATATCTGGTATAAATGAGGCACGTAACCACTGAAAACCAGTGTTCCTCTTGTTTCTAAAATGTTATTTTCCAATGCTGTGAGCACTACAAATATAATTTTAGAAATTCTCAAACCCCAAAAACACCACCTCAGGTTAGCATAACTGACTTTGAGCAGAGAGCTGTTGAGTAAGGTCAGGGCGAATAATTGACAAGTATTTTAATTCTTCTTTAAATCTTTCATTTTAAAAATGTATATGTGCAAAACTCTAAATGACATAATTAACAATTGAAATTAATAAAAATTTTAATTATTGAGCACCCTGGTAGCCAAATGGTTACAGCACCTGCCACACTGTGTCCCCGGCTCAGGTCCAGCTGGGGACCTTTGCTGCATATCATGCTCCCTCTCTTGTCCCCTGTCTGCTGTCTGCCTCCCTACTAATACTCCTACCATCTAATAATGACAAAATGACCAAAAGATTTATTAAAAAATTCCTAAATTATCATCAATTAAATCATATAAATGATTCTTATTTTTCATTGCTGGCACCTGGAAACTAAAGGAACATGAAGCCAAGTTGATAAATCTCCGCAACCACAAGTGAAAAACAATATCCCTTCTTTGGTGGGTTATGAAAGCAGTCTTTAAGACACTCCGGCTCCACATAAGCTGTTCAAAATTAGCGGATGTTTGAAATGTATAATTATAGCATTTATTGTGAGAGGACTAAGAAATCTAAGCCAGATGCAGACGGCAGTAGATGAACTGTGACTCTGGACGACACTGGTGTTCTCCTTTAACTCCTGGGTAATATCCAGAACAGTACAGAATAAGTAAACAGTATGTGGGTGGACATACTGTTTATGGCGCTCTCTTTGATGGCCTCTCTTTCTAGGCCTGACTACTAAAGGAATGGCAGGTCACAGAGGAGCACAGGGCTAATGTGATAGTTCTTGGGACCCCCCACCCATACTTGCTGTGGCACACACTCACTAATAAGTTCACATGACTCTGTGCCACACTGACATGATTCTGTGACCAGTGGTTGGTCAAAATGAAAGTTCAACATCTCATTAGCACCATATTGAGAGAGACAGAGGGAGGGACGGGCACGGAGAGAGAAGGAGGGGGATTCTTCCAGCTGTTTTCCTAATAACAGTGGAGAGAAAGTGAGAGGGTGATAGTCAAAGAGGGGCAAGAGAACTGAGAAAGAACCTAGTGAGTTAAAGAAGTAAAGAATGAGGTTAAAGTAAGAGAACAGAAGAGAAAGTTGAAGAAAAGTTCATCCTGGGATGACTGTGAACTAAAATATCACAGCTGACGGGGGAGGAGAGCAAGAAAGGTACGTTTCTTTATCGTTGTTTGTTTGTCCCGAAGCCAATTAGTGGTGGTGATTACCATGCAAATGCTCTCATTTGTTTAATTTTTTCTTTCTCTCTTCTGCTTGCTTACATTGTTTCAGCGTCTCACGCCCACTTTTAGATCAACAACGAGTGCGTGTGTGTGTGTGTGTGTGTGTGTAACTTTAAGTGCCAAGGGAAAATTGGGTCAGTGAGAGAGAAGAGAAGGAGAGTAGCATGTGTTAGAGGAGGAGAGGCACTCTGGGAGAGGGGGAGACGGACAGGGAAATGGAGAGAAATCCTCAGCAGCCCTTGAACTACAGTAACAAGTGGTCACTTGAGTAATCACTGGTGATTCAGAGAGAAATGTAAGTGCTGGTTGCTCACAGGCATGACTGCTTTGCTGCCACTTTTTGCTTCTTTTGGCATGTGGATGGAGTGTTTTTAGAATTAAAATACTTTGACGTGAATGCTCCTGGGTGATAAATTCAAAGCGGCTCAGTCCTGTTTCAAAACAATTTCCTTGTATGGACAAGAATCAGGATGAAGATTTTGTACCATCATGAAAAAGATACTATAATATAACTATGAAGACAGATAACTGGGGGAAAGAAGGTTGTAGCTGTGTCTTTGTCATGCTCAGTCTTGTGATGAGGTGTGGTTAGTCACTTTCATATTACTCAACCAGCAATGTGTCAACCCAGACAGAAATAGGCCCAAATGTGACTGCATCCTTTGCATGTCTATGCATGCAACTCCATGCTTTTGTTTAGTCTTCATTGTATCTGCCACACGTGTTTTGTTTACCATGCTGTGAAAAATGTCTCTCTGGACAATTCAAACATTTTAAATCTTCGTTTGCACGAGCAGAAATCTGCCCATGTTGCGCTCTTTCGGGCATGATCTCTGTCTCGAATGAATAGAGAAATCAGACAGTGGGAGACAGTTGGTTCATATATGCCTTGTATTAGTCAGAGCAAAGGGAAAGATGACCTTTCCCTGCTGTTTATTTTGGGAAGGCAACAGGAAGAATGCCGGAGCAGCTGTTCTATTCCTGCTGGCAGATCCCACCCCTGTGAATTCCAGTCTGCCACTGCAACGACACTCCCCTTACTTACTGCACGAGGTTTTGATATATCCAAGCACCGTACAGTGTAAATACACCTCAATGGTTGTTATGGCAACAACACAACACACTATGTCAGCTACCAATTATTTTCTATCAGACATGCCTGCTATACAGAGGGAACAGCTTTAGCTATTTATGAGGAAGTCGGCCTGCTTTGTGCTGCACATTACACCGTGCAGACATCCAACCTGTTGCATGATACTCAGTGTCACATGCCGGCCAATAAAAAGTCTTTCTTTGCTTGTTATGCATCTTAACCAGTCTGACAACTATCACACAAACATCTATCTTTTGCTTTCTGAGACAGACACGTTGCTAATAATGGCGAGTCTCCCCAAAGAGCCGTCAGAGGATGCCAAGAAAGAGAGCTTCTGGATGGTGAGGATTATATTTATGATCAAACCTAAGAAACCCATAGGAATAACTTGCTAATCCAAAACAGTACTTGTGTGTTTGTGAATGGACTACTTAGCCTTGTGTGCTTCAGTGCTGCAGGCCTGTTATTGTTACATATCATCACCATCTTTCCTTCTCTCCATCTCTCCTCCCAGCCTGGCAATTATGTACACACAGTGCACAGAACTGAACTGTCTTTCCAGGCCTGCAATGACATTGTGGCCTGCTTCATCGAGAGAGCAAAGGTAGAAAAGCAGTACGCCCAGCAGCTCAGCCAATGGAGCAGCAAGTGGAAGTCAATAGTGGATTCCCGTAAGTACAAGAAGCTGTGTGATGTAGGGCCATGGTGGCCAAAAAACAGAGAACATGCATTCCCAGGCCTCTTTCATCATCTCAGCTCTCATCAAGTTAAAATTACCTTGATTCTTATTAAATGGCTGCATCTGTGCTTGTTTTAAACTTTCCAGTGGACAAATGGAGGTCATTATGTGTTTATTGGTTCCATGACTCACCTCTGTACTGTTCTTTCATTGTTCACTGTTGTCTTTTTTCCGCTTCCCCAGGGCCACTTTATGGCTCCCTCATGAGGGCGTGGGAGTGTTTCTTCACCTCCACTGAGCGTTTGTCAGCCCTCCACTCCTCCATCTCCCAGTCTCTCATAACAGAGGAAGGGGAGCGGGTGAAGACCTGGCAGAAGGAGACCTTCCCGAAGAAAATCTTCTGTGGGTTCAAGGAGAGCCACAACAACAACACAAGTTTTTCACGTGCACAGAAACCCTGGTCCAAAAAGCTGATGAAGGTCCAGAAGACATATTGTATATCACTTACATTTATAGTGTGTGTGTGTGTGTGTGTGTGTGTGTGTGACATACTAACAAGTACCAGTGGTAGTTTGAAATCTTTCAGAAAAGTGCACTTGCTTGCTTTATTTTTTTTTGCATTTTTCATTCATCATGAAGTGAAAATGAATTTGTCAAATTAACAAAGCTAGTTCTGGAGACCAGAATGAAAAATTACATGTTCACAATCAAAACAAAAAATAATAATTTTGAGTTGAAAGTTACGAAAGTTAATGATATTCAAAGCCGTGTAAAACAGAAATTGGTTACTACTCTGAATGGCATGTTGTCTTATGGGTTTTGTGCCAGCCCATGGCAACTGATATGGTTAATAATGAGCTTTAGAGGTTCTGGTTGATGTGTGCTTTTACCTTTGGACAGAACCAGGCTTACTCTTTCGTGTGTTTTCAGTCATTATGATAAGATAAGCTAACCACCTGCTGGCTGTATATTTATATTATGAATATATATATATATATATATATTAGGGATGTTTGATATTGGCTTTTTTACTAATATCCGATATACCGATATTATATCTCTTAATTTCCGATACCAATATAAACCGATACCAATATATGCGGGGTCCCCCCTCATAAAAAAAGAAAAACTAAATCATTTTAGGTAACTAACAT
>JAUBNQ010000011.1:7504475-7515346 GCA_032353495.1 Ctenopoma kingsleyae
AACTAGAAACACAAAAAGTGGTTTCTTGGCTGCTATCTTTTCTTGATCAGTTTTTCTTCGAGCTATAACAGGATCATATAGATATATAAATATATATATATATATATTATATTATGACCATAACAAGATTGATGCTGAACTTCTCCTTGAATTCTAAAAAAAGCATATTTTCCTAAATGTTTGACTTTTCCTTTATGTAAATAATGCATGCTTGTGTGACTGTGTATTCTACAGCTGGAGAAGGCCCAAGTTGCATATCACAAGTCTTGTCAGAGAGAGCAAACAGCCCTTGACAAAGAGAAACAAGCAAATGAAAGCTCTGAGCTCAGCCCAGAGAAAAAGCAGAAGATCACAGAGGCCAGAGAGAAGGCCAATGAGGAGAAACAAATGGTGAGGAGAGATGTTAATGAACTGTAACACCTCACTCCGAGTCAGTCATGCAAACTGATGAATGAGAGAGTCATTCACATTATATCTAAACTCCTGATTCACTACATGCCACAGAGTTAAACATGTTGCATTCCAAGAAATGCCTGCAGCGTTTGACTGTCGACTATAAACACGAGCCCCAGCATTATAATTCTGTTCCAGACTTTTTCCTTGTATGGAGATGTGTTAATGTTACTTTACTCAGTGTTTATGGAGCCCAGCATGGGAACATTACCAGGTCATTTATACATTTTAGATCTTCCATTAAAGAAACACAGTGTTTGTTTTTTCTGAGGGATGGCATTTTCATCACAAAACAAAAATTGTGAGTTGCAGACTAGAGAGCGCTACGAGAAAGTGCTGGAGGATGTGACATCTTACACACCCCGGTATATGGAGGAGATGGAAGCCATTTTTGAACAGTCGCAAGAGGAGGAGAGGAAGAGGATCAGTTTTCTGAAGCAGGCTTTCCTCTCCATCCACAGACATTTGGACATCACCAACAATGAGAGGTGATCAGAATGACTGGGTGTTTGTAACGCGTGTGTGTGGATGGAAAAGTTAATACAAAGCAAGCGTTATTTTGTCGTGACAAACACAGCTCTCATTCTCTGTGTCAGTGTGAAGGCAGTGTACAGTGAACTCCACCAAACGCTGATGTCCATCAGCGACCAGGATGATCTCAAATGGTGGAAGAACAATCGTGGTCCCGGCATGCCCACCAACTGGCCAAAGGTTGAGGTGCGTTACAAAGTGTCACTCAGATACACAGAAAACAGAAATGCATGTACTCTCAGGACAACCAAATGAAAACAAACAACAGGGAATTACATGTAAATACAGCATTTGGCAGCTGGATATTTCTTACACTATGAACTATTGTTAGTAAAATTACCTATACTTAAATAAATTCACTGGAGACCATCATCTGAATTCCAAAGGTATTGGTTTATTCTTGCCGGCAAGGGAGCACACACAAGCTTACAGCAGTAAGGTCTGTCAGTGTCTGCTCGCAGGCAGCAAGGTTGCACAGCTTCTTATAGTCATAACAGAATGCAAAAGTTCCATCCCCCAGATACACACGTGCACACTGTAACCGAGAAAGGACTCCGTTAGTCGGTCAAAGGTTAAGCGTTCTTTGTCCAGAGATCATAACTCCACAGTTGAGGGGAGGACATCACAGACAAAGATATGACTCTATATGGTAAATGGTTAAGATATGGCTGTAAGGTAATATAGATCAACATTATATTAAACGGTTAACATAAATTCACTACATTTTTCTAACAACTATCATATCCTAAATCCTTAAAATCATGTATTGGCCCAATAGACCAAAGTGGTATAAATGTGATGAAAAAATCCTAAACCCAGACTTTTGTCTTTTCCATCAGGAATGGGTCCCACCAGTAAAAAAGCTAAAGAGGAAGAAGAGAGATCAGAAACGAAAAGAGAGTCGACCGTAAGTTTGCAAGGTGGAAACTAAATGTATTAAAAAGAAGAAACCCAGACAAAACCATAGCTATTTAACTGTTCAATCTTCTTCTTCTTCTTCTTCTTCATCTTCTTCTACTTCTTCTTCTTATTCTTATTCTACTTCTTCTTCTTTTTCTCCTGTTAGTGTGATGATTGGGGGTGTGAAGGTGCGAGCTCTGTACGACTACAAAGGAGAGGAGGAGGATGAGCTCTCCTTTAAAGCAGGTGACACTGAAATGCACTGCGTTAAACAATATCTTTATTGTTAAAGCTACAATAGGCAAGATTTTCACTGTTTTTATTGTTTTTATAAACAATAAACATTAACAACCCACCATGCTAATCCATAGAGCCAATACAAGCAAAAAATTGAATGAAATGAAAAGAAAAATTTATGAAAATATAGAGAAACGGCACATATTGTTTATGTCTAACAGGTTGTTGCCTTTTGCGTTTTGCTACCATATTGCTTCCTTGCTTTGGAATTATGTCCTTTTGGACTTCTCTCATTTTGGCGTCACCTTTTTACAGGCCACTGTTAAAAGTTTAAGCACATACCTATCCTTCTGTTGTACAATTTGAAAGAATTATATACTGAATATATATGTAATCATATATTATAGATATTATATATTATCAAAATATGAGTCTATGATTAATATTTACAGATTCTCATTGCCTCAAACATGAAACATTTTTATTTTTATCTTGGGTTTAATTCCCTCCATGTCTGTGAACTTGTGGCTTTATGATTCTTCCACATATTTTAGTGTGCAAGATTTTTACACAAAATTACAGCCATTCTATCAATTATAAATCTGAGTGAGAAGATAGAAACACATCCCTTTCCTCTGAGATAGTGACAAATAGGCTGGTAAAAATGCTGTACGCGGACTGTGTGGAGTTAATTACATTATTTCTGTGATGGGAATATTACATTGCGTAATTTAAGATGACAAAACCAAAACTCTGGGAAAACATACTCACATGCTGCAAAGCCAAAAATCTATGTTGCATTAGTAGAAATATTTTCAGTGCATTTACCTTTTTTCCTGAGTATGTATGATAAAGTATTTAGGAAAAGTGTTTCTAGGTTAGGAGCTACAAAACCTGTGTTTGCACAGTTGGGTGAAGCTGAGATCAGCTGAGCAAACAGGAACCACTGAAGGCACTCAAGACAAAAATAATTTCCTAAATCTTTCAAGGCAAGATCTATCCTCCAAATATCCAGATCATAACTTAAAAATGAGATTTAAGATTTAAACCGTTTGCTTAAAGCCAACATCTAGTGGCCTTAACAGGAAGTACACCTTAAGACACATTTTCATTGTTTTTAACAGGTTCAGGTCGACACAGATCTATAATGGTAAAGTGTCCAGTAATGAGCAACATGGGTAATGAGCAAAGAATGTCTGCACTTACAAGTCAAAGTAAATAAAAAAAATGGCTCCAACAGTTTATGTAAGGTGTAACATGGATTTATTGAAACAGGGCTGTGTTGATATGAAGATGTTGAATCACAGAAGTGAAAATGCTGCATGTTAGACTCTCATTTTATTCTTTTCAATCACAGGCGAAGTGTTCCTGAAGGTGGAGGAGGAGGACGACCAGGGTTGGTGTCGAGGAGTACTGAGTGGGGGGAAGGAGGGCTTCTACCCGGCCAATTATGTTGAAGTTGTTGAGTGACACTGCACTGTCCAAAATATTACATCCTAAACTTATTTCTCTCACAGTTTTTAAATGTTCTAAAAATAACAATTATTATCATTTAACGTCAAAGTTGTTGTCGCACCGAGTCTGAGTTATTGTCAGTTATTATCTGTTTCCAGCCATTTTTGAAATATAAATGCCTAACGCCTTAATATGCTAACAGATTGGTTTCAGTACTTCTGCGATGTAAATGAATTGATCAAAGACAGAGCTGTAAACACTCAGTTGGCAGTTTGTTAGGTACAACTGATACACTCTAATGCAATAATGCTATAAATCCTCCCTTTTTGAAGGTGATAATATTCTTTTCTTGCTGAGTCTGTCCTAATTAAATAACTGTATGGTCACTGTGGATATGTTATAGTTTGTGCTGCTGTTGAACTGTATTACACAGATGTAGTATATTTCTGTTATTTAGCCTAGCCTTATTGACATACAGGGTGGTTAAAGTAATAGAAACACTTGCCTGTTGTACCTAACAAACTGCCAAGTGAGTGTATGTGTGAGTGTAAATGTGTGTTCGCATGCATGTGTGCATAACACGTCGAAACAAAAGAGAGAACGAGAGAGGATATTTATTTACTACAATCATGTCTGAGTCATTAGGTGACTGTAATGAAGGAATGGATAATGATACATGAGGTTTACCCAGGCAAAGGTTTACAATGATGTGCGCACACAAGGTTAATGTTTATTTAATGTGTGTACACACAGGAGATGGATTTTCAAAATTAAAATGTTTGTTTTGCCTCTTATCTTGTTAATCTTTCTTGTTAACGCTTGTTTGCTCTCTCTGTGGACGGCAATGAAAAATTGATGGTCCCAAGAAAATGTGCCTCATGCAAGAATCACTGGTCCAAACAGATTGGTTCTTCACTGCCAAGTATGAGCAATTTAACAATTTCACCAGTTTTCTCATATTTTTGTGTGTACGTGCATGTCATGAACAGACAGACCGACTTTCTCCAAGAATTTGACTTTCACTGGCTTCATCTAAATGAATCTGGAGTTTAAATAAGATACTGAAGTGGATTTAATTAAACTTTACAGGCTATAGCATGTCATCATCATCACAGTTTGCCAGTTTACTGAGAGGTATTTTTGAGTTTTGTGATTTTTGTTTCATCACAGCAGCTTGTACATTTCCCATGTATACTTCATATAGTAAGTATCATAATGTATAACTAGTAGCTAAAATACTTTTAAGTGTATTTTTAGTACTTCTTAGGATTAACATGGCCCACGTTTTTTGTTTATGAACATATACATTTAAGTAAACTCTAGGTTTAAGAGTAGTAGCCTTTTGGGGGTTTTTTTGTACTGCAAAAATACTATATATATATATATATATCTCTATATGTATCTATATATATATATAGCCACGAATTCTTAAACATAATTTTATTTACTAAACCTGATACCTTGATAAACAAATAGGTGTATAATGTAATCTGAATGGATACTTATTTTTAGTTTGAAAGTTATCTATAGCCTATAACTACCACACTTGAATAAACTTCTTTTTTTATGTAAGGGCTGGAAAAATCTACTACTAATCTCTAATATCTCTCTCTGATTATCGTCTCCATGATAGTATATAATTCATGGAGCGTTTTGCTTTTAAATATGTTGTTAGCACCTAACTTCACGCAGCACCAGTCAATCACTGTTTATTTCTGTGCCCCTGCAGCACTGATCTGATCACATGTGACTTTTAGTTTACTTATTACGCTGAAGCTTCACTGTGCAACATTCAGATTTTTACTGACACTGTTGTGAATGAAACTTTCCCACAGATGAACCCGAACAGGCGGCCTCACGGGTCAGTTTTAGGGGCGTTGGTTGTGTTAAGGATCAGATCTCCTCAGCAGCTTCTCATGAGCAGCTGACACTGATGAGTCTGACACGACCGTGGATCGAGGACTGGTTTACGAACAAGACCCAAGGAGAAAAGTAGGAAAAGAGTATGAAAATGTCCTGATATGAAGTCTAGTAAATGCTATGCTAACCCACGGATTATTTTTCTCATGTCACCAGGTTGTAGTTTTGAGTGAAATGTCGGCGCAGCGTTTAGATGTTTTGTTGATGGTGGTCATACAGATGTTCCCAACAGGCTGAACATGGCGTCGTCAGATCAAAATTAGAATCGGTCCTGTGTCCTGCGTTGGCATTTTTCAACAAATACCTGCAAAACTTAAAGACATTACTATCAGTCCCAGCTGTACTTTGCATATTGTGTTAATAAGCCAACGTTAGCATGTTAATATTGTACTGAGGTGGTGAATATGCTGACATTAGCATTTAGCTTCAGTCACTGCTGTGCCAAAGTACTATCTCACATGGACTCTAACCCTATTTAAATTTTCACATATTAAGACAAAGAACACAAAACACCACAAAAGATTAAAAAAAAAAAAAAAACATGCGTCATTTTCAAATTGTTTAAAAAATATGTAATGTTTTTTATTTATCATAGAGATACTTTATGATGACCAGCTAATTTATTGCACATACAGATATATTAATATATATTTACATGAATCAACATCTGCCAAAGAAAACAAGAACCACAATTTAAAAAAACTGTATGACTCCACTCAGTGGAGGATGTTCTTTTATTTTAAAAGATCATCTTGGGCTTTGACACTTTATTGCTTTGTTCCTCGTTTTAGTTTTATGTCATCCACTCGTTTTATATACACTCATTAATGTTTAACTAGAGTTAGGAAGTGTGCAACAAATCTCTGTCAAAGCAACTAGTCTCACAGCTTTGTGCACACACCACGCTGGTGTCACAGGAGAATTTCTTTCTCAAAAGAAAGAAAACCGGTTTGACAAGATGCAAATAATGAATGACAAGACGTCACAGAGCAGCTGAGACCTGGAAAGGTTTCGTGTTTATGGTTGTGCTGTTACTCAACATTCAGAGGAGTCCGTATGAGTAAGTGATATTTATACATTTAAGATACTAGATACAAGTTTCTTTTATGTCTTTTATGAGGTGTGTCAACATGTGAATGTCCACACTCCCCAGTAAAAACTATACTGTAATTACTTTGATTAGTTTGTGTTGGATTTTAATTATACAGTTGTGTGTTAAGGACGTTACAACTTTAAAATGCTGTTAGGTGACATGCGTTGATAAATCACGTCCCTTCTTTCACAGGAAAATTAATCAACAATGGAATTTGCTTGTGGCTTCGTTTATGTGCCACCATCGCTGAGTCAGAGGGACCAACGATTTAATGTCAACGCCATTAAACTCTCAGGTGGGTTCTTTCAAACACTCCCACACATGACATCAAAGAAAACATCTAAATATACAAGAGTAACACTCATTTAAAAAGATATTTCTGCTCCTGTTCACTTTTTGCTTTCAGTTTTCTTTTCCCCTGTTCTACAGTCACTATGTAACTAAAATATGAACAGGAAACCAACTCAAAGAGCTTCTTTGTTCACTAACCAGTCTGAAGAAAAATATGTCAAAAAGCGTAAAGCTGTCACTCTGCTTCTTCTGTCAGCAACACGTCACCTGCCATCAGGTGCACTCTGCCTGTCAAAATGCATTCTGGGAAACGTAGGAGTTTGTCAAAATAGTCCAGTTTTTAATCACAAAATAAACAAAATAACTGCATTTTTTAAATGTCGGCAATTGATCATACGAAAGAGTCTACAGGCAGCTTTGTTTGCGTGAGAGCTTTCTGGGTGACTGGTTGATTACATACCATTATGTATTATGCAACGAGTGACACATCTCGTCTATCTTAAATGAGATATTCCTTTCAGATTACTCTGTGTTGCTCAGAAAACCATTTCCAAGCCGTGTCATATTTTCTTCATGGCACCGGGGTCAACACTGCGCTTGCAGTTTTGTCTCTTCTAACATTTATCTTTAAATTAACTGCTGTTTTATACATTTCTTTTTTACACCTTTTAGCTCCGCTTCCTCCTCTTAACTGGATCCGTCCTCGCAGCCCTCCCCCTCCTCCTCCGACCATCTCCCCAGAAGCCAAATCACTGAAGTCCTCCCCATCCACCACAAAAATTATTGAACAGCATGAAAAGAGCAAAGACATGAAGAAGGTTATGAATCCCACTTCCTTCTATGAAAATGCAGAATTTCACAAGAAAACATCTTCCGTCAGTGCAACATCTCAGCAAACACCATTCCCCCGGAGGACAGGTACTGTGAATGTCGGAAAATACATGTAAATGAAGTTTAGTTTCCTCAAGAAAATGATACAGTACAACAGTTTGTGCAGCCAAATTTTGGTTGATCAAACTGCAGATGGAAATCACGTTATTAAACCAAAATTGTCTTCTCAAATCACTCAACGTTTTCTCTCCTGAGAATGATAACTGCAGTCATGGTCCAGAAACATAGATTTTGATGTCAGTGCTCCTTTTGTGTGTTTGTATTGTTTTGTTTTCTTTGTTTTTGTTGTCCTTTTATTTTAAATGTGTAGAGTAACACGTGACTGGGTGAGCCAGCCCATTAATAGTGTACTTTGATGCACAGGGGACAATGTCATTGATGACTAGCTAAATGATGAATGAAAATGATGATGGTGACTTCTCCTCTGCTCCTATCTGTTATATGCAGCCCTTCTTCCACCACATATGAGACCTGCAGCAACACCTTTTAGTCCACCAATCGACAACAGTGAGCTATTTACCTATGAGCTGCCAAAAAATGAGCAAGATTTAAATGCACATACTCGGGACCCAAACTACTCATATTGCACACCAGAAGGGACTGGGGGAGAGGTGAAGCTGCCAGCTTATCCTAGCAATGTGCCAGCCCAAACACGTAAATAGACAGAATTGTTTTTCCTTTTGTATTCAGCTTTAACTTGATACAGTAAACATGATAATGATTTGAAGCAGATAGTTTGGGGAAGAAACTGATCATCAAAGACGCTTCTGCTCTCATCTCAAACCCCAGCCCCAGCCCTCCCACCGAGACCCTCATTTATGAAGTCAATTCCAGAGTACCTGATGGTGTTGCCTTCATCCAACTCGTCTCCCTCATCCTCGACACCTACTAGTAAAGGTAAAATAAAACAGTCACTGCCAAGCTGTGAAAACATCACTGTAAGGCACAGAGCTTATCTTGAATGCTGATTCCCAATTCAGGATCAGCAGATAAGGAGCCTCTGCTGGGGAATCCTAATGTGGTCCTTGTCAGTTTAGGAAAATTACTCTCAGAGGAAACAGGTCAGTAAATGTTTAACATCTCCAGAAAAACCCAATTATCAGCAGTTTGATTTTGATTCTTGTTAGCGTATGATGTTTGCTGATGATTGCATGTTTCCAGTGGAACCCATTAAAAGAAAACCCATCTTCTGCTCCCAGTGTGGCTCTGTTCTGGACTCCTGCTCTGATAATGTGGTAATTACATCTTGACCTTTATTCTGAAGCTGACAATAGTAACACACTTAAGAGTCATCGATTTCAAATATGAATAACAACTGTACATCGTAACTGCTGGGAAATATAGAGCAAATTCTTGGAGGCAGCCAGGTTCGTGCATTATTGATCGTAACAATGGATAATCAGGATTGGTTTGATTGATTCAGACTGAAGACTTTGGACTTGGTAATGTTTTGTGTTTCTCTGCAACAGTAATGTTCTCTGTTTATGTTGAACTGCAGGTTAGTGTGTGTTGCTTCTGTCAGTCCTCAAAGTTGACCAGTTCTCCCAGCACACCAAAGAGTTCTCCAAGTGATCACCAAGATGGCCTCTTTTTGCTGAACTCTTATAAAAAGCCTCTGTGTGCAGCTGACGTTTTGCTGATCTTCTGCATCGACATCTCAGGCTCCATGAGCATAACCTACCCGGTAACAACACACACAGCTGACACTGGTCTGTTTACTCCTGGCTGGCATTCACACATACTATGGTGTTTTAATCTCAATCATTTTGTGTGATTTTAAGGTCTCACAGGGGGAGCACATTATTCACAAATCCAGACTCCAGGTGAGTTTTTTTTTTTTCTTGCTTTCAAGTGTTCTTTTTGTGAGACTGATAATGAGCTTAAAGCTCATCGTGATCATTTCTAGTGAAATTGTTGTATTTAAACCAGTTTGTCCAGGAAGCAGTGTTGCAGTGTGTTCAGAGACTAAGTGAACAGCAGCCTGACTTAAGAGTGGGGCTCATCACCTTTAACCATCAGGTACATAAATGATCTACTGGACTAATACATCCATAGACAGTTTTCCTTTGTTCTCCATATTTTTTTTATGGTATGTACTGTATGTTTATCTCCGACTTATATTGAATAATTCCTTTCAGTTATCATTTACACTCAGTGTTCTTACTGATGTGTTACTGTAAGTCACAGCATATTTCTGTCCTTCACACCAGCCACTTGAAATCTATTCATGTCACTCTGCATCAGACTTGAAAAGCACTGTAGAAATAAAATGTTTTATGTGTGTTCTTGATATTACCAGGTGACAGTGCATGGATATGATAATTTCACAACAAGTTTCCTCAGAGGTGCTGAGTTAACTGACAAAGACTATTTAAAAGAAGCTGCAGACAGTTTCCCCAGTCCACCTCCACTCTCGCAAACCAAGGATCTGTTACAGAAACAACTTAAAGGGTAATACGAAAAACAATGAATACTTTTCTTCTTTTTTTTTGCATTTTATTGTGTAATGACACCTGGTGTATGTTCAAATCAACATCCTCTTGATTCTGCTCATTAAAAAAAAGATTATCTGAAAGTGGAACCACAGCTCTGGGACCAGCTGCTCTCCTGGCTATTGCAATGGCCGCCAGACATCCAGGGTCAAAGGTGAGTAAGTGTTTACAAGACAGTAAGCAGTGAATTTCTGTAGTTCACAGGTATCCTTGACGCTTTAAGGGGGCTGCCTGTCCCCAAGGGGATTATGTCTGTCTGTGTAACTGTCTATTGTTATTAAAATTATAAAACTTATTATTATACCTTATAGTAATTTGACAGGTGCTTCTTTATTTAATCTATCCCAAAGAACTATAACTGAATAACTACCTGTGTTTAGAGTAACTGGGCATTTATCAACATTTAGCTGAATACATTTTCAGTTCATGCACAAGAAAATACCAGTAGGTAGGCGTTATCATGTTTATATACTTTGTTGTAAACTGTTTATCTGTAGAGAATCTCAGTCATCTAGGTAATAGTTATCCCAATTGAGCTTTTCAGTAGTAACTGGACTTGCTTGAAATTCTTAAAGATGTTTCGTCTCTCATCTGAAAGGCTTCATCGG
>JAUBNQ010000011.1:7534470-7561227 GCA_032353495.1 Ctenopoma kingsleyae
ACTGTCAGCAACAACCTACTGCATGATGGTTTGGAGATGAAAACAATTTTGTCCTATGAAAAAGAGGGAAACAGCGTCCAAGGTTTCACTGGCCACAAAACTACAAACATCTACTTGTGGTAGATTTCTGTGCCTTTGTTGCAGATCTGAAGTCATTTGACAGGTCAGAGTTAGCAAACTCCACCGAAACCACTGTAGTTGTAACTGTACGTTTCTCCCAACATGTTAGCATTGGGATTGTGTGTCTAGTGTAGATTTCTAGTAACACATGAAATCTGGGGTTGTAATAGAGAAACATCTCCTTAAATGTAGTTAACATTGAAACAAACAATATACTATTGTAATGACCTGCAATAAAGGGTCTGTGTTGGTCTGAGAAGACCCATTTACAGTGCATGAGTATAGCTCACTCCCTTTATCAACAGCTTTATCACTGTATTAGGTTATTAAAAACAGGTACATGGAGGTACTGGCAGGGATAAAGTCTAGAATACATTTCACTTAAAAGTAGCTACATTCAAATGGCCTTAATGTGCCTAACAGTATGTCTTACTCACATGTGATTTACCTTTAAGAGGCTGCTGTGGTAAATGGCCAGCTGAGAGACCCCGTTTGACCCTGCAGAATAGCAGGGAATCGAACTGCAGCCCAGCAGGCAGCAGTAGCTGTGTTACATTCAGTGGAGTCCTGCTGAAAACCAGAACTGTGTAATACAAGCGCATGGACTGTAGTTTCATCTGGTTTCTGGGTTGAACATCTCTAAACCCACAACTCAGATCTCATTTAAGTGAAATATGAAGGCACACAAAGTCTAAAATTGATACCATTCTATGTATAATGTTCATATTCCTACAGAGGTGTGAGATGTGCTTATTGTACGTCCTCTAGTCACGATGGGACCTACACTGAGCTCGAGAACTTGGCACATATCGCCACTGAACAGTCTAATAAATTAAAATGGTCCAATTCTGGTCAAGAGACACCCTGCAGTCAGCGTATTGAGATCTTGGTCCAGAGGTTTTCATGGTCCGGCTCTGAACCAGTCGCTCGTTGGTTCTGTCACATCTGTTTCCAGAGGAAGATGAGGCTGTGGAGGTCATGACAGGGATTCAGTTCAGTTTACTTCATGTTACACAACACTGTAACTAGTAGTAAGTAGTAGTAGTAAGACAAAATTGGTTTGTTTGCTGTACACTTAAGAAATTTGAGTTTAAGATCGAACAATAGATATGAGACAAAAATGCAGAATTTCAGATTTATTTGACGCTTCATACATGTTGTTTTGTTAAAAAAGACAGAAGACAGAACCTTTTGTATCAGACGAACCTAAATTTGAGCAAGCAAAAATATTACCCAGTTATCCAACTAATCTCATAGGAGATAGATTTTTAAACAATAACTAGCTCTAAATGTCCACTCATGGTTTTAGCCTTGGGTTTTACATGTGAAGATTGTATTTGTTGTTAAAATGAAAACCAGAGTGCTGTCTAAGGGAGAAATGTAAGCCATTTTGATTTTTGAAAACAATCAGAGTCAATATAACAATTTGGAATATCTTAATAAACAAAGAAGCCACGGGTTTACTGAGCAACAGACAAATAATAGGTCAGTCAAGCAAAACAAAGAACTGATGACAGAAGCATTGTGAGACCTGTGAGGAAAAACCCAAAAACAACAGTCAGTGACACCACATCCACATCACCAGCAACCTCCACAGAGCAGGTGGGGAAGGAAGGAACAATCTACCACGTGAACAAGACTTCATGAGCAAAAATACAGAGGCCATCTCACAAGATAGAAAAGTCTTCATCAGTAGGAAGAACTGGAAAGCCATGTTGCATTTGCAGAAATGTACAGAGATAAACCAAGGATCTGCTCATGATCCAAACCACACAAGCTCATCTGTGAAGCATGGTGCAGGTAGTATCACAGCTAAGGCGTGCACGGCTGCTTCTGAAGCAAGCTCAAAAATCTATACTGATGATACAGCTCATGATGGTCGAGGTGTACAGAAATATTTTGTCTTATTTGCGTAGGAATGCATCAAAACTAATTGCAGGAACAAATGTAAGGCAACAAAGGACAAGTGGAAAAGAGGAATATTAGACTGGAAAAGTCACCAGAACTTGACCAACTGCACTTGCATTTCACCTGCGGATAAAAGGAATAAAGAGAAACCCCCCAGCCCACCAAAAAAAAGGAAGCAAGCAGTAAAAGCCTATAAGCAAATCAAAACATCAAAACAAATACTTTGGTGATGTCAGTGGCTCACAGGGTGGATGCAGCTATTGCAACACAATGGATATGAAACCAAATATTAAGTTTGATTTACTTTAATTTATTATTTATTATCTGTTCAAATAATCTAATACAAAAGGTGTTGTCTTCTGTGTTGTTTAAAACTTATCTCATATACATTGTTTGATCTTAAACCCTCAGTATACAACAAAAACAAACAAATTAGACTTGTCCAAATCTATACCAGTACATTTCAACTATATTACATGTGAACATTAAAAGTCATTCAGTATTCTTGCATATTATTGGTTTCACCACTGGCTCAGTGGCTCAGATTTTTATTCAAACACACTAAGGTAAGTCTAGTCATGACAAATCAATACTTATACTTACTGAAATGTTTAAGCTTGATAAAGTGGCCCCGCAGTTTCTTCAATGGGTTCTGTAATACAAAATTTAAAAATATGATCATTTTTTCCAGCAGGTATTGTGTAATTAAATCCACAATTCATCTCTTAACATAAGTGAACAGAAGATATAGAGCTATTTAGATTTTATTTTCTGTGTAATTTCTGCTTGTTTCTGACACAGCTGCAAAGGATTTTTTTTACTAAAAAAGAGGAACTGCACACAGATTGTTCATGTTTGCTTTGCACCAGAGACCCTAAATGACTTTTCAGAGGATTACTTTAACCCCCAAGTAGTCTTTGTCGCCAGTAACTCATTCCTGTTAGGCTTGAATGTCACATATTTAAGTTTTTTTTCCACAGAGAACATTTCTACATTTACAAATGTTGTTGCTACTGTTGATACAATGATGAATGTATATACATAAGCAAACCCTTACAAAATAAGAACCACCTTCCTTTGGTATGCAGTGTGAAGAACTTACACAGACCCCTTTGAGGTGTAATTTGTTTCTTCCTGTTGGTGGAAAAGAGGCTGCAGTTGACACAGATTTCATTTTATTGTGGATTGTGCAGCCTCAGATTTGGAACATGGAACAGTCTGCTCAGCTGGAGACATTCTTTGTGATTCAGGCTGAAAACTAATATATCTTTGCCCAAAATTTCTACTTTTTTTTCTAGTTTGGGGAATCTTACCACGTAGAGGTCGTTTGTGTGACTTGCGTCGATGCAGCATGACCCCAATAATCAACGCGGCACTGACCAGCACGACAGCCAACACTGAGAAACTGGTGATGGCTGCCAGTTTCCACACATCAGGTGTTTCCTCCACATGTTTACCTATTGGTAAAGCAAAAAAAAAGAGCTTACACTGCAAGAAAGAAACTGAAAGAAATGATACCCATGTATGAATCAGTTTTGGGTGGTAAGTAATTTACATTTTCAGTGTCTGAGTCAGTGTCTTACATGTGTTGCATGAAGGGGTCTTTGGGTACTGCTTGCACGATGCACAGGCCACACAAACATCCAAATCTGAGTTCCAAAACTCTGAACTGCCACACTGACCTGTACAAACATCAGAGACCGACTCTTAGTAATTTTGACACTTTCTCATTTCTCAGCCACTGGGAAACAATTTGTCAAAGCTCCACTTATTAAAGATTTAATACTGTTGAGGCCTATGAAATATTGTGGTCTGGAGATACTATTTGAGAGTGATGTAACTGCAATGAAACAAACTAAACAATAATCAGGTGACATGCAGGAGAATTTATGCCACATTCGGTTAAAAGATGTTTGAGGAACTTTGAGGTTTTCTTCTTCTCATAAAATGAAACTGGGAAATTCCGGTCAGATTGCTGATGCAATTTTATTGCCTGAGAGAGAATTACTCAGTATCTTTGGGTACATGAGCCGACAAGCAGCATGAGAGGAGCAGGATGTTTTCACAGCGTTCTTCCGCCGAATTGTTTGTGTTTCTGTGTACGTGTGAGACTTCCAGAGAATAAATGAATGTGTCTGTGAGAGAAAGACGTTAACATTGGACAGAACATGTCTACCTCTGTAGACACAATGGAGCACTTCATCTCTTTTCATGGCGGTCAGACAGCTGAACAATTAAAGCTGTGCATTTCACAGGAAATAAGAAGATATGACACAGTTATGGCCAATAGAAATCTGAATGGAGAGGCTATTTTAATAGTATGTGGCTTTCTCCGCAGGTTTAACATCCTGGTTTTGGTAAAGAGGCGTTTATGCATCAATACCCTGAGGTCATGCATGACGTAGCTGAAAAACAAACTCTACAGAGCAACATTACATCACAAGTTCTACATAACATTAAACAATATTATCTGGCATGACAGTATTACAGTTAACTTAACACAGAACCTGTCTACAGGTATTTAATTCTTCTCAGTGCCACTCCTGCATTTGTATGGACAGCTTCTTTCGTGCCCACCATGGTAACAAAGAACCACTACAAGCATAAATTGAGTCATCAAACCGACTGCTTCTATCGTCACTAAAAGCAATACCAAAACTATTAGACAGGCGTGTTTGTTGTAGATCAAAAGCAGTTAAATTAATTCATAGGAAACTGTGGCCAATTTAATGACACGAACAGCAGTGAATGAATATAGTGGCATTCATCTGAAGAGCCCAGACCAACACGAACATGAACTAGAAACAAAACCTGTCAGGGTTACACATAAATGAAACAAGAAAATAATGGTTGCTCTTGATTGATAAAATGATCAGTTTGTTGTTGAGTGTAGTTGAAAAGAAAAGGTTTGCACACAGTGCTGCACATCAATTAGTGAAAAAGCTGAGCAAATGCAACGTACACACGACGGTGTCATTCTATGACAAATTATTGTAACGGAGCATTTTCCATTAAAATATAACAACAGTCCTGTTTTCAAAATGTACTTAAATGTACTTAAAGTTCAAAAAGTGAAAGTACTCATTATTATGTCAGTTGTTTCTGTATATGACTTTATTAGATGCTTAATAATGATGCTGTTGTTGCTGGTTGAGGAGAAGCTTATTTTGCATGTATGTAGTTTATTCTAGTAGTTTCCACTCTCTCCAGTAAGCCACAAATAAATCTGAGGCCATCAGAGGATTAATTGGGTAATAAAGAAGTATGAAGTAATTTCTGCTGCACAAATTTGTGTACAGTAGCTTTAAGTCTTAAACAGCTATTTAAATGAATCTCAAATGTATAAAAGGGAAATGTAAGTTTGCTGAAATTGCGAACAACTCATGAACATCTGAAATGTGACAAGAAGCCCCATACAGCTTTTATAATGGGTAAAACATCTGCCATGCTCTGCACAGTGGGACAGCAGGTGGTCCTGGTCCTGGTAATAAAAATACAATGAATGAGAATGCTTCAAAACTCACTAACTAAGCATCAATTCTCCGAGTCATTAGAAGGTTGAACCTCACTCACAAACATTTTAGAGATGAAAATCTCCGCATTGTTCAAAGAGTCTGGGTCACAGGAAACTTCGACAGCACCTCTCCACATCAAGATATGTCTTGTACAAAAATATTCAAATAAGTGTACGTACTATAATGTTTAAACAAAAAGATCCTCTCAACTGTGCAGCGAAAACAGGACAGCGTAGGATTCAGGATCATGACTTGTGCAGTGACTAAGTCAGAATATCTCAGCCTCTGCTGCTTTAATCTTATACATTCTCTTTCTCTTGTGTTTCCCCAGCTTTATGTTGGAGTGATGCTAAAGTACCTCTTCAAATGTCTTCAAATACAGACATGAGCAGACATATTTATCATGTTCAATAGCTGTAGAGGATATTGGGAAATATTTTAGATTCACTCACATCCAGAATAAATTTTAAACATCAAATGCAGAATAATAATTTTTCCAAGCAGATGAAATCCAGATGCTACATCACAAACGTACAGCAGGCTGTAATGTACAGGGCACACAATACTTAACCAGTCAGTAAAGCTGCAGCCTAAAGGCACCTGCTCAAGAAGTCATATTTGAGGCATTTTGACTTCTAACTCTCAGCCACATGCTCAGTCCCTCAGAGACTGTCCGTCCTCCACAGCCAGCTCGCCTGCAGAGCCAGGCTGACTCATTTTATAGCCGTGGTCACAGTAAAAATGTGTCACCCCTTGTAAGGATTTCTCCTGATGACTTAAGCCCTGCGTCATCCACAAAGTCCAAATGGACTCCTGTCCCAGGGTTCAAAAAGTCACTGAAGAGAAGTGAACCTTGACTGCTGGTTGACCTCTATACAAAACCACATCCAAGAAGAAGTGGAGCTTATGTTGCTCTAACCAGACAACAACCTGAAACTGCTGATGAAACCGATAACAGCATCTCAACTGTGTTTCTGAGCCGTGAGCTAAACATCCGAAAGATATGACTGTGTTGTGGTTGTTTCAATTGGATTATTAATGTTTCATTCCAGAGGGTCCATGCATGAATTGCAACATCTCCATCAGACAGTGTAAAATGTTAATGTTAAGAAGCAGGAATCATCATTTGACCTCCACACCAGTGTTTTAGCATTTTAAATCTGAGAGCAGGCTTGAGCACAGTCTTTAATGTTCATGACAAGAAGACCTGTAAGACCTTGACAAATCTCAGCACCTAGCCTGACAACCAGTGTTTTTGGGTGTGGGGGTGTTGTATTTTGTCATTAAGAGGAAGGGGTGGGTGGACCAACAGCTGATGTCCAGATGTAGCCTAGAGATGGACCTCCAAAGCTTGGTTTGGTTGGTTAGCTTGTTAAAAATGCATTTAGCAACTTTTAATTCTTGAGGAAAAACATCCTAATCCATGTTATTATTCAACATTTTCAGTGCAGGCTTACTGGATTAAATCCAAACTCCAGAGGGCTGTAGAAACAAAGTCGACAGCTCTTTTTTGTTACTCTGAGAAAGCAAAACTGTATCTTCGCGCAAAATGGACACATGCGGTTCACACTTTCCATGTGGCCTGTCCTTTTCACCCAGGGGCATGGATGGATTGGGTGAAATAAGGCGATCGGAATGCGGAACCGGTGAGAAATGCAGCTGGTAGAGGAAGCGGCTCTGTAAGCAGACTCACTATCTGACTCCATTATAGGGAGACCAGACCACCACAACGCGAATCCATGTTCACAGAAAACAAGGACGTTTCTTACAAATCAAAGTTTTAAAAAAATGTAATCACTGCATCAAGTCAGAAAAAATGTTATTTTCTAAATGTACATAAAATCAGGATTCTTGTTTTGTGGGGAAAAAAAGTTATTTTACTTACTTTTCTGTGCGCTCACAATATGGACATTAGTCACAGCCGCTATAATAAGTCCACATATCGCGCAGAGAGCGTTTGAAGCCATGATGTCTGCGGGAAAAAGCTGCTCGCTGTCGGCTACACAATTCCCGAAAGTTCATCTGATTAACAATCCGTGCTGGTTTTCAGCATGGAAAAGCGAGCATCAGAGTGAGTCACTCGGAGGAGTCTGCGCCTTGTTTTAATAGGGCACACACCCACGCTAACAGTTCAACTCCTATGAGTCATTTCCTATGTACTGTACTGCTCAGATTCTCTGTGTGCGCACTCCCGACTCACAGGAAACTCCACTGCATTAGTATGTAGACTCATCTGTTTCAGCTCTAGTGAAAGTTTCAATTAAACTACCTCAGGTATGACAGTTTCAATGCATATATTTCATATTTCATGGCCACACCCTGCAGCTTTTTCTCCACTTTTTTATTTTTTTTTACCAGGAGAGTCTGTGTAGTCTGGACTTAATAGTGTTCTCATTGTTATTACCACGCCTGTCGACGTCATTCCCTCCTCTCTGCCAAAAAACACAACTCTCTGGCTCGATTCTCGAGTCCCATACACAGAAAAAGAGAAACAGCAACTGAGGTAAAAACAGATGACATCCACTAGAAAAAAAACGACCTGCTTTTTAAGATTTGAGGAGAGTCTGCTCAAAGTTAAACTCTACCTTTCTCTATTTGAATGCCATCTGCAGAAATGAGCGAGGTGTTGCTTTTGAAAACTGTTATGTGAATAGTGCGTGTCCCCGACTCGGGGTGGTGTTACTGACGTCTCGGGCTGGGTGTAGTCTGCTGCTGCAGCACAAATATGCAATAACAAAGGCAGTGGACGCATGCCTGGAGTGCTATCAGGTTGGCCCTTATCACAGTATTGTCTCATACATTAATGAAGACCATCGGTTACTACGACATCTGTGCGTTGTGGTTTACAAAACAATCACTTAACACAAAAATGAAAACGACTAATTTATTCATGACAGGTTATGCACACTCATATGCCTAAACAACCACTGCCCATGTATTATTAACAATACAACTATTCTCATTTTTGCCAACATTAGAGCCAATTCCTGTGGGGGACTCTTAGTTAACTGTTCCCAAATGCCCAATAATTTTTTTTTTATACATTCTCTCTTTTTCTCTGCAGCCTGGAACTTTTTATGTGTGCTACATGGTGTGAACTGCCTTTCCCACAAGAACTAACGTCAAACAGACGCTCACCAACCTCCCAGTAAATAGCTCATATCATCAGGACAGAGGAAAGGGGGGGTTCGTTGGCTCAATTAGGTTAGAAGCATGTTGTTAAACAGATGTTTTTGTACTCAACTGTCACGGCTAACCTTTAGGAAAGCAGCCTGTGAGGACCTGGAGCAGCACAGCCCACTAAGGACACCCATATGAGCTGACTTTCCACTGGAGTGATTTCATCAGTAATGAGGCACTATAAGCTGCAGATGTTGTGTCAAACTCTCCAGTGGGAACCATGGCAACGAGATGAACACACACAGAGGACCTTGCCCAAGGTGATCCAAACACTCCTGTATGTGCTGACTGCGTGCCAAACTAGCTGATGTTTCTCAGACACTGTTAATACTATAGCCTAACAAAAGAAAGTTGGACAATTGTGGCTGTTGTATGTTATGTATTAGAAACATATTTAGTTTTACACATGCGATCTGACCGTTTCTTTAAATGTAGAAGTTCAAACCAGCAGGACAAAACAAATACTTCAGGGAGATCAACTATGTACCACTGCAGTTCAAAGTCCTTCAATACATTAAACCACTAAAGAAATATGTAAATGTTTGTTAAAAGAGAAGATGTTTAACATGGAAAGAATGGCAAAAACAGGAAAACAGTGCAGAGCAGCTCAACACGTAAGAACATCACTGTGTGCACTGTTTATTAACGACAGCACAACACTCTTGGTTAGATGTGTCACTATCTGTTTGGTCACAAAATTAATCACCAACTGGCAATGATGTGGCAAAACAAGTCTTTTCAAAGAAAACTTACAACAGGGAAATGATATCCGCGAACTGTTTGCCTCTGAATAAATCATCAGTTCCTTTGTCTGTTCTCTATTCTTCTTCTCCTCCTTTGGTTCTGTCTACCGTTTTCAATTTTCACTGCTCTATATGAATTAGGTGATGTAGATGCGGTGGAAGTCATTGGCTCCAAAGGCACAGTTGCACTTGGGGCACTTCCTCTGTCTGGTGTCGTAACGCATCTTCAGACATTCGTAGCAGAACACGTGGAAACACTTGGTGAGCACCGTCTCCTTGTCTCGTGTGTTGCAGCAGGGGCACCTCAGCTTTGCCTGGAGACAGAAAAATTCATTGTATAAGGGCCAAATACCAACTTGCCAACACTTATTACCTTTCTATTCATTATATGGTACCACAGCTCACAGTTCAGGGTGTAACAACTAAGATTTTTTTATATCCCCAAAGCACAAAGTGGCCATAATATTTGTAAAGGTTTGAGCTCACTTTCTTGCTCACACTCACAAATGAGCAACTGCCACTGCCAGCCAGTTAAGCAAGTTAGAAAGCTGTAGTACTTTGTGTTACAACATACAACTTTTTTACTAGAATGATATTTCTGTCTACTTCAGATTGTCCCAGAAAGCTGCTGGCGTTTCTGTAACTCCCTCGTCACTAACAAGGGTTAATTAAAGCCATAAACTTCTCTGCACATAAACAGTGTTCTCTCTTTTTCACCTTGTACTGGTTAATCTCCTCCTGCAGGATCTCATCAGCGTCAGAGTAAACCTCCACCTTCTTCTGTTTCTCCAGCTTCCGCCTTAGCCGGGACAGATCCTCCTAGATGGCAACATGAGAACAACCAGTTAACACAGATTCCTGGTGCAGACTTTCATTCAGGAGAAACTAGTGTGAGTTTGGAGCGATATTCACAATAGTGAAAAACAACATACCTGTGCTCGTTTCAGGTTACTGCTCTCTCTCTCACGGGCGGTGCGGTTCTCAGCCACAGACACCTGGATCTCCTTAAGCTTGGCTTGCGTATGCTCCAGCTGCACCTTCAGGTCCTCTGCCAGCTGGGCAGCCTCCACCGCCTGCAGCAGGGAAGGAACCGGACACACTCAATAAAAAAAAGAAAAAGCCTAATGATGAAATTCCTGAGCTGTAATGTTTTTGGTGGTGGTGGAGGTACAGTAAGTTTGGACACAGCTTCTTGACTCTAGTGTTTGTGCTTCTACTCCAGAGATACAGTTGTGAACTACTGCAGTTAGTATTTTTAAAATCCTATTTAGTGCAGATGGTGTATATTTTCTCTTATAACCAATTTATGGTCACAGCATACCCTACTTTTTTAGATCTCCTCATAGGTTGTGTGATCAAATCTAAAAATTAAATCAATGTATTTACATAAGAGACAAGATTTCACTGATTTCTGCAGTCTTATTTGGTACTTAGGCCATGTTGACAATTGCCAGAAATATGTGACACAAGCAAGCACCTGCAAAAATTTCAAGAATGGGAATCAGAGCAGACGCTGGATTTAATTTACTAACTTAACTAATTATGACTAACTACTAACACAATGTTTTATGGCAACAACCCGACAAATCTCAGATGCCAGAATTTTAAACAAGCACCTGAACATACTTCTGCCATATGCTTTTATCCAGATCCTCTTACAATTCTGTTTAGTGACTACATTTAGGACAGCAGCATCTGGCAACAATCAAATTATATAGTGATTAGCAAATCTGAGCTTTAAGTACTAACAGTATTTTAGATGATATCTCTCTGCTCACCTTCCTCTTGTTCAGTTCTAGTGCTTGAGTGCGGACCGCCAGCTCTTTTTCCAAAGAGGCCAGCGTGCTCTGGAGGACCCCCTCTTTTTCTTCTAGCTTCTGCACAACCAGCAGCTGTGCATCAACCTGACAGAGCAACAGCAACAGGTTAATACTTGAGTACTGACACAACGAGAATGATCAATGCTGGTTAAAAAGTGACATTCACCTGGGTTTTGAATGTGAGAACCTGGTCAGCCAGTTCCTCCTTCTCTTCTTTCAGCAGCTTGTAAATCTGGTTAGATTTGATTCGCTCACTCATCAGCTTGAAATTGGCATCGTCCTTCTCTCTCAACTGCTGCAACAGTCGGCTGTTCTGTTCCTGCATGTCCTCGAAGGCCTGGCCCGTCACGTCCATCTCACTCAGCAGGGCTTCCTCCTCCTCAAGAAACACACAGGTATCAGTGATCAACGACAATGTAGCTATCATTTCGTCTTGACTACAGTTTTTTTTTTTTTAAAAGGTGTGATTTTATCACAATTTGAAAACATTTGCGTGAAATAAAACTCAAAAATATGGTAGTCACGACTGAAAATATCTAAAAATCAAAATGTAAAGACCATTTATTTCCTTGTTTTGAAGATTAAAGAAAGGAATAATCAGCATCTTTTCTTTCTACCACCTTCCAGATAAACCATAAAAAAAATTTCATCACTGACAAATGTTCTACAAATTCTTTAAATAAAAGCACGTGGATCATATCATTCTAAATCAGTAGTGTTGGATCTACCTGGTATCCTTTGGTATGAAGTATCACAGATATGAGCTGTCATCATATTAGATGTTATTTGTTACATTACACATTCACTGGCCTGTTTGTGATTACGCATCTCAACGTGCAGCCACACCTGGTTTAATTTCTGTCCTTCCCGTTTTCACTTTGCTGCATTTGCTTCATTTTAGTTCATGCCAAATAAACCACAATTACAAGCCAACTAGGGCCTATAAACAAAAGTCACATGAACTCACAAGTAGCTTTTTTTTATTGGGCTGTTCTGCCAATCTGCCATTGTGCAAAGTTAAATTCTGGCAGCCACATCACACACATATGAGTCCAAAACAGTGTAGTTGCTGAACTTTAACTTCATACCAGATAAGAAGGCAAACATAAATAGCTGAATAAATCATTATCAGTCCAGGGTGTATTTTACCTTCTGTTAATTATGTTCTGCAAGACCTCCCAAGCATGAGAAGCTGCAGGCCATCAAATGTTAACATCTGTTGTCTCCTTTATGCTCGCAAAATGGTATGGAAAAACTTAGTTTACTTAAAACACAGTCAAAGGCTCTTTACATAGGGTGTAATGTCCTATATCCAATTTCACTGCTAATGAAAAGAAACCTGCATTTTTCAGTGAGGTCACAGACAAACTACAAGAGAAACTGGGTAAAGATAACAAGATTCATATTAAGTAATAAGACATATCATAGACACATGTATCGCTAAGATAAAAAGCTAAATTAATACGATGGTGAGACAGAAATATTACAGCACATATTCTAATGGATGTATGGGCCATCTACACTGTTCAAGTTTTAAAAATGATTATTAAGACATTTCTTAATAAACATTTGACAGTTTTATATTTTCCCAATAAGAGTCTGCTCCTTCTGAGTTTTCTGATGTACTCGTGCAATTAAATATACTCTAGGTATCTCAGCATTTACAAGACAGCTCAGATATGTGAGTAAGCGCAGTAGTTTACATACTTAGTTAATCATGACGCACCCACCCATTTGTCCCCACCAAAGAGTTTTTTTTCTCAATTTTTGTATCGATATATTTTCCCCACAAATGTCAACACTATCATGAAGTCAACCAGGCAATCACATTTAAATAACATGACACAGTGTCAGCTTTCAATTCCTCTTTAGTGGTCTAAGATTAGGTGAAGCTCTCTCTTAGTCAAATGTGACACTCATTGCACTACTCTCATTCTTAACACAAGTGGCTTGCTTATATTTATATCTGCTAGAGTTTCAACTTCATGATGTCTCACTTCTTGCAGCTCTGGACTTTGGACATGTGTGTTCACAAATTTGAAGGTGGTTTAAATGTGATCAACCTTAAAAAGGAGAAAGGCAGGAAAAAGCAAAACGCTCACCCTCCTGTCTCCCCTCACATGCTCCGATATGTTTAATGAAAAAACACAGATACCTGCTTAGTGGCAGCAAGTTTCTTCTGCAGATGCTCAATGGTCTCTTCTGCGACCCTGATCTTCCTGAGCGCGTCTTCATCAGCCAGCTTCTTGCTTTCTTTCCTCTCTCTCTCCTCTAGCTCACGCACTCTCAGCCTCAAATCATCCACCTGGTTCAAGATAGGATGGGAATCATACAAAAGTTGCACTTAATGATTTAAATATGTTGTTATCACAGGCTAATAAACACTTATAATAACACAAGTCAATAGAACGTGCAAAAGAATGACAAAAAGGCAAGACACAACAGAACAAACCTCAGCTTTAGATTTGCGTTCGGCTGCCATGAGCTGCACTTTGTCCCTCTGTTCCTTTGGAGCTGACTTATACATGTCCAACAGGAGCTTCATCTCTTTCTGAGACTCCTGGGCTTTTCTGTGAGACAGGACATAAATATTAAAATCACATTTATGTGATTATTTGCATGCATTTAAGTCCATGATCACACTCCCGCCTAATGAGACTGTGACTGGTAAAATAGAACACTGGGCCTGGGTGGCGGTGACGCCTGGCTCCAATTCCATATGTGCCTACTTTGTTTTATTGCATATTATGTTATTAATATGGAATTTTGAATGATGCAAGGAACAAAACCAAGGTGTGAATAAGGCCAAAATAATGTTTATGACAAATAAAATGGGAATTAAATAAAAAGGGGGCTGTACTTCAGTTCTATTCTCAGCATCTTGAGTGTGTCCGAGTCCTTCCTCTTCAGCTCATCACTGCGCTGCCTCTCTCTCTCACGCTCTCTCTCTCGTTCTCGTTCAGCCTCCCTCTCCCTCTCTCTCTCCCTTGCCCGCTGTCTTTCCAGTTCCTTCCTCCTCTCCTCCTCCTCTTCCTGGTCTTCATCCTCTTCTTTCTTCACTTCAATGCCGTCACTCGTCGTCTCCTCTAAAATCAGAACCCCTGTGTCGCCACTCTGACAGCGCAACTGTTGGTAAAAAAAAAAAATTGGTTATTTTCTTGATACTAGTAAAAATAACACTGTTTATAGGAAATGTAATGTCTCTTAATCCAAATACAGTTTTGCTTAAAAACAGCCCCTTGAATTTGTAACCATGAAATCACATCATATACCTTATTGATCTCCATCTGTGTTTCCCGCAACTTCCTCTTATAGCGCTGTACATCGCCTTTCAACTGCAGGTTGTGGTTTTGAAGGCTGCTGATTAAGTGTCGCATCTCTCTGTTGATTGGTCCTGAGAGGGCAGACAAAGGATGAAAGTCAGACTCACACATATGCACGAACGCACACAACATAGTCAATGTGTGGTTTGGTTTTGACTCATTTAGCTTCATCTGAAGCAGTAAATGATGAACTCAACTGCATGATGCAAGGGAGTAACATCACACAAATGACGTAGTACGCATTACTCTGCTTATGAATGTGTTGCTTAATATTCATTCTCAGTGTCCTCAAATTACTGTAATTTACAAAAAAAATGTACATTTCTCAAATATCTGGGCATTGAAGTGAATCACTACATAACGCACTGTGGCTTAATTTCCCTTCCCAGCATGTTCTCGAGTGACGTGAGAGTGTGTGTCTGAAAACATACCTGCTTGCTCATTGGCTGCCAGGTTCTGCTCAAACTCAATGCGCAGCATCTCATATTCCTTGCGCACCTGGGCCAGGGTATCCTCCAGCTGGATAACCTCAGTCCGGAGCTTCTTCTGAAGTGACAGCTCATCACTCTGCGCGGTTAGAAACAGTAAGATAAGACACACATACAGGCAGGAATTGCTGGATTTAAAAAGTTGACTGTTTAACTCTGGAACAGCAACACTAGGTCAAGGTGCAATTAAATTTTTAATTAGTCTTATGATTTCTTTGTTTTATAAACAATTTTTTGCAAAATTGGAACAACTTTAAACAATTATACAAACCTAACAAACATTTGCAAAGTTACCTCCATGTGCTCAATCTGTCGGAGGTGGGCATTCTTCGCAGTGAGCAAGAGTGCCCGCGCCTCATCCAGCTGGGTTTTGACCCCAAGAGACTCGTTGTACAGCAGGGAAAACTGAGACTGCAGACATTTGTACTCCAGAGTCTCTTTCACAACCTCTTCTGGAATATTCCGCAAGTCCATCTGAAAAATATGGAGATGACAGTGAAGGACTAACAATGAAAATCATTTACCTTGACCTACACTACATGAAAACTTGTCTAAGGTAAAACAAAATTGTTTCTTTACCTTGAGCTTTTCACTCTCTCTCACAGCCTCCTGAAGCTCCACCTGCAGTTTCTCCAACTCTGCCATGCGGCTATTTGCTAGCTCCTGGTTATGCTCCAACTCTGCATTGAGACTCTCAAACTGAGACGAAAACAAAGATGCAATAAATATGCATATGTTATGCATAGGAGACTGTGCATGGCACATCTGCAAGTCAGTTACAAGCAAAGGAATTTACGTTATGCAAAACTGATTGCAAATAAGTATGTCATATGAATGTTCACCTTCTGAATATTCAGTGTAATCTGCCCTCCCGGTAGTCCACCTGAGCTGCCAGTGCTGCTGTATCCAGACTTTAGCTGCAGAACATCAAAAAGGGAATTTTAAAAAGTGCAAATAACAACATGAAATAACATCTACATAGTAAATTATATAACATCATCAGATAATGCTTATTTAATTCATGTTTCTATAGCTATTGCAAGTAGTACCACTAGACCAATGCATATAATGCTCATCTCATATGCAGTATCGCACCTGTTCCATGGCCTCTGCAAGGTGTTTGTTGAGCTTTTGTTCCCTGTTGCGGAGTTTCTCAATGTCCCACTGCAAGTCCTCCACTGTCGTCTCCATCTCAGACACCTTGGTCTCTGAGCTGGTCACTTTGTCTACCAACTCATTGTACTGCATGACAGTGAGACATAAAAATAGATGTTTCATCCATTATTTGTATATACCAACAGTTGTGGACATGCAATCACTTTCTCCACCCTTTTCTGACATACTCTCGTCATACACGACAACACCCACAAGTAGTACCAAGGATATCATACCTCCATGGACATCTTGTGGTGTCTGCCCTGCAGGAGGGTTGCCAGGTCTCGCAGTCGACTGTTCTCATCCAGCAAAGTGTGGTTCATATTGATGATGTCAGACTGGGTATCATTCTCACATGCTGCCAATGAAAATCAAGTTAGCGGTGCCCAGTTAGAGCTGAACTGGCAGGTGTCAAGAAAACCCTGCTTTTTCTGTGTATTTATGACATGCGAAACCCAGACAATTAGTTTTAATGTAGTAAATAAATACGCTGCAGGTGTTCCTTGTGTGTAAATATGTGACAGTGGTTTATCAATTATAAATGTCTCAGTAACAAGAATGACTTTATATTTACCTGCAGCCTGGATCTGCTTGCACATGTCATTGATGCAGCTGTGCAGTCTGTCAAAGACACAGACCAAGCAGGCAATAGCTTCCTTGCTAAACTGCATTCGGTCCTGGAGGTGCAGGGTGAGCTCTTCCTCACTGCTGTGCTCCAGCGTGGCCAGGAAACCCTTGGCATTCTCACTTAGTGGAGGAGGGGGCGGTGATGCATCTGCACATGTTCAGAAAAGTTATACTTTGTATGGGATTGGTCAAGAGAATTGGTAATAATATGACAAACAGCATTCATTTTGAATTAAAAATTGGTTGACAAAGGTTCATTTAATGACTAAATTATAACAACAACAACGATAATTTCAAAATATTTATAATAAAAATTCTGACAAGCTCTTTATTTAGCACACCATGATGAATAAAGACGATGACTTTCTTAGTTTCGGCAGACACAGTCTGGGTCTGCTCGGGTCCAGTTATGCAAACCAGCAACAAGAAGCTCAGTACCAGAGCAGCACTTACCCCCCACAACTCATACCTGTAGTCTGTGCTAACTTTAGTTCAACACATACATCAGTCAGCCACAATACTAATTCAATCTGGTGGTTTTAATGTCGAGATGGACCGGTGTCAGTGAGGGCTCTGACAGGTCTGCAGCTACACATCCTCAACAATGCGCAGGACTGACAAATCAGAGACCCCCATCACAACATTTTTATGCTAATTGTGAACATATGATCATTAAATTAACAGAAAATCTATGGGTCGACCCGTGTCAAACCTTCATCCATCCTTTCTGAATTGAAACGTCTCAGCCACCATACTTTCACTACTTATCTTGGTTATGATTTTGTTTTTCACACTGACTGATCCTGAATCTGTCGGGGAGAATTAATAAAGTTAGCGCTGTGGTCACCTGCAGAAATGCGCACATCTCATTGTTGAGATGTTCATATGTTCATATCACATCAAACGCACAGGAAATCATTCTACATACCGCTGGAAGGTTCAAGAGTGTAGAAATATGTTATTTAATGCAACAACATAACAAGGAAAATGCACTAAAAACATATAAACAGATGGTTTAATTTGCTTAATATCAGTTGTACATTGGAAATATGATTGGAAAAACCATTGCGCAGCTCCCAGTGTGTGTTATGTGCATCGCGCTGCACCAGGGCCACTGTGTGTGTGTTTCAGTCTTTATGCTTTAACAGTCATATTTCCCGTGCATCTTTGTGTATATGCATCGTGGCAGAACTCCGCCATGTGCAATAGAAATGACGCCGTCCTAAATACGATAAATAACATGAGGCTGTTTAGTTAGTTTAATAAAAGAACAATGTACAGACCTGTCCTATAGGAAAGGAAACCTGAAATGACTTCTAATGTGATCTGGCGCTGTACAGAAAATTAACTTGTCTTTGTATAATGGTAGGGGAAACACTGAAACTGAAATACTTAGTACAATAGTTTTGCCAGGAGGATCTTCTACAACGTGCAAGAGAAACTCAAACAGTTGCCACCTTCACACTTCTGTTATTTAGTACATGCCTTTTAAGATACTATGCTTTAGTAAGAAAGTTGTATTTTCCTTCAGGTCCCTCAATTAACCAAATTAGATGCTTAGTTGCATTTTCTGGCAAACACATGCTTTTTTATTTGTAACTACTCTTCTTGTGTGTCCTTAACCTGACACACTCTTGTTTTTACACAGTGGTACAAACGGTTGATAAAAAGACAGATTAAAATGATGCTGTAGCCTAATGTGTTAAATCCATGTAAACATAACACTTCACCATAAAAATTCTTTATAGAGAATAAGGTCAACAGGCAGACTACATTGTCATTGACAGATGCTATAAGGAGATTAGCTTTGTTACCAAAACCACTGCTTACCTGTTATTGAGTCCTGTGGTGGCTCTGTTGGTGTCATCAACTCTTCTGACCCAGCAGGAGGAGGAGGAGGAGGCTGCTGCTGCTCTTCCTGGTGCTCTTCCTGTCGCTCCTCCTGCTGCTGCCCTGCCTGCTCTCCTTCAGTCTGGGCCTCTGGAAGTGGAGGTGGAGGCACAGCAGAGGTTGGTGAAGCCAGACTGACACCATCTTCCTCCATTGGTGTGGGGCCCGGGAGAGGGGTCGAGGGTGGGGCAGGGGTAGGAGTTGTTTCTGGTTCAATACGTTTGCGTAGAACACGCACATTGTCTTCCAACTGAACATAAATAAACACAAGGATGGAAAGAAGGGTTCATCCCTTGTTAAAAGCATTAAGTGTATATGTTTTGTACATGGCAATCAGACACTTCTGCAATCTGTGTACACATACTGAGCACTGCAAATAGGCTATTTTACATGCAAACAAATAAAATCTCTGTAATCCCATTTCATCTAAAAATTGGGATTGATATTGTTATAATGTACAGCAATGTGCAGAAAGTACCTGTGACCAGTAGCGGTTAACAATCAGTAGGGTGGTGTCATCAGTGGCTTGTCTTTTCTCCAGCTTTTCAATTTTCTCTCGTAACTCATCCTCCATTGCCTGCCTCTGCTCCAAGCGCTCACAAAGCTTCTTATTCTTGAACTGGAGAACCTTCATATCCATTTCCTCCTGCAGAGACCAAATATGGACACCAAGGTAAGACATCAGGGATCCTAAATGTTATTTTGCCATTGTTATATTTATGAAAGTAGTAGTAAATTGACTACAAATGGTCACTTTTGAAAGTAAACACTAAACAAACTGACCGTAGAAGATACTCCAGCTATACGTATTGGCTCTATGAGGGTGGTGGTGGTCTTCTCCTCTTTTTTGCTTTTCTTCTCAGGTGGTCCAGGGGGGCTGTCCCCTCCCGAGGGACGCTTTCCTCCCCCAGCACCTGACATCTTTCCTTCCCCTGCAAGAGATTAAACTTGACATAAGAGCTTTGCGTTTGGTTCAGCTTTAAAGAACAACTGATTAGTGTGCATATAGAGACCTTACTCATTTGAAGACAGGTTTCAGCTGAATTAGCCTTACAATACAAGCGCAGGACTACTTACTTTCACCGTGAATATTACTCTTCTATAACGCTTATGAATATACGAGTTTCTGAACGGTTATGCCAGGTACTGCAAGAGCAGCTGCTGGAAAAAGCACCAACAATCTCTAATTTGGAATTTCTACTAAGATTAACGCAAACTAGCATGCTTGCTAACGCCAACTATGCTAATGCTAACGTTTATTCTCCGTGTACCGTTTAGCTGAACGGCGCTCTTTTCCAGTGTATTTTAGCTAATGGAACAACACTACAACTGTACAATATCTGTAAAGGCTTTCTACCTCCACGAAAATGTGTGAACCTTTTTCAAACAAATATTAACATTACAAACCTTCACAAGAAGCGACTGAAAATGTAAGTCAGGACATCAAGAGACGCTACTGGAAATGACGACAACCTACTTCCGCCGAATGCATTTAAAAAAAAAATAATAATAAAAAAATATTAATTAAAAATAATAATATAAATAAAAAGTCTACCCACTTGGCATTATTTGTAGTGTCTCTATAGAACCCGAAAAATAATCAATCGTAATTATATAGATAAAAAATCCCCACTCCGGCCTGTAGACGGCGGTACTGCCATGCTCTGTAATAACGCGCTTCAAGCTGTTTCGAAGAATGTGACCAGAATGTAAACATCAGGATGACTAGGTGCTAGCTAACAGTTGTTAAAATGTTCCGTATCTAACTTTTGTACTGTCCTCACCGAATAGCACACAACTATGGCCTCACGAACGGTTCTTTGAGCTGATATTGGGCTATTATATTGGTCTTTCGCGGTTTCCCTCTCCTTCTCGTTTGATTGCATAAATGGTGAGTAGCATCCGGTACGGTCAGTGAACCTGCCGCAGTTGCAAGGCCAAAACAAAGACACAGCTAACTAAATAGATCAAGGGCACATTTCTAAATAGCAATAAAAATGAGACAGATGTTTATGTGTGAAATCAAAAGTGTGCCTTGTTAGGTGCAGTAATAAAATAACCGTAAGCACAACACTTCCTCATCAGGAGTTAGCTCAGTGGGTGCTGTTACGTGTTGTCATGTAGCACTGTTACAAAGTGAAAGATTACTGACAGTTTGTTGTTGTTATAGATTCATATGCTGTCACCATGACCAGAGATATCGTTGTTGGAGATGAATTACCAGACTGGGTGGGAGCTAAGGAGTTTTATCAAAAATATGACCCCAAAGAGGTGATTGGCAGGTGAGTAGAAAAAAAAAACTGACATAATTCCATGTTTACCATCAGGATCATAAAAATAAAGTCGTACTGTATGTCATTTGGGTCTCAGGGGTGTGAGCAGTGTGGTGCGCAGATGTGTGCACAGACACACGGGTCAGGAGCTGGCAGTGAAGATTATTGAGATCACAGCAGAGAAGATGACTATCCAGCAGCTTGAGGAGGTGAAAACCTCCACTCTGAAGGAGATCCAAGTCCTCAACTTGGTGAAGGGACAACCCTCAATCAGTATGTAGGAATTTTCCTCTTTTGGATCGCAGGAAGCGTGATTTTCAGTTCTTGAGTATTCAGTGTTGTTTAAATCATTTTGTGTCTTTATGTCCTTTTAGTCACTCTCATTGATTCATATGAGTCCACAACCTTCATATTTTTGGTGTTTGACCTGTGAGTATGAAATCAAGTAGAAAATTATTAGGTTTTCTACCTAAAACTTGATTATGAACATATGTAAAATTATTGTATGGTGTTAAGAGGTCTCATTTTTGTTTTCAGCATGAGGCGCGGAGAGCTGTTTGACTACCTCACAGAAAAAGTTACACTGAGCGAAAAAGAAACCAGGTGACCTACAGCATCAACACATCTCATAAGCTAATTTAATTTGTTAACAGTCTGACACCACTTTGAGTTTTGTTTAGACATTTTTGTAGTTTACAAAAACACATTCTTTCCATTTATACATAATATATGCAGAATACATTTTATGGTTTTTCCTGTATTTCAGATTTGTTCTTAAATTACTGCAGTATGAAATAAATAACTTGTAGGGTCATGGAGCATGTTATTAGCATTATATCAAGACTTACATGAGATAAATTATGTTAAGTAGCATATAAAATTTGTCATTCAGCAGCCATATCTATTGACAGAGATAACAGCCAGTGCTCCACTTTTACCTGTTTTGCAATCCACTAACTTCACAAAACACACCCCCTCTCAAACAAAACATAGAAGATAGATCAATGATTATGATTACATCGATCAGATTCCAAATTGTGCTTCACATCCTGTTAAAATGACCTGACACTAGTGCCTGAAACAAAGAGCAAATTAATCCAATCTCTGTCTTGCTTTAAAAAGTGGTCAGTGGTCAGTTCTAACTTTGATTTTTGCAAAAACCTGTTTTTCAACAGGAGTATAATGCGAGCTCTGCTGGAGGCAGTGCAGTACCTCCACTCCCTCAATATTGTCCATCGGGATCTAAAACCTGAGAACATTCTTCTGGATGATCAGGGTCACATCAAACTGTCTGACTTTGGTTTTTCAGTGCTGCTACAGCCTAGAGAGAAACTTAGAGGTACAGTAGATAGATTCAAAATTGATGTAGATCAGTGTTAAAGTAGAAAATCATTTAGCTGTCATTTGTGCAGACAGTGGATTAAATGGTATCTATTGTCTTTTGTTCTAATTAGAGCTTTGTGGAACACCCGGTTATTTGGCCCCTGAGATACTGAAATGTTCCATGGATGAACTGCACCCAGGCTATGGCCAAGAGGTCGATCTGTAAGTTTTTATTTATTACAGTGTAGATTTATAAAGCATTATATTGGCTATTGTTCACTTTTATTTTAATTTCTTGTTGACCTGTTTTGATGTTTCTGTTGCTAAGCTGGGCATGTGGAGTGATCCTTTTCACCTTACTGGCTGGCTCACCACCGTTCTGGCATCGCAAACAGATGCTTATGCTGAGGATGATCATGGAGGGTCGCTATCAGTTCAGTTCCCCAGAGTGGGATGACAGGTCTGACACTGTGAAAGATCTGGTGAGTCAAGCGGTTCCTAAAAAATCTTTGGTTTTAAACTCAAACCCTAATATGTCCTTGATGTGTTTCTAATATTCTACATTAACCATATTCAAAAGTAATATACACATTTTATACAGCTAGAACAGATTCTTTTTCAGAAGGTGAGCATCCATAGAGCACCACACTAGTGCTTATTTGCAATTGCTTTATTTTGTATTTGTCATACTGTATAGATATCCAGGCTGTTGGTGGTGGACCCAACTGTCCGTCTCACTGCTGAACAAGCCTTGGCACATCCCTTCTTCAGACAGTACCAGAAAGAGGATGTGCGGCTCTTCAGTCCCAGAAAGACATTTAGGGTGAGTTTACTAGGCAGATTTCAAATGTATTTATTAACACTGAGAATGCTGCAAATGAAGCAGATAACCTTGACAATCTCATTTGTTTTTCCTTCTTGCCTCCTCAGGTGTTGATCGTCAGTGTGCTTGCCTGCATCAGGATGTACAGCCGTTATCGCAGAGTTCAGCCATTGACTCGCGAGGTGCTGGCCAGAGATCCTTACTCAATTCGCGGCGTCCGTAAACTCATCGACGGCTGCGCCTTCCGTATCTACAGCCACTGGGTAAAGAAAGGAGAGCAGCAGAACCGAGCCGCCCTCTTTCAGAACACAGCTAAGATCATGCTGCTGGGCTTGGAGGACTTTGAAACATAAACCTCATTCCTAAACACCTTGATTTTATTTAACCATTTGCTTGTGCTGTGATGTCTGTTTGTCTTGTTGATTTATTGTGTTTTATTTTAAGAGTGGATTTCAGGGACCAGGATTTTGCCTTAGTGCACACCATATTTCTGCAAGTAACTAAGCATGCACAGCTTAATATCGGCTTTTTGATCCAAGTTTGTGGCTGTTTGAAACTCTTCTTGTCACGTCATCATGTTTTCAGTGCCACTATGTAGTTGAGGACACATTGCACAATCGGTATAAACAACTTGTCACGTATACTGTAGGTCCATTTTGTATATTTACAATTTTAACTGCTGCTCATCAGTTGTAACTGAGAGCATGCATTTTTAAGCATTGTTATTATTTAATAGATAATGATGGTATTGAAACATATAGATATTCCAGTGATATAGGTACCAGAAGATGTATACAATGTTCCCGTACAAGACAAATGTACTATTTAAAATGTTTTTGTTGAAAGTTATTTAGCCATCAGGCAGGCAGACATTTCACAACAGGAGACCCACTTAAACTAACTGTGGAGACCATTTGTGACTGTATTTCCTGCTAGAGCTAACAGCACCATTCCCTACTCAGCCCATTAAGTAGCACTTTTCCAGAAAGTGCCTGCCTGAGAAACGTACAGTAATTATACAATGCACTGCAGAGGGATAAACAGGTTTTACTGAAAAATAAAATATATGTTTGAGTTTGAATTATCTTATTTTGTGTGAGTAATTTTTATTTTTTGGCTTTCTGGTTGGTCTGTGAAGAATATAATACACTGATGTGCTGATCTGCAATTTCATTCATTCGCTGATCAAGTTGTCCAGACACAAGCATCATCTGCTCTCTGACTTGTTTCTCTATTAGTGTCTTCAGTTGCGATGTGGAACCTAAAAGTAGAGAATGAGGTATTTACAAAACAGTCTGCATTTGACTATAAAAGCTATTTCGACACAGTTACACTTAGTCTTGCTATGATTTGTGATCCCACCAAGCGTGATTTCCTCTTGCTCTGTGATGGATGTTTCCTGTGTTTCAGGGGACTCGCCTTTCTTTGGTAAAACTTGTGCTTCTTCTTCCATCACATTTTCAACGTGCAAAAACACAAAGTTTTAATAAATTGTTGAAATACCTCTAAAATATTAATAACATGTTCTCTTGGTAAACTAGAAAACTGAATTTGGAATTAATTTCAATGGTGGCTCTTTGAAATTAAGAAAAGTTTGAATTTTAAACATCAGATTTACCTTTGCTAGATTTTGTTAGTTGGTGTGTGTCTTTATTTCTTCTCATTTAAGTGCGTAAAGTTTCAATAGTCCTAGGTTGCATTATACATTTTTTAAAAACATTTTCTATGCTACCTAGAACTTTTGTGCTACAAAAACTCCAATGTAGTATAATTATTACCTGGAACAGCAGAATCCTCCTGATCTGGGATCCCTGAGTAGGTCAAAGACAAATCAAGTTTTACCTGTTAAAATGGTAGAAAAACCCCAATATGATTCATCTTTAAAAACACAGAGGTTCATTATACTTCACAGCTTTTTTTCAGAACTTAACTGAAACAATTAGTGTAAAGTAACTAATGTAAAATATACCTGTGAGGTGAAAATATATTTGTAGAGTTTGTAGTGTCTCATGTAGCTGTTGTGGATGTACTTAAAGAGACAGTTCACCTCCTGAGAGTTGAAGAGGTTGATACTAAAGGGAGGTCGCTGTAGTAGGGTAGTCAGCAAAGACATTGGGATGAAGAGTAAGACACCAGACATTTGAAAATGATGGAAAAATACGGCTGTTAAAATGATCTAGTGAGTTTAAAAGACTGTTAACTGCTGTATACTCACCCTGACTGAGTGGCAGAGCAGAAGCTCCTTGCAGTATTTGAAACACTGTTCTAAGTTGTTGAGTGGTGTTTCTGCAAGAAAAGAGTTTTAAACACATCCCACACAAAGTTTATTTAAATTACTTATCTATACAAATTAACCTCAAATATTTGTTGAGTATTAGAATTAAGTATAGATTAACAAAGCAATCACTATGGAAATTCAATAAAAACTAAAGAAATACTGCTTTGTGTCTTATTATGTATAATAGTTATGGTCTTGAAAGAGAATATCAAGTTCATAACTATAGACTATGAATATAATATTTCACATAGTTTCACATCAGTTGAAGAGACAGCTCATAAAACGCTATATTTCACAAATCAATGAAATCAAATTCTATCTCAAACTACATGAGACTGATGATAATCTGAATTACTTACCAATGTTAGTCTCATGGATTGACTTAAGGATGGACAGGACAGCAGAGGTTTGTTCGTTTTTGAAATTGCACTCTCTGCAAAAAAGCACAGTCTGGACGTATAACTCCAACAGAACTCCTCTTTTCGGTGCTGGAAGGTCAATTTCAAACACACTGCACAAAGCACTGTCACAGAGATGAAGAGGTATGGCAGAAAAATAAAGTCAGTGCTGTGTGTGTGATTGCACATAAACTGACAGATGTGTGTGCTCAGAAACTGGGATAAACCTCTCCAGATCGGGAATGGACTGCATGCTGTCGATCTCCTCCATGTCACGATAGTTTACATCGGTCCTAACACAAAAGGAAGAGAGATAGACAGACAGGACTTTTGGTTATACAAGGTGTGAATGAAACAGCAAGAAATCACAATCTGAATTGGAGACACAGCTCTCACCATAGCATCACTTTGGCTTTGCGGGTCTCTGGCATCTACAGAACAAAACAGTTCCTGCTTTAGCTATATAAAATGCACTACAAGGCAAGGCCGTGATAAATAATTACACGTCCTACCTTTATTTTCAAATCCATCTTTGTTTATTTTATTAACCTAATTATAAAACGCTAGGAAAATGGTCAAACAGCAGAAGATGACACCTGAAAACAAGGAAAACAAGAGTGCGACTTATACGATTTGATTCTGTAATAAACAAAACAGCACACATCTTATAGCACACATCTGAAAACAGATTTTATAGTTCTAGGAATAAAGGTTATAATGTGATGATATACCGTGTAAAAGGCAGGCTTCAGTGACGTTCAGTCATTTCCTGTTTGGCTAACTAGCTGTATCCTAGCAACAATACTGTACGTGTGTAGTTCGTCACGTAACAGACGCACGCAGAGACAGAGTCTCCCGCCCATTCTAGGATGATGTAACACTCTGATGATGAT
>JAUBNQ010000011.1:7568146-7620538 GCA_032353495.1 Ctenopoma kingsleyae
GATAACTGATCATTATAAAACCATTTTGCAATGATGGTAACACAGCTGAAGACATGCATCTTTTCATGGAAAAGATGATAAAGCCTATGTATCCAAACTTTTGACTGGTAGTGTATATGAATGTGTATGTTTAGTGTGATAAGAGAGAGTTTCATGTCTTATTTTGTTGAGAAGCAAGTGTGTACAGTAGCTTTATTTCTGTTATGTGACAGGTTATGTTTCACAATTGCATTGCACCGTTGGTGTCATATTAGCTATTAACATCAGCTGATCTAAATAAACCACATGACACAACTTTATATGATATGAACATCTTCCAGCTTTGTGACTAGTCACTAGTTTACTTTAAGTGAAGAAATCCTCCTCAGTTAGCTATGAAGTATCTCCAGAACACATTTCAGATCATGTTTTTCAAACTCAGTGCACAATTTAAGAAACAGTGTGGTTGTGACATGAGACTCAAAACTACAGTTGGTTAATCTGCAGCTATACCACCCTCACATACTTTGTATTTACAACCGCTCTTAAAAAAGCACATCCTCTCTCACCAGTGACATGTGAGTGATAGTCATCAGCATGAAAAGACTGACTGATTCCCCCCCGCCCATCATTCTTCGTTAAACATAATACAAGAGTTTCAGGGCAGAATGACTTAATCAAGACTTGGGGCTAGGGTTGTGTCTGGACCCGTTGATGTGATGGACCGGAGCTCTACATTGAGGCTGGAGCTGATGCTACTGTTTCTGCTTGTGTCTACCAGCATCATCTGTCTGCATGGGAACCCAATTACAGGTTAGATCTCTGCAAGTATACTCTGGTTTTTTTTTTTTAACTACACACAATACAACAAACACAATACAAAGTTTTGAGCTAGAACTGTGGCGTATTTGACCTTTGGCTTTTGGGGAGAAGGTTGATGCCTTCTTATTAAAAGGAAAATGTATGTTCTTGTCACAATACAATCAGAGAAATTCTAGGGTTTGTTATAATCATTAACAAACCAAATCGTTTTCATTTGATAATATAACGAATATGATGAAAGTCTAATAAATGTTGCTTTTTTAATTCTACAAACCTGACAAAGTCTGCAGCTTAAAATGTTAAGTATTAAATTTAAATAGAGATAGATAGATACTTTCTTTAATTTATTAATCCCCAAAGGGAAATTCCAGTGTTGCAGTAGCTGTTAAACAATAAAATTACAGAACAATATAGAAAATATACAAGATAATAAAGATGAATACAAGAAAATGAAGATTAATACATACTTAACAAATGGATCTTGGACTGGACCAGTCTTATTGTCTTCCAGACGAAAGTCCATAAATAGGAGAAAACAGACACATAGGTTGGCACGGTTTATAGTGGTTAGCACTGTTGACAACATGTAGTTAGATTAACTGGTGACAAATTTCCCGTAGGCGTGAATGTGAGCGTGAATGTTTGTCAGCCCTGTGACAGACTGGTGACCTGTCCAGGGTGTCTCCTGCCTCTCGCCCAATGGACTACGATTGACTCCAACATCCTTTTGGACTCTTAAGAGGAAAAGCAGTTATGGAGAATGGATGCAGAAATGTACAAAGGCTAAGATGATCTTCGGGGCATTAATTGTAAGGTTAATTGTAGGGATTTAATCCCAAGGTGTTTATGTGCTGAAGAGTCCTTGAGCAAGACTCCACTCCAAGTACCTCTGTCACCACCGGTGTGTGAATGAGACATGATTTGTGAAGTGTTTTGTTTGTTTAGGTAGAAAAGTGCTACCGTAGGTGCAGTGCATCCGTTTAACATTGTTTTATATCACTCATTAATAATAATAATTTGTTGCTGTAATTCTCCTGTGCACAAATGTCCTTCCTAAAGAAACTTCAATATAGCAGTTGAACAGACAGACAGACAAACAATAAAATTATTGCCACTAAAACCCACTCTGAGTATATTGTGTGTTTTGGTAGTATTCAAGCTGTTATTGATAGTATTGTTCTACTAGACCCAATTTATGGTCTGTAGGGTGACACAGCAAAGTTCTTTTATAATCCTGTGTATTTAAATATCATGTTAATGATGAACTTAATAATAAATAATTTAATAACTATAAACAGGTCATTTAAATGTGAAGTGACACTTTGGTACGAATCTGTTTTGACTCCCGAGAGTCCAAGTAAAACATTGCCTGTACATGTTTAGGTGACTCCGGTCTCCACTGTGTGGTTGATTACCTTTTCACCATCAACTGTTCGCTGACCATTGCAGCATCAGAAAAACGCTCATACTGGCTCGAACTGAGAGAAACATCAATTGATGAGTGAGGCACTTTTTCATTCACATATATTAATGATTAAACCTTATGAGTGATTGGACTTTATACAATGATGATGATTATGTTTATGGTTTATCTCATTACTGCTTCTCCTCTTCTCATTGTGCAGAGAGACTTTTGTGTGTAACCTGTTGAACACCTACGGGAATTATTCCTGCTCTGTCAGAAAAGATGAAGTTGACAAAGACTCTGACATTTTTATTGATATGAATACCTTTGAAATCTCACTCTGTCACAAGCAAAATGATGAACCTGAAATGTGCAAAGTCCTGGATTACAACTTTAAACCTGTGAAAAACAGTAAGGAACATAATGATTTTGATCTGTTCTCACAATCTGAAGCGAAACACATTCTTATACTGTATATTCAGATTCAGATATGGGTGTCTGCCTTTATAAAGGTGTATGATGTGTGTCTGTAATTGTGTTCTCTCATCAGTTAAACCAAATGCACCGTGCTGTCTCACAGTTACTCACAACTCAAGTAAACACCATTTCACCTGGAAAAGTACATATGAGGAGTACCGTCATTTGACCAAACTGGACGAGAACTTAAAGTATCAGCTTCACTACTACAAAAGAGGAGATAATGTAAGATTTACAGTATTAATAAACATCAATGGTGTCTTCTTGTGATGTCAGTTACAGACATGTCAACCACTCCAGACTTTTGACTTTACAGCTGTAAGTTGACAGCTCAGTGGTCTGTGGGTGATGAGAAACTGTGATGTTATGTGACCCATAGGTATTTCTCACCACAAATATTTTGGCCTCTCATAGCAGGAAACAGACGTGTTTAAATAAAAACGTCCTGTTAAAGGATTCAAGACACAAACCTAGTTCATTTCAATAACAAAGCTCCCAAAATTAGATGTTGACACACAAAGTGGGGCCTGAAATTAAAAATAAAAAAAGCTAAAAAATACTAGTAAGTATAATTATTAAATTAATTCATTTTAAATTATTTTGTTTGTTATTCAGAATGAATTATCTGTAAATCTGTATTCTATTCTTCTCTGTATGATTTTGAATTTAAAATTGTACAAATAACCCTTATGAATCTACAAATGTTCATTACAACCTACCTTATTCATCTTCTCTTTCAGCTTGTGTCACAGATTAACACAGACAATACAGACTACTCTGTGGATGATCGGCTTTTTGTGCCAGACGGTGAGTACGCTGCCAGAGTACGCTCCAGTCCCAGTCAGGCTTTTTACAAAGGAGAGTGGAGCGACTGGTCCTCCGAGGTTCAGTGGAAGTCGGAGCCAGCCATAAATAGTGAGTCTTCTCCAAATCAGCTAATAAGCACATTTTAGCTCACAAAAGTCCTGGTGAGAAAGCAGCTTTTTCTATTTTGTCATTTTATGTCTATTCATTTTCACACTGCACAGGTCCAACAAGCATACTTGTTTCTGATCTGGGTAAGAAGCTGTTCATCCCCTTATGTGTGATGGTGCCACTGGTCTTACTTTTGTGCTATGTTCCTGTTAAGAAGTAAGAGCCCCCTCCAGCTTTGGACCCATCAAATCCAAAATGACAATATATCAAACGCAGTTTCCTACGACCATTATGCATCTTTATATTACTCACACATGCAGGTGGAGGCAAAGGGTCTTTGTCCCAACTCCAGAACCCTATTTCCGCACTCTATACAGCGAATGCCAGGGAGATTTCAAGGTAACTTTCTCACATAGTAAAATACTAGCATTGATCTCATGTGATTTTCTCTAACTGTGACTGTTATTCCAGAGATGGGTGGTTACACAGGAAAACACAGCAGACATGTTGACTGCAGAGGAAACGCTCCAAATTGACACACTGACAAAGTGTCCAGATGTCCTGGAGGAACAGTGTCATCCCCAGTATCACCTCCAGCTGATGGAGGACAGTAGATACAGCAACATAATTGACCAATTCTGCGATATGTCTGTCCTGGGCATCCCCTATGCTGTGAGCACCATGGCTCCGCTGTCAGATCCAGGGAGCTCACTAAGGAATGTGAGCCTCAGTTCTCAAGCAGGGAGCCCTGCTGAGGGAGACTCTGGGTGTTGGCTTGGCAGTGACACACCTCTGGAGAGGGAGCCTCCGTGGTACTGTAATTACTGCACCCTGAGCACCTTCCAGCAGTCAACTCCAATAATTGCACAACACCATGGGAGTTTGTACACACAAGGGATAAATGATAATATTTGACACTTTATTAATCCCCTTGAGGAAATTCTTTGTGAACAGGCAGCTGCATTTTAGACGCAGAGTTTGGGGCTTTTTGTGTCAAGTTCAGGGACACTGAACTCCGAAACCTTCATCTGATCACCAGAGAGCATGCCTTCAGGGAAGCATAAATGATGTTTGTATAATCACAGTAGTGTGAGGCTGGGGCCAAATGGTCCAATACAGTGGGAAGCAATGTGTTAGAACACTCCAACCAATTCAAGTTGTTTCCAAAACTTTTAAAAAGCATCAAATAAATAAATTGCATAAAGAAATTGTGAACAACTGTTTTAAGACTTTTTTGATTGAATTTGCTTCGTTTCTGAAACTTGACCAAGATGAACTTATATTAAGTATATGTCACTCAATAAAGAAAATGTAAATGTTTTGTAGAAAGTTTTATTTACGCCAACACATACATGAACAAAGCACCATATAACCTTAGAGTCTGATACAGAAGAAAGCCTACCTGCCTCGGTCATTGTGGCCATTTTTATTTATTCCATAGCAAACACTCTGAATAACAAAAAGACAGCCAAGGCAGCAGATTCTATCATATATTACAGCATGCCAAATAGAAAACCTGGGAAAGAGAATTAAACAGAGCCATCTAGAGACACTAGTGAGATACAACAGTATAAAAGTGCCATTCATTATACAGCAGTTGAAATACTGACAATGAAATAAGCTAATTTTACATTACATTTATGGAAAATAAAGGTGGGAAAAAAAGGAATAGACCCTGTGAAAGAGCAAAAGAAAACAGACATTTTCTTCCTTGAACATTGATGACAGCCAGCTTGCATGGAGTTGATGGTATCGAGCTGTGTCCCTTGCACCACATAAGACAATTAATGTTTAAAAGAAATGACATGGGTGCTAAAGCACCCATCCCCTCCCAGCATTATGTGCCAACCGGCAATTAAGAACACAAAGGAAACACAAAAAGAAAAAGAAAAAAGAAAAAAAAAAAGATGGGTCAGAGGAGAGCGGGTGGCACAGAATGTGTGGAGTTTAAATACAAGTCTTTAAGCAAGTCCCGATGTGAGAGAAGCACATTCATTTAGAGACTGAGCGGGGGAGGTGATTCTTGGTAAACCCTTCTGCCATCTTCACCCTTACGATGGGGAGAACTTTTTGGCTTGTGCTCGAACTCTTTTTTCATATTCTACTCTGTTTTGGCTGGAAAAGGGAAAGAAAACAGCTATTATTATGGTGTTCTGATCTCTTATTTAATATCTACAAGACACACAAAATAACCCCTGACAGAAAATTCACACAGGTGTACTTCAGAACTGTCTTTAGCATCTTTATTTTTCAAGTTTTCTTTTAGAAACTTTTTCCATCGATCATTAATCATTCTGCCACTGCTCTCACATTACAACAAGACTAATAAGGAAAGTGGCAAATTAAGTGTCATGGAAATAAATCTACTTCACTAGTTTAAAATCAATGAGATCTTGATACTTTGCCTAAAATTACCATTGTTTGGTATTTTATGGACTGTATAGATTTATTTATTATAAAAGTCATATCATGCAATAAACTAAATCTGAACATCAGAAACACCTGAACATCAGATTCCTATTGTATTAATATGATGCGTGGTTTGTTGATAAAATTCATTGTCACTCACCAGTAGATTGTGTAAGCCTCTGCTTGGGCTGGATCCTGGATATTTGGCTCATTTAAGAGTTCCTGGATACCTAATAAGATCTGCAAGATAAATTAACCAATGAGGTAAAATTATTTTATACTACTGATCGGCATGTTGTATTTATTTACAGGTAATATTTGTTGGTCACAAAAGCTCTAAGTTGGTTGCATGACCACTGTTTTAATTTAGGTCTGACCTCACTGAAGGACTCAGGATTTCCATTTCCTCAAAACAGTCAATAATAGATTTTCATCAAATTAGCTGAAAACATTTAAAATAATTTATAGATTATACAAAATTAGTAACTAATATATCCTAATATTTGAAAATGTACATTCACCTTGTGTTCTAGGTTTAAATACCAATATATGTTCAAAGTACTCACTTTATTTCCCCAAGGGGATCAATAAAGTATTAATTATTATTATTATTTTCAGTGGCAATAAATATGATTTCAAACTATCTAGAATAATTATGTTCAGCAATCTGAAAATATCAGTGAACTTAAATCAAACATAATAAACCAAAAAACAAAGATAATTTATTTACAAGCCCATTTAGAAAGCAGAGTATTTTAAGTTAAGTATGCTTGGGAAAGCCTTGTAAGTCGCTTTGGATAAAAGCGTCTGCCAAGTAAAGTAAAGTAAAGCAAACCTGCTTTATTGTGATGGCTGGTCTCCAGTCCTTGTCCTCCTCTAGAATAGATAGGCATACTGTGCCTGATGGATACACATTTGGGTGGAAGAGTGGAGGCTCAAATTTACCTGAAACACAATAAAATGTTAAGTGCACTTGTGTTTCAGCTCCATTGCTAGTGTCAGAAAAAAATTTAGAAAGTACACAAATGTCACAGGGCTTGTTCACAAAGTGTTCCACTAAAAGCAGCAACTTCTCCTATTCAACAATGTCATAACATTATTTTAATGTGACATTCAGACACTAACCCTAATGCTACACAAGCCCGTGTTGCTGGCTACTCATCACGTTGTACATCACAGTCTGGTATCATGCACACCCATGTTTTGTTTTTAGATTATCATCAAACATTTGCAGTGTCTAGAAGTCAGTAACAAACAACAAACAAATGGCCTTCAAACTGTAGCAAACATGTTTTCCCTACCATCTGAAGGTGGCACAGGCTATGCAACCAATCATACCCAAGGTGTGAGGTAGGTCACACACTGCTCTGTTTTAGTAAGAAATCCTGAATATTAGTAGCCGGTTGCACAACCTTCAGCAGGCTCCAGAAAAGTTAGCCCTTGGCTAGAAATTCTCTTCATTATAAATTATAATTAAGTTTTGCACTGTGCCAGCTGGATGACAGAACGTCTTATTTGGCCATCAAAGAGTTTTCAGAATTTATACATTAGCAATACAGTATAAAAGATCACTGCTCCTTTATGATGAAAGGACGACTCTGATCTCATCTGGACCAATTCAAAACATTATATTTACTTAGTATTGTCAGCTCGTCATCAAACAAGCCAGGCTGTTACGCTTGCCAGCTTCAGAAAAGAAACAATGCCTGGTAATGCTAAATGAAAGAAGACATACTAGTAGAAGTGTTTTATTTTTGTTCCCGTTTGCTGTTAAATCAATCTACTGACTGAAGTTCAACAAGAATCTGCAACAGCAAAATATGTTCCTGTGTGTAGTGATCACAATAACAGTATTGCTAACGCTAAACACAGGTCAGAAACAGTAACTTACATTTTGGAGGTGAAGAAGGATAATCATCCTTGAACAACATGCGCAGTTTGAAAAGGCCTCCTTCCCACGGAGTCTGAGAAGAGAGTGATTACATCAGGTTGTTAACAGAAAGTTAAAATGATGCTTAAAATTCTACTGTTGCCAGATTAATTTAAAAAGGCAAGTCCATCAGGTTTTAAAACCTATTTTCATGCAGGCAATACAAGATGCCCCTGAAGTTGTACTATGTAATGGAACTTTAAAATCATATGTACTCTTCCGATGATTTCAATTCACATAAGCAATTAATAAGTAAGGAATAAGTATCACTTTCCTGTTAATATCACTGTGTTCCATTTAGTTTCCTTAATTAAGATGAAATTTCTTGTGTGCAAACAGAATATAAAAGACATTACCCCCTTCTTGCCAGGAATAGCACACTCCCAATTCATGAGATTCATGGTTCCATCTGGATTTTTTGTTGGTACAGCAACAAATCCCTGAAAATTTGAGAAAGGAGAGAGTAATCTGTTAAGAAATCAGTGTTTGACCGATTCACTGTGTTTGACAGGACTGTCTATAGTACTATTCTTTGTGTTGTACTTTGTATTTATGACTCTTTGTTTTTATAGGCTACTAAAATTAGAGTTGCCAAAAAGTTTTTCATTGTTCCTGCAACAGTGACAAAGATGAACACTTAATGAGCGTGCACAAAGACTTGGTCATAAAATCTGCAGAGTCACCTCAAAGTCACTACTTACAAAAGGATGGTCCTTCCGCCATGCCTTGCGCTCCTGTGCAAGCCGGCTCAATGCAATGCCTGACATGATTTGTCAACTCCTGGAATAAAGGTGAATGTCAGGTCAACAATATCAAGCTTACAACAAGCTGTAATATTACACCACAGCAAGGTTTAAGCTTTAAAGTTACTCTGAATGAAGTTTTGAGCTTTTTAGACATATGGAATTAGGCTCTTCCTATAAACCTATTTAATTCAAATGATAAAGGTGACAGGTCAGCTTTTATCTTACCTTCTGTAAAGTTATCTAGTAGTAAAATTACAGCACTCTAAGTGAAGGAGTGACATTTATTTTTATTAAATGTAACCTGGACACATCGGACTGTTTCTCTTCATTATTACTAGTTTGCGTTGATAGGGGTGACACCACAGTAGTGCCAGTGTGCTTCAGTACTAATTAGTGTCTCTAATTAGCCTCTTCCATTGGAATGCCTAATGCTAATGATCTCTATAGCAACGGTGCTCTTGAGGTATTGACAACGAGGTAATGCAACTGGACGGTACTAGCAACTGCTAGTATTTACAAACTTTACTGCAGAAAAGTTTGACTTTTTAAAATCATACGACAAACTTAAGACGTGATGCTAACCAGATTTCCTCTATGTAAGCAATACATATAAAAGTAACATTACTCGACATATCTGGAAGGCTAAAAGGGTTAGCAAAGTTAGCCAATACATGTCTACAAAAACGGCTTTCCCTATTCTTTTCGCTCTTGGTGTAAAACTGAAAGGGGCTCAGGATGGTATAGCACCATTTCATTTGTTTCGTGATCGATGAGCTTTATTTTAAACTTACTGTCAATGTAAACGCTCATAAACTGAGTATCAAAGCTGTTTGATTAGCAAGCTACCCGGTTAGCTCGATAAGCTAACTCATGTGCGCCAGAGTCGTGCTACATCTCTCAGTCGCTGGCGCTGTTAGCGGCTGACACGGCCTGATGCAGCACAAAAATGCGCAACTGCACTTGATTTGGACACTATTTTGGATATAGAAAAAGTGGTCATTGCCTTTCTAGTTACACCTAATAACATATACTCTAGAATAGCAAAGAGGGGTATGACATATTGTGAATGAATAAACCATATCATAACCCATTAAAGAATCGGGACAAAGAACGCCAGAGCTAAAGGCGCACATTTGTGCATTACCAAACTAGCGAAAATGGCGCAAACTGAAGCGGGCAAAATATCATAATACACGACAAAATGGTGATGTTCTGTGATCAGGGTGCATTCCTACCTTTCGGTATGGCTGTACTTGCTCTGGTAATTAAGCGAAATGAATTAATCGTGCTCAAACCCCCTTAAACCTTGTAAAGTTTCCCTCCTGAAAAACCACCCGCTCCGACTCAAGCCACCAGACACAAAACGGCGAAGCGAAACTGTCATCTGTCCTTTACTTCCGGCTTTGCTTAAATACCCCATAGAAAAGGTAGCTCGAACATTAATCTTTTAAAGATTTAACGTTCCGAATGTGTCAGTATTTTGGGCAAAAGATTAAAACTGTTTATGTTTTCCACATTTACTTTTTTATGTGAGCAGCATGGAGATAGTTTATAGGTACCTTTAAGATGTTGAATACAAATCCCGACTTTGCTGTTGCTGATTTTCGCTCATGCGCTGTGTGACTTTCTATGTTACCTGTTCAGAAAATTAAAATGGCATACACATTATTTACTGTTAGGATTTCTTACCGTTTAATTTAACAGTTTATATGACATAGAAATTTAATTCACCAGGAAAGCGATAGACGACTCCCTCGTACAGACACAGACGGATTTCTATCTTCTCTTACATGACATCTTTGCCTAGACCAAACACCGTTAACCCAATCGACTACGTTTTAGAAATCAAATAACGCTATTTATACAATTACTAAACAATTTAGATTAAAATGAAATTGAAATATTATCGATAAAACACATATTTTCACGTACTTTAAAGTCCAGTGTGACAAAAATCCCTAACAAAATAAGTTTTATCGTCTACATTTGAAACAGGCATCTTTCCAGGCAACTATGCGAGAGCAATGACGTTAGAGAAAAAAAACACAAGAGGGCGCAATTTATTCACTGTCATGACATATCCATTATCTCTACAAGTTTGAGGACATTTTTGTTTGATGCACATACCTGATCATTCCTGATAATAACAAAATGTGATTGTTATGTTTACTTAAATATTAAGTAATAGTAAGAAGGTAAAATTGTAGGAAAATGATCCTGACCATTGACTGTATATAAAGATTATATATTGTCTATAATCCTAATACTGGTAGAGATTAGGGTTAAACATTGATGAACAATAAATACACACACAGAGATATGAATGACAACATTTTATTGGATTTTACCTTATGCAAGACCATATAGCACTATCCCCTTAACCACATACTCAGTTTGTACATTTCTAACATTGCATAAGATCATATAGAAGTGACCTATGTAGTGATATGAGAACCTTATTTTTGATGTACTTGTTAAAATTGAGGAAAAATGACACATTCATTCCTTCTGATTACAAGTGTGATAATCTTCAATCATGCATTACAATGGTCTGTGGCTTATGACTTGAATGCAAAACAAACTGGGCACTTAAAATTATTAGGCTACAGGTTTGATAAGTTTGTCCAAGACATGAAATGATTATCAATGCCAGATGCTCAACCAAACAAACCAGTTTGTGACTGGCATTAAAAGTAATGTAGCTGCTAAAGAAGATGAGTTAAATATCTCAGACCAGACTACATCAAATAAAGTTACAACCAACTAAATCAAACATCTGATTGCAGAAAAAACCCTTAAAAAGACCCAAATAAATCTTAGCTCTGGGACAACATAGGTAAAGTTTCATCCTATTAAATGTGAGCATCTATGCCATCAGAGAGGGTGGAAAGCAGATTGTCTGCAACGCTCAAGCATATAAATAGACAGAGTATCTAATGAATGTGTGAATATTAATTCAGCTAGAATAGGGAGTGCTAGTTTACATTGGTGCAGTCACACAAGTCAGACATATGCTAACGTGTGTGAGGGAGTGCAAGACAGTACATAATTGGAAGGCTTCAGAATACTATAGCAAATGTAAACATAGCCTAGTTCTGGTAGGAAATCCAGTCTACTTTGATTGAACCTCTTTGCAGATCTCAAATTTTGCACTTTAAAAGCCCTTGTGTGTTTGTGTATGCGTGTATATATATTCGTGTACATCTATGTTAAAAAACATGCATCCACACTTATTTCCCCAACATTATAAAACTGTTTTAGTCAAGTGTATATGTGAGTAAATGGAGGTTTTTGTGTGTCATTAACAAGTATATATGTACAAAGTGTGCCAGCATTAAGAAACGTTTACTTATCCCTGACACTAACATCAATGTGTACAATACACATAAGACATTGGATTTTGGTCATTGGGGAAAAAAAAGGCAACACTAAATGATTATTTGTGAATAAAATATCCAACCTATCAAAAACCACACACATCAAATCTGAAAACAACTTTCTATTAAAAAACAAAGTGTTCTAATGCAGTATTTACATTAACAACATTACAGGCTGTAATCAATGTGCACAGTGTCATTTTTCACTGTAGTGCTTGTAATGCCGTGTCTGAAACTGACACAATTCAAAATGCTTAAAATAATCTATCGCAATGCAGGAAAAGAAATACACTTGTTTTTAAATGTAACAGTCAACTTCATAGCCAGCCAAGTATAACTTTGTTATTGGGTCATCAAAACAGGTTCCAGGTATGTTCTCAGTGAAAGACGCCATATTCAACAAGAGTTTCAACCCTAACGTAGAGCTCTCAGGAGTTTCGTACAAACAATGCAAAACAGAAGTCAACATTGTCAAGATTCTCTCATTTTTAAAGATCCAGTATAAACAACTTCCATGTGAAGTTATACAGTGTACAAAATGTGCAGTTTTTAAGAGTTAAATATTAATATTGAATTTGTTATTTACATCAAAACAAAACCCCCTTGATATGAACCAAAAGTCCTACACCACTGCCTTCAAACAGCTCCAGCTCAAAAACTTCAAACCACAAATACCTGCCCTCAAAAAAAGATCTTAATCAAACAAGATGTTCTCTTAAACAAAGCAGTTAACCAAAAACTCAGAAGTCAGTGGGGAAAACAAATAATTTAAAAGATGGCTCTGTCTCAAGATGTTTTTTTCTGACAGGGAACAGATCATTGGAGGACACTGATTAAAAAAATATCACTGTAAAAAACAAAATGTATATTTCAAAACCCTTTGATTATTTGGCAGTTAACTTCAGATTTATGAACACGAGGAAGTCTTAAACTAAATAGAAGATCAGACAAATGGCTAACAGATTCAACTCGACATAAACTTGTACTTTACGACATTTATAAAGTAAAGTTTAAGTTATTTTTTGCTTCAAAGTTCATATGTGCAGAGGCTGAGAGAACGTGTGTGGTTAACGATGCAGCCAATACTTAATCCCACAGCATGTAATGACCGTATGTGTAGGTAACTGTTAGCAGCTACAGTAGCAACACATTTATTTCTTAGAGAATGATAAGTATCTTTCAACACAATATCTGCTACATCTTTTATATTGGCTTACTTTAGTCTATGTGAAAATAAAACTTTCATATTGCTAGTCAAGTCATTCATTCATCAGTAAAACCCCTGTAAGTGATAAATTAGCTAACGGCCCTTTCCCTACACAGTCAGATATGGTTATATTTTTGTTCATTGTTTTATTTTCAATAACGGAAAATATTCTAAAGTAAAATGTTCCCGTACATAGAGCTAACAAAATATGTGCTGTGTAGCTGCAATCCTCATGATCACAAATCTCAGTATAACTGTTTGAAATATTTTTCTATGAATTTGTTTTGGGGATGAATTTGACATTTAATAGCCTAATTTGTCAACACGTGCTAAATAAATGTACAATTCCCTTTTTAACATCTCTAAAAAATAATTTAGTTTGATATGTTTGAGTTATAAAGACCAAACTCATCCCTTAACCAGACCCTTGAATTGGAGGATATAAGAATTAACTCAACAGACGACCCTGAGTGAATCATTGGCCTTATTTGATGATGGCCATATTTTATAGCATAAAACATGTAGCTTACAATTCCTTACTTTCAATTAGAAAAAAAAAACTACTGCAAATTCAAAAAGGTCCAGTTTAAATGTACAGGCACAAATTGTCAGTAAACAGACATATTTACATAAAAAAAAAAAAAATAATAATAATAGAGGGGAAAAAACAAATAAATGCACACCGCCCCTTTTTAAATCTCCATTGTGCCCAACGTTCTTCCACAAAGATGATATGTTTGCATCATAACACCTGGAGCTCATAATACTGAGTCCTCTTCACATGCGGGAACCCCGTTCCTGAAGAATCTGCAGAGACAAAAACAGAACGTTAAACACACTCTGAAAATTATTCAGTACAGAGTCTGTACACTACACAGTATCTGAACAGTCTCTGTCACTTTATTAGTTTTTTATCCCCCCCCCGGTGAATCACTTGCACTTTTTTCCCCTGGAATAGTGCACACTCTTTCCCAGCCAGAACCAGTCAGTCGTGTCTGATTGAGCTAGCACAAACACAATGAATAGAGTGCAGAGAAAAAAATATGGGTATGAGTGAGGAAAATAAAGTGTGCTAGAAAGCTATGCAGTATTTGGTTATGAAGCAAATTTTAATATCTCTCACAAAGCAGCAAAGCTTGTCATGCTACTGAAGCTAACCACAGCACCTGAATGGCCCATTAGCTACACCTGGGCAGAATGATTTGTTATGTAAAATTATATTAACCAGTTCTCAGTCAGGGTACAAGGTCTCTCAAAAGGGCAAATTACTCATTATTACATCAATTTAAAGACTAGATCCTTTTTTCAGTTGAACAAGCAATGGATATTTGTGTTTTGAGACTTTGTGGCTATCACAAATAAGAATAACCTTTATTTTTTTAGCCGTTTATTTTTCAGTCACAACTTAACCTTTCACCTGGCAGCATAGATTTGACTCAACATTTACTCAAATTAACTGTCCACTTCCTTTCCACCACCTATACTCGTGATTCACTAACAGGCCTATGAGTGTCATTTATTTAAAACACCTAAAAGTAAGTTTAACATTCAACATGTACAGTCAAAATGCCTCAAAGAAATTGACACAGGGACTATAGTCCTTCATTCAATAATGTTGAGTGAGGGACAATGGCTCAAACTGCTGTAGCTCATAATTCAGAATGCCCACCATTAATAAAGGTTCTGAGGATGACAATAATTATGAGGGTCTTATATACACTACTGAAACAAATGGAGCTCATCCCATCTGGTTTCAAAGAGAGCTTCACCTGGAAAGGATCATCCAGTCAGTCACCAGCAGGATCCATCTGCCTTTTGATCTAGCTTTGGCTTGAAAAACCACAAAGCCAAAGCTGATTTCCAACCTGGATTCAGCCACTTCACTCTGGTCTCAGCTTATTAGGTAGTTTCAGTGGTGTAAAATGCATCTAGGAGGCACAGCAATAGAAGAGGGGGACAAACTAGGGAATTGTGGTGAAGGGACTACAAGCAGTTGAGCGCTCACCAGTGAGTCATAAGTGCTCAACCCTAATCAGACTCATTCATTTCATAATCCGTCTCTTCGTCCTCGCTCTGAGCAACATGCAGCATGCAAACAGCACAGAAGGAGACAATAAAGGCATGTTGAAAAATAATGGAAATGAATGGATGTGTCAAAATATGGGAAGGAGACAAAGGGAACTACATTCACTGACTATATGCAAAACTCAAGTATGCAAAACAACATGTACACACATTTTCCAAGGGCACCTTTCCACCGTGTTCTTCTTGTTGCAAATGTGTGCAAATAGTTAAATCACAAATAAATAATATGCTTATTATACAAAGGACTGAGAATTTCTGATATGGTTTGTGTAGTAATGTACACAAATAAGTTGAGCTCATTGAGAGTTATGGTGCCCCTGGAAAGAAACAAGAACAAAGCCTCTCTTCTTTATCTACATTTGCAAGAAAAATGCACTTGCAGTGTTTAAAATAGCGTCTGAAATAAAGCGCTTCGTGAATATAGGTAGAACTCTGTAGCTGCCTTCAAAGAGAGGAACCCAAATGGGGAGAAGCTGATGAAGAGTTTTAATTCCTCAGGGCGTGCCTCCTGCTTTGCTCCCAAAGTCCTTGAGATAATGACAGACCTTGCACCACTACTCTGTAGACCTGTGCTCTCTTAATGCCCCTAACAGGGATTATACTATATAGATTTTTACTTCAGGTCAAATCTAACATGAATCTAATTCTGTTAGAAACATTTGTTTTAAATGTTATTTTAAAGCCAAATCTAATCTGAACAGGAAAACACTGTTCAGTTATGATATTGCTCTTTTCCCCTCACTTTTGGTTATATAGGCCACTAGTTTTTAAATGAAGCACTGAATATTCACAATGTTCTCCTTCATAGAGGTTTCTCATCAATAAACTAGAGGTGCTCTCAGGCCCCTGGTGGCATGTTCATAAATGCAGTGCATTTAAAACATCCAGCACAGGCCATCATTCACAGATGTTTGCTATAGATGGATTTTCAAACCAGCCTTTCTACACGCACACGCACACACACAGCCACACTCTTACCTTAGCCTTCTCACTGGGCTCACTGTTGGTCCCATATGACTGATTGTGCAGCTCCTTGGAGACTACACACAGGAACTCTGCTTGGTCTTCGTTTCCATAGTTGTAAGAGGAGCCTATGCTGACCAGCTACAGAGATATGAGAGCAAAGCACAGAGGAAGAATTAGCCTTAAACCGATGAACAGAGAGAAGTGGGTTACTCTTGGTGGGAAAACAGAAGCAGGGAAACAATTAAATAAGGAGGCTGACGACCAAACATGGAGCAAAGGGCGTCTTTGGGTTTCTGCAACTTACACTAATTACACATAGCCCAAAAAACTTCAGAGCTTAATCTACTATAAATATCCAATTAAAGGTAGCTGTAGGATACATTAACTTGCATATTTCATATCATACAATTAGATTCGACCAGGCATACCAGTTGAAAACATAAACGCAATACAAGGAAATGAGGCTACAAGTTAAATGAATTAAAAATCCTTGTCTAAATTTAAATATATATCTTTTAGAATATATATACAAATACAATTGAAACTGTATATTCAGGATCTGCAGACATGCAAGCATGGAAATTCAAAATGAAATCAAAAGGGCAAACAAAGCATTGACCCCTTTAAAGCAATTAGGCAGAACTTAAAAAACAGAGTTACAAAAAGGGTAATGTAATAAAAGAAAGTGCATAAAGACGACAACAGACAGAAAAAAACAGAAGATGAGCACATAGTACAGGGACTTGACAACAGGAAGCAAACATGCTGGTTGAAAAATCAATGAGAAATGGTAGATTTGCCTCAACAGGATCGGGCTTGTTAAAGTAAAGGTTTAAAAACTATAGTGTCTATGACAAAGCAGATAAAGGAGCAAACCGTAAGATAGCTCACTCCCATACATCAGTGTAGTGCCTCATAACTGTCAGTTTTTTTGTCACTTTGACCAATTGACTCTTCATATTACCATGATCCAGATGGCATGTATAGGATTTGTGTTGGATCAATACTATAACAGCATCCATTCAGCTGCATTTTTAATAATTTGTGCCTTTTATTTCATCTAGCTACAAATCTATATCTGTAAAACTACCTCTTCCTCCAAACATCAAATTATGTCACACAGGAAACAGATTGGAGTGAGAAATTTCTAAAAATGGCACCTTCCAATATCATTTTTCACATATATCTGAAAAATGATCATGATAACTTACTTTCCTGTCAGTATAAATGAAAGCCACGGGAAACACAAGAGCACACATGAAGGTATGAACCATTTCAGACGTTTATGAACAAGCTCCACGTGAACATTAAAAACATCTGTAAAAAAACAAAAAAATCCTGGCAATTCTTGTTCCTGAATAACTGCGTTTGTGTGTGTATACTGCAGGTTACATTTACACAGTTTGTACTCAGGTGTGCATGTTCAGACATGTGTTGCCCTGCTAGAGACTTGTTGTTAAGTGATCTCTCCTAGACATCTCATGCGCATCAATGCAGCTGGAAAAAAAATTGTATTGATCTCAACAATTACCAAAGACTCAATGAAATCCTAAGCCTTTGAGCAACAAAGACATTTTAATAATAAGATAATGAAAATATTAGTAGAATCTTAATGACAGCAGTAGATCTTAAAGCTTCTCTCTTTAAGGCTCTCCTAGGACTGAGCTAGACTTTGCATGAGGAGTGTTTATAGGAGTTGCCCATCTGACCTGTATAAGGAGATTAGCGAGACTTCAGCTCTGATCGGAGCGCCACTGATCCCTTATCTCAAAGATTCATTCAACACTCCCAATACTCAAACTTGTGGTTTCCCATTAGAAGAATTATACTGTCAGTTTTAGCTGAACACAAACATGTCATGTCATGTAAACTTCAGACTATTCCCTCTTATAGTATGTCTCTTACAAGGTAGATTACCAGCCAGAAAGGTAAAACACCTTTTTATAAATTTCACCTGTAAACAACAAGCACTTTATTACAACATAGCCCCCAAAACTGCCAACTGGCTACATCAAAGCAACACAGTAAGCTGGTGACAGGCTTACAAACTGTGAAAGCTGATGAATTAAAAAAAATAAAATAAAATAAAATACAATCACAGACAAGAAAAAAAGTCATGTTCTCTAAGCCTCAGTGGTGAGCAAGCAGTAGAAATGAACACTGAAAAGAATCAACTCAAAAAAACAAAAACAAAAAAACCAACAGCTATGTGTCTACTTGGGACAAACAATGGCCAACGGGGTGTGTACAGACATGAGGACCATGCAGTGACCAGCCCGTGGACAGAAATTTGTGAGACACACCTCTCCGCTGTTGTTTGGCAAAGCAGACTCCTCTCCCTTCACCTCCCTTGACACAATCAGCAGAAACTCTGACTGGTGGGCCCGCCCGTAACCTATACTGACAAGCTGCAACAACCAATCAGAGCACAGAAGGGATGCCCGGATCATGTATGCGGACATTGAGAAAGATGTGATTTGCTGTTTGGCTTTTTAGCCATTTCCAACATTGAGGATAGGACTTTTCTGGGTCAATGTGAACACAGCGCGGTGGGTGAAGCACATGAAAGAAGACTGCGGTGACCTTACAGGAAGAGATTTACCTGCTCAAACTTCCAGCCGTCAGACATGGTAGACACCATCTGTGTCAGCTCCTCCTCCTGGCACTGCAGCACCCGGTACACATGCTTCACTGGGACCTGAGATAAATAAACATGAGAGGGATGAGAAGGAAAGGGAGAAATAAGAATTAGTGGTCGACCAACATGGGTTTTTCAATGGCCAAAGAAATTTTTTAAGAGAGCTCAAAGGTCTATGGCCGATATATAATGACAATAGTTTGTTTATTTTCTCTCTACCTGCATCAGTTAACATATGACAATTTAATAATTACAAATGAGACACAAATATAATGAACCTATAAGAGCATTTAATAAATGATGATTATTTATTTAAAAATAAAGAGTTTAAAAAACACAGATGACCTACAATCCATACTGCTCCTGAATACCTCTCCAGTGCTGCTGTGAGGAATGCTACATAGTGTACTCCTGTGTGTGTGGTAGACAGACACCTAATATCCAGGGGATTTTATATCATTTGAGGGAGCCACTTTTAAAATGTGGCAGACTACTGAAACTTCTGGGAGAGGTGGGATGTTCGTTATTGAGATTATTTTTTGGTACCGTTTTGTTCATCTATTTCATTGGCTTTTTACTCATTTGTAACACACGTATGCATGTTGCACATGACTTGAAAAATCAAAGGGTCACAGGAATTCATATACCTGTGATGTTTTGCAGTCGCGTTCCCTGATCTTGTCCTTAATGAGCTTAATTAGTGAAGTGATGTTGTAGAATTCAGCTTCTTCTAACACACCTTAAACAGAAAAATAAGAACAATTCAGCTTTTGAGGCAGTCTACTACTATCTACTGATCAGATTTACTGTAATTGTTAAAGATGATATCTACTTTAGGTAGCTGCTACTAGATACAAAGCATTTAAATCGATATTTATCTAACAAACCAAATTAATAACTGCACATTAATCAAACTGAAATGGAAATGAAAATAAAGGTAGTTCAGATGAAAATGTTAACACCTCAGACTCTTTGCTCCTACTGCATTTTGATTTTGAAAACATTTCTTAATATCCGTTTTATATCCCACAGAGACTTTACCTTCCTCTGCCAAATCCCTGTTAAGCACCAGTTTGCCATGCCTCAAGTAGTTGAGCACTGGCCCAAAGTACGTGGGGTCTCTGTCTATGAGATAGGCACCTGTTTCATCCTGAAAAGCAAAAAAAGGTTAGGAAAGCACAGTCCAACATTTATGAAATACCCATGTCAAATCATACTTTCAAAACACTATTATTATTATTGTATTTCTATGAATCCAGTACAGAGATAAGACAGCCAGGCTTTACTTTATTACAACACAATGAATGAGCTGGTTTATCCCTCAAAACATAATCTCTGTGTGTGTTATGTTCACTGTGCATCAGTGAATAATAGTGAACAACTCTAGGGATGAGAATTACAAGGTCAGCTCCAGTGCTGATATAATCTCTGCAAGGGTTAAGAAAACATGTCCACATACAACAGCTTTGGGATATCACTTCACTATTCCCATGGGTCTTGGGTTTGATCCTGATTTCTACACAACCACTGGGTATTCCCCTATTTCTGTAAGTACTGTAATTAGACCATCTTTGTCTTGTGGGGGAACAGGCGGCTAAAACAATTAGAGCAGAACAGAAAAAGATTTGGAACAGCAGGCTGAATCCACCAAGGGGACCACCAAGGGAAAGCACCTTGGCTTACAATCGACAATTAGCTGGGTCTCACCTGATGCAAAACTGGCCTCACAAATGATATGAAAATGAGTTTGAAGCAGCTGACATCAGTTTACTACTCAAAAGTTGCTTAATACAATATGACATTTACTGAGTTGAACATGCATGACGTATTAAAATGCTCTGCACAGAGGAGAGCCCTAAGCAAATTTAGTGCTAATCCTCAAATGCTACAGGATGTTTGACTTTGCATCATTCGAGTTTATAGCTTCAAGGCAAATCTTTGCAAATTAGGTACAATTTCTGACATTATTTACCCAAAAAACACAGTGTTATTGTCACACACTCCAGGCCATGAGCAAACTTCACTGAGAAACATGTGCACATATGGCCCCGTTTCACGAGTCCAGAGATTCAACTCAAACTCCATTAGTCTTTCCAATAATAAGAAAAAGGTCCCAGTGCATTTTCTTTTGTAATGAATCTCTGAACCCTCCTGGCTGGATGACCTCCTTTCCAAGGCAAAAATATCCCACCGTAACCCAGTGGGGCTCTATTCTGGTCTCAGTGCCCTGTGTCAGTTCCTTACATTTCTGTAGTCACTGGAGTTTAAGCACAAGTACAGGTGGGTGCGTATGGAGGAAACAGACAAGATAGAAGCTGCTTTTCTCCCCACTTTAAAACCACACTGTACATTACAGTTAACTTTCACAAAAACAGTCAATCTTCTACTATCTGCTTCTATGTATTCTTCTATAAACAGCAAAGTTTCCATGTACTAATAGTTGTATTTCTACCATGTGGCCACCTGTATCTACTCATTTGAGAATAAGCCAACAATCTCCAACAAGTCTTTAATATATTAAAACTGATGGCATGTTACTGTTCCAATGTGATTTGTTTCCAACATGCATTAATTTCTTTTGTACCGGCTTCCTTATCACAGAGACAAAATAGGCATGACAAAAACACATGAAAAGCTTTGAGACAGTGTATTGAGAGTAACTGGAATAAACACTGCTCAGCTGAATCATTCTAACTTTTCCAGCACAAGATCACTACTGTTTGTTCATCTGTATCAAATAAACCAGACTCACAGATCTTTTTCTAAGCAGGCACTTTGACAAGTCACAGCAGGAGAAGCTCGGGTGGAAGTAATAACATTGACAATGACTCTGGTCCAGCAATTAAAAACATTATTGGCTACACTTGTCTTTGACATGTCAAAATGTCAGCTTGACAAAAGCTCTATTCAACTTCTGTTTCACTGCAAAATTTTTGCCTCTGGGCATGTGCACCCCCACTGCAATGGCACCGGAATAAACAATTAAACATAATAAACAACACTTCAACATTTGAAAATGTTAAGCATACACACATTAAATGCTTTATAAAAAGGGAAAGCAAATAGTAAAACTTTAATTTAGTGTTGAAATTTGTTTTCCATATCTTGATATACTGAACTTGAATTAGCTACAAAAGTACTACGAAACAGTAGGTAGGCCTTTTTCTTGGAAGATATTTGTCACAGTAGTAAACAAAATTAATTACGGGTGAATTCCACTCAGCGCTTTCGTTTCAGGGTTCCTGGTATTGTGCGCGTTGGCTCACTGTCACACCAGAACATTTAAATAACATAACTGTTGATGTTATTAATAACACCTGTGATCAACCCACTATGACAAACAATGTTAAAGGTCTGCTGTGAAAAAGGTTACACAAATAAACTACAGCACACAGCCTCAAAAAACATGATCAAACATTCAAAATAGCACCATATGTGTATTCTACACTGAATAGTTTCTGCTTCCTGACCTCTTGTGTCTACTCTGCTTGTTACTGGTCCTCTGGACGCACATGTGTCTGTGGGTGACTTGAGGTGATGGCGACCCAGTTCAGAGAAAGACGACTATGGGACTCTGACGTGGCCCCATATACACAAAGGGGACAGTGTTTTTAATTAAAAACAAAAGACTGTGTCTCAGGGGGCCCAGGCTGGGGAGCACTAGGCAACAAAGAGAGGAGCGGGGACAGGAGAACGGCTGCTGTTGGGATGTACTGTAGACAGACCGGAAAAGAGGCAAGCTGAAGAATTAGGAAAAAATATAGTGAATTTAAAAGCCTGAAGTGCAACCTGAGAAAGTAATAAGCATCTGTGCAATACCATGATCATAACGAGCAGGTTCATCACTGAAAAGTGATAATCTACCCTAAACTTTATTTATTCGTTACGTTTATTAATGAAATAAAAAATTCTAAAACTACATGGGACAGAGGGAAGTCGTAGAAAGACCAGACGACATTAACATACACACCAGCACATATCAGAAATAGGTCATTTCAGTGTACGACGGGCATGCTACATAATATTTGTTTAATGCAAAAATATTTAAACTAAAACCTTCACAATAACCAGAGTCAATCAAAGAAGGCCTATCCATGACTAAATTCAACTGAAAGACAACTTAAAATCTAGGCAAACAAAAGTTATTCAGAACGGTGGGTCTCACAGCAGAGTGTAGTGTATTAACTGTATCATTCTTCTACACACAATACATATCCTCCCACAGGAAATACCACAATGACCCACCCTCTAAATGCATGATGTGCAATAAGGCTTTCTGCAGGCATTAACACCAAAAGTCAATCCTTAATTCAATAAAATTCATAAGTAGCTGCAGGAACACTGTGCCCACCAAAATACAGAAGCATGGAACCATTAACTATGTAAAACTGTATTCAGAGATAAATTTCACATAGATTTGTTTTATTTAGACCAAGTAATTATCAAACTGCACCATAATACTAACACGATTATCATCACATGATGATATTCCAATTGTCCAGGGGAATTATAAAAAAAGAAGAAAATATGATCAAATACTACTTGGCCTTCACAGCAGCAAAGCCGAGAACAAGCCTCCTGCAAAAACAGTGCTTAAAGATGTTGCAGTAGAGCTTTTGAGTCATGTGACTGTAGCTACTTAGCCAAGTGGAAGTCTGATCCTTGTAGAGTAGGAGTCAGGAGTCCCTCTGGAGTACACGCAGTAATGGCATAGTCAAAGAGGCCTTCATCTTTTAAATAATACACACACCCCACAGCAGGGCTTTAGTTTATATGAAACTATCTCATATTTTAAAATCTCTGACACTGTCATTTGAATGCATGTTTGCTCCTTTCACCAAGGGCGAAAGAAACTATGCAAAACAACACCACCAGTACATTTTCCAGAACAATTTATGACAGGAGTGTTTCAGTTACTGAATGAACAGCTCTCCTTTTAGAAGTTCCCTAAAACCTTTGCTGTCAAGAAGAGAGGCAGTTCAGCTCCACAGCAAGCCAGGAAATCATAGCAAGTTGGAGCTGACAGCAGGAGAAATGGGAATCGCAGTAAAAGAAGCAAGTAGTGAAAGATATGCCTTATCAAGGACTGAATTTAGTCATTAAATTCAAGCCAGCAACATTTAATTTTTAAAATTTACTGTATATTTAGTGAATAAAGTTGCTATAGAATGAAAAAGCAATAAGATCAGCCTTGAGTCTTAACTGATTTTCCCAATAGGACTCTGCAGCTAATCCGAGAATATAGAGCAGCAGGAGACAATATCACTGTTAAATATTTACGTTGGCTCCCACAGTGTGCTGAGGCATGACATACAACCTGAATCCAGCATTAAATCCGGCTATGTTACTTACACATGCCGCAGAGAGAACTTCATCAGGCCACTAATGGATATGAATATGAAAAGAATAAGATATTGAAGGAACAAGAATCTTTTGTGATGGGGGTGCTTGAAAAATTGATGCAGCTCTCAAAGCTAGAAACCTGGGTCTTGAGTGGCCCACAGCCGAATAGTTTGAGAGCAAGCGTCTGCCAAAAGGAAAGATGCATTGGTGTGCATCTCTCAGTTTGTAGATTAGATAATGGACAGTTTTTAAAGCAATACCTACTTAAAATGCTGCAGAGTGCTTGCGACTTATAAACTTATTAATGATACCAAGATAGCAAAACAGCAGTGAGTGTCATTTTCAATTCTGGGATAAACAATTTACAAAAGAAGACTTATAAATAAAATTCTGTTATGGCTGCACATGTGACAGCACTTCCTCCACTTTCTCCCTGTTCTACCCCAATGTGCATAACAGGCTCCAGTCAACAACATGAATAATGCAGCTCTCCTCAAGAGTCCTGCTGAAGCACGTCAGCCTGCGTGACTGAACCACACATTTCCTTGGCGGAGAAACACAACACTGCATTCGCCCAAAAACAGAGCTCTTCACTGATATGTCACTTTGCTGGACTTCAATATTCACATAAAGGGTGATGTTGCACGAAAAAACCCAAGAAAAAAACAAAAACAATCAAAAAAACACATCCTGTTTGGCTAAGTTGCAAAAAAAGATTAAATCATGTCAGCACATACAGAATGGCAAATGAAATAATATCTAATAATAACCTGTAAAATAACCTTTTACTGGGAGCTATCTTGAAACAGAGTGTCTGCAGGAGACAGAGTCTGATACACAGTTAAGACAAAGGATTGAGAAGGACTGATCCTTGCTCATGGGAGGATAAACTGACAAAAAAGCAAGCTGATTATTCAGAGATTAAGATATTTGCATGAAAATACAAAATGATCTTAGCTTATCTGAAAGAGGGCCATGTGTGAAGATTTAAATGTGCAACTTGATGAAAATTATGAACAGCAGGGGCAATAAAATGAACAATGAAAATTAGCGCATCTTATGTATAAAGACACTGACATATTATACTTGACAGAACCGGGGGACTTTAAAGCACACGCATAGTTTAAAGTGGCAGATGGACACACAGAGAGAACCCTGATTCAGGAGTACTGAGGCCGTCGAGGAAGATGAGTGACTTCATCCCCAGCTCTCAGTTGTCAGCAGCACCTTACCCCACTTGGCAATGACTTATGTACCCATTAGGCAAGCCTCACCACCAACAGAGGCCGATTACTGCAGTGTAAAGAGAGCCAAGACTAAAGAGAGGGAGGATAAAAAACGTAAACTCATCAAGCAATAAAAAGTCTTATATGTGTAGGTAATAGGTTGATTATGGCACTAATGTGTGAAGGTGTCATAATCACAGGAAAGCCCAGAAAAGAGCTGTAAAAGCACAGTGTATCAGCAGAACAATATATAATTAAACACTGGATCGTTTGAATACAGAAATATTATGGTACAGCCAAAAAGACTAAGTAAACCAATACAAGTCTCTGTATCTATACTCATTTTAGTGAAATGTGAGTGAAATAGATTAACAACAATAACACTAGGTTGAACTATCTACATCAAAAGTTAAAAATGTAATAGTTTTTGTAACTTCTATCCAGATCAGTAAAAAAAAAAGGGAAAAAAAGTGGCTGCTGTCACTAAATTGACACCTCGATATATGCAACGCATCGGCCTCAGATGGGGAAAGTTTTCAACTACCGTGGGGACTTTCTCAAAAACATTCATTTAAAAAAAACAAACTTTTAAAAGCACTATATTTATTTCGCTAAGAGATGATATATAAACAACACACTTTCGAAAGCGCAAGACCTGGCATTTGACCATCTGATAGACACATAAGGAGAGAACTAGACACACGAGCTAGCAGCAAGATCGTATATCATGTGGTGACTGTCGGAATCTAGCTAGCGCAGTGGGCTAATGGTAGCTAGCCGCAAAAATCAAGTTAGCTTTAAGTGTTTCGGTAAACATTAATTCTAAACAAGCTGGGAGTCTGACTAATGAAGCCTAAAAGCACAACCACTGCTCATCATAACTGCACAATGTAGCAAGCAAATAAAAGCTATTTTAGAAGAAAATGAAATGAAGTCAATCAAGTACGCTCCTTAACTACAGTGCTAACTAGCTTGACTAGCTTAGCATTTACCTTGTCGGAGTCGAGCTCGGGGTCAGCTTGGCTCAGTCTGTACAGAAATGATTTTGGATCTCGACACAGCGTCTGTCTTGTTGTTAAAAAATATGTACCCCCGACGTTTAGTCGAATCCATTTTGATGCTCCGACACCGGCTGAAGCGTTTCTCTCCGCTGGAGAATGGCCCAAACATCTCCGGTGAACGGAGCCGCTCGCCTCGGAGATATTCTCTGCCATCCCTCTCCTCGTCTCCTCCGCCCTCGCCTCTGCTCTGTCTGTGCCGCTGACAGGAAATATGTAAGTTGCAGCCACTAACTTGGGAGTCCACGATTCATGCAAAGCAGGCAGCCAGCTCCTCAGCCACTCCTACTAACCCACTCCACCAGCTCTGAGAGACGCTTGCATAAATTATGCCAGAGAAAAGAGATCCTCCCCGGCTTGATCTACTGACGCGTCAATATGGAGCCACGATCTGTTCGTTGCGAAAGCCTGGAGATGTCACAGTAAGTGGAAAATTAAAGCAATATTAGTAATTCATGAAGTTTCCACAGAAAATATGCGTCAAAGTCCTCAAGTAGAAAGTTTTTCTTGCACACTTACACTTTGCATTGTAGTGTGCATGGAAATCATTTTCATGACACACACACACACTGATAATGGAGCAGAAGTTTATTTACATGCTGCAATATGTGAGATACCATTGCCACTGAATGCTGCTGTTTTCACTGTGTCATGACCGTGGTTGTTAACAGAAGACAGGACACATGGCTTTATTTGTATGCCTAAATCCCTACATGCTTAAATTACTGGACTACCAAGCATTAAGTGGAAAATTCATCATTCAACATCTACTGACCTAGCGCACAATAATCAGAGAGAGAATGAACAGATTCATTAAATTATCAGAATATGATTAAATCACTGAGCAAATAGAAAATGTATGATATAGTAAGAAAAAAGCTGTAAAATATTATAGTTTACAATAATTATTCACATTCAAAGGCTTTACATCTCAATACATACACAACATGGCCCCTGAACATGACTTCAATCCAAATATGATTCATATATTAGAATTTAAATAACACAGAATGAACTAGAGGCTAAACAATAGCCATCAAATAACCTTATACAAGAATAAAAATACAAAAACTGTATCCTAATATCATTGCATTACTTGCTTCAGATTTTAATAATACATCATCTGTACATCACAGTTCTAGTCAGTTACAAGCCAGGTAGAGTTTTCCATACACGATGTAACCGACTGCCATCGACTTGATTCAAACAATTTTTCTAACTAGAAGAAAACACTTCTTTAGTGCTTTCTTAACTTTATAGACAGATACAGCAATTTCATCATCGGTTATTTGGATCAGATAGATAACCTTTAACTGACATCCAACCACACTGTGCCCCAGGCCCCAGGGCCAGAGGGTGCTATTCACTCCAGTCACACTGCACACACAGACTCAGCTGAAGGAAGAGGACCTTTGGAAAGGACCTGAAGGTAATATGTCAAAAAATTAAAAGCATTGTGATAATACATATTGCTAAAACAAGAGCACAAGTTAAATCAATCGCTTTAATTTCTATTGGGCCAAACTTCAGAAAGAAAACAAAATAAGATGCACTAATGAGCCCAGTGAGGCAGTTGTGCAATTTGCTGAGGGACAACAGCTTTACTGTGATTGCTTCCGAGAATGATAGTATGTGTATGTATCTCTGTTGATGAAGGTTTTCTGTTCAGCATGGGGTGGTCAGCACATAAGATTTTGTTTTCCATGGGATGCACTGACGATGAGCTGACTATCCCAGCAAAAATGAAATTGAATTCACACCACAAAGAAATAGCCAGTGAATGGTACAGAACAGCCAAATCATCTGATAATATTTGCCAATGCAGTCAAAAATACCCACCTTTAAGCTTGAATAAACTACATTTCTAGTGCCCTAGGAGAGAGAAGCAGACAAGGCTGAGCTACAAAACTGGCCATGCAGGAAAGATAAGTAAGTTATGATTGGGAAGTGCAAGCTAGTGGCATGTTTACCCATCCCCTGTCAGCAATACATCCTCAGTAACGGCTATGGAAGGCTCACACTTATACAGAGACTGATTCAGACCCATATCTCATTGCAGACCAGCACTCTGCTTGTTACATAGAGACGTTAATTGGACTGCAATAGTACCAAGAGACAAAAATTAAAAAAAACAAAACAAAAAACAACTCATATACCATGGGAACATCTGGGCTCTGACAAAAAAAAAGGATTTGAGTTTGGTAAACATGTGAGACTGAATCAGCTTACAGTATCTGTTACAACTATGGCATAAATGCACTAGAATTGGGGCCTGACTACAGCTTGCACGTACAATGTAGGATTAGGATATGGTTTGATTAAGATATCGGGATAGGCTCTTGTTCACAAAAGCTAGATTTTGTGTTATGGTATCATTGTAGCAGGAAACCAGTCCTTGCATTTGAGATAGTCCTAGCGGTACCCAGGTTTGTGTCAATCTACAGGCCAAGCTTGCCCTTCTTATCCCCCCTGCAGAATGTACAAAAAGCAAATGTGCATGGTGGCAGTCTTATCATCCATACATGGAAAAATGCAATAGAAGCCTCACAGAGAGCACAAAGAACAAGCAAAGCAACCCTGAATCCAAAGTTGTATTTTTCCCATGGTTCTACTCAGGAAAACAAACAAAGTCTAGATGTCAGCGTCTCTAAGAGTTTGTTTACATTGCGGTGATGAAGGGCACTAAAGAGGGTGTTACGCTGCTCAGTGATTGGCCTCAGAGCTAAAGAGGAGTGACCACAGGAGGAAATGTGCTCCTATAGGCCAGGATTTTGGTGCCTTTGATAGATCTTTCTCCACACTTCCTGGATCTTCTTGCACCATCTGTCAGCATTTCCACTGGGGTCCATTAAATAGTATGTTCGGTTAGGCTGAAAACATCACAGAAAAGGAAAAAAAAAAAAGTGAACATAAGTGAACGGCATATTATGATTCAAAATAGTGGGCAAGTATCAACATGCTGGTAGAGGAAAATATGCTGGACAGAGAAAATAGTTATGTACCGTATGAACAAAGAAGGTTTTGAAGTTCTTGGCTTCGGGGCGTAGCTCAAGGGACCATGGAATCTCCCCTTTCAGAACCTTGTTGACAGGATCCACGTAGTACAGGTGTGGTCCTTCAGTGAGAAGCAGCTGTCTCCGTCGAGCAAACAGACCCTGCAATGGAATGCCACACAGCTTGAGACGCTAGCTTACCAACAGAGGGGGCTGTTACACCAGTGAGACTTTCCACACCAAGCAGGGATTTCCCTTTACTTCTTATAAACTAGCAATCAGAGAAATGCTGTGGGAGGTGGCTTCACTGATGATGAGCAAACTCTTACTGGAAAAAAAACACAGCTACCATAAAGTCCTACTTAAGCCCTAACAAAAGTACAAAAATACAGTGAAATAAAGAGTTTGAAATACACATGCTAGAATTCACTGACCTTTCGTTTATCCACTGGGCCCATTTTCAGGATCAGGTTATTCTCAACAAACTGGTGCCTGTGTAAATAAGCAACAGGAGATTTTTATTCCAACATCTAGTAAAAGTCACACAAAAAAGATATTGTAATTTAACTGTTCAACATTTCTAGTACATGAGCTAGAATCTGAAGACCAGCTCTCCAATACACAAAGATCAACAGGTTGCTTAGGGTACAACATGTAGTGTGGGGTTTACCAGGGGTTTCCAGTAGTCTGTTTGTCCAGCAATAACTGTTTCTCCTCTTCAGTGAACTGCAGGTCCAGCTCAAAGGAGTTGTTGTCCAAGTCATGGATGTACTGCTCAATGTTGCTGCTGGATCTCTGGGGGAGCGTTGATTCATGTGGCGACAAGGAGTGTGATGAGCTGGACTGGGCCACCTGCATGTTGCTAAACTGGCTCAGGAGGTCGTCGTACTGTTGAAAATGGGGGTTCAGTCAGGGTTTGGGGAAAATTGCAATGTTTCAACAAAGCATTACACCTATGCCTGCCTATGAATGAACAATTGACAAATAGTTAGATGGTACAGATAATATCTTACATTGCCATAACAGTCTTCATCATCTTCAGACATGGCAGGGAGGTAAGGGGTGAGCTTGGGTGGTGTCTGTAGGTGTAAGTCACTCCAGGAGATGGTGTCGAAGAAAGGATGTTGCTTCAATGGGTCATACCCTCCCATTTCTTCACACCCAATCCTCTTGGAAGGGTCCAGTGACTATAGGGAAAAACATGAAGCAGGTGTGATGTGTTTTCATACAGCTTAAAACTGGCACAGTAAATAACTAACACAAGCACATATAACCTACTTACCAAATTAATTTATCTACAGATATCAGTAACATTGCCTTTTATCCTGAAAATATATGAAAAATATGAATTATGGCATATGATGACCTACCAAAAGCTGTCTTACAAGGTCCTTGGCTTTGGGGAAGAATTTCTCTGGGAATTCATACTCCAGCTTTATAATCTTCTGGAATATTAGGTACTCATTTCTACATCATGTAAAGTACAATGGGGACAGAACAAAAACAAATACACAGAGAGACTCTTAGGGAAACATGTCACAAGTGAAATGTGGTTTGCTAAATTAACATTACCAAGTTTACCTTGCCATAGTAAGTTTAATGGTAAGCTAGCAATCCAGTGTGATTAGACATTATTTAATTATGAATTATTAAGTACAAACTGAGCTGCGACAGAAACATTCCCTTGGTACTTACCCAGCTCTGAACGGTGGTAAACCAGCCACCAGCTGATAAATAATACATCCCAAAGCCCAAAGGTCAGAGCTAAGACAAAAAGAAACAAAACAGAAAAATAAATGTATGTGTTGTCCTTATCTGACACAAGTATCTGATGAAATGAACAATGCTTAGCAAATGTATCATTTGCATAATAGCCAAACTTTACCTCTTGCAGGCTGACTTCTCTGTTAGCAACTCTGGAGAAACATACTGTGCTGTTCCAACAAAGGAGTTTGCTCTCGCTGTCAAACAAGGCAAATAAATAGTAAAAGATTTAAATAAGTTCATACAGATTGTTATACACTCTGTGCTGAGAAATACAAGTACAAATTAGGAGTGTGGTTTTACCTTGTTTACTGTCTGATGATAACTGTTTTGCTGTCCCAAAGTCTGTTATCTGGATGTGCATCTCTTCACTCAGAAGAATATTCTCTGGTTTCAGATCTCTGAAATAAAATCAACAGGTTTCAACTTCATTGTATAACCAGGTTTGAAAGTTATGTTACAAACAAAACAGCAAAATGAAATCCCATTAAACTAAAAAAACCTACCTGTGTATTATCCCCTTATTGTGTAAGTATTCTAGGGCACAAACTATTTCAGCTGAATAGAATCTTGTACAGGTCTCATCAAATGAACCAATTTTCCGAATGTATTTCAGGAGCTCTCCATTCTTAGCGTAGCTGAGACCAAAATCTAAGAAAAAGCTGGTTAAGGACCACTTCAAATGTAAAAAAACAACCACCTAATATTTGTTTAAAAGCACAAAATAACCGAACTTATGTTAATAATGAACAACACACATTGAGAAATTGAATTGTTAAAAGGATACACAACTTCTCATCATCTTGAAATGTGAAGTAGAGCTTGACGAAAAATGGGTGATCTAGATTTGACATCAAATCCCTTTCTCTTTTCACATACTGGGCTTTGTTCTCCTTCATAATATGGCGCTTCTCTAAAATCTTAACTGGAGGACAGAAAAGACAATTTCAGTATATAACAATAAAAACACACAGTTTTCAATCATGATCATAAAGTACGATTCACTGCACTCAGAAAAATTTGTTGCTTTATTACTTACTTGCATATTCTTTGCTTGTAACCTGCTCTCTTGCCAGTACAACCTTTGGATATAAGAAGAGACATTCATAACGTGGCATGTTACTTTCTTGACATGGGGGAAACAAATAATTCCTAGGGCCTGTTTCATCAATTCACCTCAAATTAACTGAGGATGAGTCATCCTAGTAAATTAATCAAAAGAATGCTAGCATGTAGCAACATCTACCCAAGTATAACTCAGAAGCTAAATGGAATGCAAGTTACATACCGTAGAGAAGGAGCCCTCTCCAAGTATTTTGCCAAATTTGAAGTCCTCTGGCTTCTTCTTGCGTGGCTGAGGTGTCTGGGCAGCTGGTTGCGTGCGGAGGTCTGAGACCTGGCTGCTGGCAGATCCTCCTACAGCACGAGCCTCTGAGGCTGAGCCCTCCATGCTAGGACAGTGGCTACTGCTTGCGCCTGGGATAGCAAGTGGCGAGCAGGAGTCAGGGTGGTTTCTTACCATTGATGGATGCGAGCAGGAACAGATGACAAGGTTGGGCTGAATGGGCACAACATCATACTGTAACAGGAGAAAGAGCATGGATAATATCTTTGTCAGCAGAGTTAAGCTGTTGTAGTTCTTGATTAAAAGCCAAAAATCACGTTTGTGGTCGTCATCAATGTGGTTTAAATACGGCAACTTCACTTAAGAGATATGACTATGTATCCTAGTTTAAAGCTATCAAAGTTAATCTTTAATGGACTAAAAAGCTAATAATGAAAATGTGGATTCTTCCCTTCCCTTGTGTGTTGTGATATTCAGCAGTTTGAAATATTTTTTGAACTTGGATTTTTAAATTGTTCATCATTCTGCAATATTTAGCAATTGTAAAGTGTTGCATCAAATGTTTTATGTAAGGTAACGTACAGAATGTGTTGCATTTACTGGTGCGAAATCTGTAGGATGAAAATGGTGGTACAAAAAAGGTGCTACAAAACGAGCAATTACCCAACGTATTACACAAAATGTGTATATGACACTGGAATAGAAGGCTTAGAGGATCTCAATCATATAAATTAAAATCACTTTCATAAGTCAGGCATTTAAATCTACTGCATCTAATACTCTTAGTAAGATATCAGAACTTTAAAACACATTTTCAAATGAGACCACTTGAAGAGCAAAGTCTAGAAATAATAAGGTCAACGACTATTGAAGGTGCCGCTTCTGAGCCTAGTGGTCCCACCCTCCAGTAGTGGAGTTGTAAAAACTATGTCCAAGTTACTGTTTTCATGTGACAGCTATCAACTCATCTAAACTTCTATGTAAATAATCAAATTGACAGTACCGCTAACTCAAACAAACACCAAGGAGAGACTCACCAAATGATTGTGAAAGACTCTCAAGATAACATAACGTTACAGTGACAGACCATGCTTTCCAACAAACTGTTGCTTCTAACTACGTTAGTTATTTTTAACTCACTGGACTGCTGTAATAGCCTGTGCTAAAGTTATTCAGCTTACAACTCCCTTAACGTTAGTTAGTTAGTACACTTGGCCTAGCTTCTACTCATTCAAAACCAAGGTGTGGCCATTTAGCTGCCTTATCCGGACCCGATTGTATGGTTGCCAACTGGCCATATAACTATCTAATGACCCACTACTAGTTGGTCAACCGTGTAATGGTTGACAGAAAACGTCAGCTATCGTTAACGATAACCTAACCCTGAGCTCTCGGATAACAACAGGCCTGAGCGAACTTTCTTTGCTAACTGACGTTAACGCCTGCTAGCAAGCTAACGTTAGCTCTGGTGCCTTGTCAAATAATGCCGGCCGTCGATGACAGCGAGTTATAAACTTAATGCTAACAGGCAGTTAGCTAACGTTAGCGAACCAGGTAACAGATAACTTGCTAAGTAACTTCAACTATATTATGCAGTTTTCATGTAACGCCACTTTGTCATGTTAAAAGTTAGTGTACTGGTGTTAATGTTGGAATTTTGACATTAATGGGTTGACATTCGAACTAAACAGTGCTAACCTTTAAAAGCTATCTTCTAACCAAAGGTGTAACGCACTAAAGCTAATGTTAGCTTGTTAGCAAGAAGCAGCAGCATCGTTCAAAAGCGCGAACCTGTTTAGCTAACGTTAGCCAACTACTAAACACGGGAAAGTGGTAATACATCCTATTACATTAATAGCGATCGCGAGTAAATGCTAAACCAGCACGGAGTATGTTTAAAAATCTTTTATTGTGATTCAAACCAGGCGCTGAACAACATAAATTAACGTAGCCAGCATTAGGTGTTGTTAGCCAACGTTAGCGAGCTAATGTCGCTAGTTAGTGAGTCGTAACGTTAAACGATCTCTGCGGCTAGCACCGCTCTTCAAATGAAGGCCCGACGTAACTATTTGTTGTCAAATAGCCGCCAGACCGTACATTCAGATCACCGGCTTCGAATTGTTATTCATGTTAAAGGTGTTACACTCACCAGCTGACTTGTAGCTCTTGCCATGGGAGTTTTCCACGAGTATTTATTTGGAATAAAATAATTAGAGAAGCTCCAGTAATGGCTGCCTCTGCGCCTTCATTTTCGAGCTGTGACGTCGTTCCACAACAATGTTACCGCAGGACAGCAGAGGAGAGTCCCGCTGTGACCGCCCCCTCGCCACATTTACAACCCACTGAACTTCATCTTACTGATAGAGACGGTCAGACGACTGCAGCAGTTGTCGATATTCAAATACAGCAGCAGACGTGGCCTCTAAACTGTATTTGCGCGCGTCTGCTTTTAATTCACCAACAAACCAATGCAGCTACGTAAATCTACAGGTCTTTTATATCATTTGGCTGAAGTTTTGTGTAGAAACAGCCTGAATTCACACCACCCACAAGTCTGGTATGACTGATCGTGTTTATCCATCAAAATATGTGTAGCCAACTCTGTATCCCAACATGCACCTCAAACCAAATGAAGTTTGCAAATATTTATTTAGTCTATGATGACATATAAAACTTACAACACATTGTATAATTATATTTTCAGATACAAAACTGGATGGCACAAAATAGCCTTCAGTGTATGCAGGTGTAATGACTATTTAAACACATTTTGGCATTTGGCTTTATTGTAACTTTGATTCAGTCTCTTCCTCTTCATCATGGTGATGTGACACTATAGTTGACTCATCATTGCTCTCTGTTTTTTCATCTTCTGCTTCATCTTCGTTGTCCTCTGAAGTGTCCGTATCCTCACCAGAATCAACTTCAGGTGTACTAAATGTGGAAATGGCAGTTTGTGAACTTAGTAATCATACCCATGATAAACAATCTAAGAATTAAAAACAGGCGTTTTTAAGAATATTTGGTATATTACCAACATTAGCCTATTTTTTTATTTTAGCTGACGGTAAAATTAAAGTTAAAATAACTTAATCAATGCTAATAATTCATTTACCAGTATATGGTCTAAGTTTAAATGCTTACCACTGACGTCTGTTCAGATTCCTACATTCAACTCCTGAGTTAACATCAAATGGATCTAGGAAAAAGACAGGTGATTAGTATTCACTAAAAACAAAACTGCTTCAACATTATAGGTCATATCTCAGGCATATCATGTATCCCTCTTTATACATTTTCTAAAAAGTGCAGGAAGCAATTAGCCTGGTTCCACACCTCTCAATCACTACCCATATCTGAGATCCAAACACAATCAAATTAATCAAAACAAATGAACGAAACTGCAGCTGCTTCTGATTATGAATTATTTGACTAGGAATCAACATAAGGAATTTTTACATTAGTTTGTAATATCTGGAAAGGGCAGTCTAGAATTTTGGATCATTGATCACTACTCCATGACCTTTATTCTTTAATGACAACAAATTATTCATAATTTTGTTAAATCAGTGTAGAAAAATAATCACAACCAGTTATGGAACAACTACAAAATAGACAAAATCGATAAACACATTTTATACTATTTTCCTTCAACTGTAGTTACACAGGATTCTGCCACTGTGAAGGACAGCTTTCATCATAATAAAGTGCAATAAATATGAACTATTTTAAGGCTACAAGGTGGACTAAATGACCAAAGTGACACCCAACCACATCTGCTGCACAAATATGTATGGAAAAAAACAGATGCAACCCCAATATCTTTTTATCTTATATTACCAAACTCCTCCTCCTCTGGTTTGGATAAGAGAAAGTCCTTCTCTACGGAGAGTAACTCTTCCTCTGACTGGCAGGCAGCATAGCGATCCAGCAGAACTTTATTGAGCTCCAAGAACACTGTACCCCACTTGAATTTCCCCAACAAAAGCACTGCCAGTTCTTCAAAACCTGAAAAATCACAAGCGCATTAAGATATTTCCAACCTTAGCTTATAACAGGATATGTAAAGCAGTTAGCAAGACAATACAGAATTCCTTGATAACTACAGCTAAAGCCTTACCTACAATGCAGAATGTAGCAGCAAAAGCCTCAACACAAGATAACTTGCAAGGCTTGCCATAGTTGACGGGATTTGCAGCTACAAGATATGGTAGTAACCTGGGATGTGATCCAACCATCTTATTGAAAGGAGTTTCTTCCAGTTTGGCCCAGGAACAATCAATCACTGCTAACCCATTCTGAGCCACAATCTCCCTGTGCATAAAGGAGTTTATTTTAACCACAAACTGTGTTATTCAAATTATGAAGCAAAACACATTGTTAAGCTACACATACCAGTGGGTACATTCAAGAAGTACTCAGATCAATAGATTATTAATCATTTTGATCAGTCATAAAATAAAATATTTATTACTATAAAACACCACACATTCATTAATTTCTTATAAAATGCTTGTGTATATCTTCTGGCTTCACTGTATATAGCCTATATAGCCTTACAGCGATTATAATTGGTACATTACCATGGAGGGCTCAACACACCTGTCAGCTGGTGTCACATACTTTGTACCCATTGGACTCAGTATGAGTCCATTAAATCTCTGATTGAGGCGAAGGTTGCGTACGAAGCCTTTGCGTACTAGCTTTCTGCCTGTACAACGTTTAGGATCACAGTGACCCAACTCCCACATGGCAAGTGGACAAGGCAGTTTAACCTGTGGGGCTTCTGCTCCTTCCTCCAGGTGAAGACTTGCTGTAATAAAATAAAAAAAACACACTGTGACAGAGTGTACATTGTAAAGTCAGTGTAAAAACTCTTATACAAGCACAAGATGCATTCACTTTCCTACCTATTCCTCATGGGCATTCACTTACTGTTTATTACTGTGGCATACTTTAGCAGGAATTTTGTCCTTTCAAATATAATATCAAATCAACACATATGTAAAGAACATGACCAGCCAGTTTGAACCATAAAATATCAACCACAAGGTGTTAATACATCAGTGCACTACTTCTACAATAACTTTTTTTTTTTAAATGTATAGTCAACATGTAAAATATGAGACAATACACAAAACAATTGAAACATGAATTATAGTCAGTGCATCATTACCTTCAAAAGCAGTGTGCATTTCTTCTTCAAAGACCTCTAAAGATTTCCCTTTCATTTTGTGCCGTTTATCTTTACCTTTGTTGTCAGAGCGCAAAAATTTGCCTTGTTTCTTTCGCCCCATGTTGCACCCAGTGGGTAACTAGTGAGCTACTGTGAGATTACAGCAAGCATTAAAACCAACCGACACTTATTCACTCTGGCATTAGCTAGCTAGCTAGCTACTTAACTGACCCTAGCATGTGAAGAATTTATCTCACAAGTAACGTCTCCTATTAACTGACACGTTTACCATTTACCATTTAAGTTTATACACATTTCACAATACGACTAGTGTTAAGTTATCCTCGTATTTCTCCTTTACGTCTATTTAAAACATTTACAATATGGCTTACTCGGTTCAAACTACTTTGTATCGTGGAAAGCACGTCATAGTCCAGAAGCTAACTGCGCATGCCCACATCTTAATTTCATCACATGACCTGTCACCTGACGAATCTCAGCAAAACAGGAAATATAGCTAGAAAACAAACAGATATCTTCGTTTATTCATTCAAAATTCAGCAATGTATTGTGTGTTTAAAGGAATATTTGATTTAATAAGGTTGATAACCTCCATATGTTTTTTCAGTAAGTATTTATGTACTCCATTGAATATATTTTGTTTTATGAAAGTAATGCTAAGACAGATGCGCGACGTTTTGCTGTGCTGCCGTGTGTTAATGGAGTTGAATATGACTTGTTTACACAGTAAACCATGGATTATGCGGTAAAATGAAAATAGTCGAGGAGCCAAATACATTTGGGTATGTTAACCAACATCATCTGTCACAATATTGGCACCCTGTTGGTAACAGTTCCTTGCTGACAGATATTTTTTTGCGTGTAGGTTGAACAATCCTTTTCTAGTTCAGGGAAGCAGACTTCAGCCAAAAGTGACCCCATCTCCCGTATCTGGTAAAATATTTCTACACTCAATTTAATCCAGTGTTTAACTGGAAGAAGAGTTAATCGGTAGATGTTGACTGAAAGTTGTCAGGAGGTTCTCTGTCGATCTGTATGTCACGGAATTCTCTTATATCGACAATATTGTTTTCTTTAAGGCCCTGCACATCTTCATCAACTGGCTGGAAAGTGCTTTAGTCTCACAGAGTCAACGTAAGTATTTTTATATGTCACATCCACTTAAATTACCCAATACGTTTTCACTGGCTCTCTGCTTCTAACAGCTGGGAAATCTGACCATGTGCTGGGTCATCTTGCAGGTATAAATACGAATTTTGTCCATTTCACAATGTCACCCAACATGAGCAGTCATTCAGGTGGAATGCCTATAGTGGGATATTGGGGTAAGATGCTTTTACATTATGTTATCTGCAGTTTTGTCATTCATCATCAGTATGTGAATGATTAGCAGTAAGCTGTTGGTTTGTTTTAAGAGCAGGCTTCTGTGTGTTCCTCACAGGATCTGGCAGGAGTGGGAAATGGCAAACAATACATTCACAGGCATGTGGATGAGAGATGGGGATACTTGTGGAGGCAGAAACAGAGAAACAAAAGTTAGTGCGATTTAAAAGTTTAAAACACACTGTCGTTGTTGTCAACAGATTAATCAAGTATCTGTGTGACACCTCAGTGGTTTATCAAACAGACAAATCTCTATCCAACATGTCAAACTCATGATTAAATCAGTGATATTAACTAGTGTAACGTGTTTCTTGTCATGTCTTTCTAGGTGATTCTTATCTGCAGTACTAGCAGCAAGCTTTCTCAAGTATCAGAGCCCAGTACTTGTGTGTACTCTTTAACCTTTGAGACCCCACTTGTTTGCCATCCACATTCTCTTTTAGGTAAGAGGAAAAATCTTACAGTGCAAGTCTGCAGAAAATGTCAGTGGTAATAATGATGTCTTATCATTTGTTTGTATGTTTTTTAAGTGTACCCAACCCTGACTGAGAAGCTGCAGAGTGAATGGGATGAAGCTGAGCAGGCTCGATATGATGGTGTCATTACTGATCAAGTAAGTATTAGCCGCGAGATAACACAGCCAACTTCATCTGTCACTGGACGTTTAGACCATGTTAAAGATTATTATATATGCATACCAACTTCTATCAAATACCCAGAGTGATTCAAACACAAATATGTAGTCCTTGTTCTTTTAGCAATGGGAATATTTCAGCTATTTGTAACCTTAAGCCAAATAGGGTCAAATTTTATTGCAATTTTAGTAATTTATCAATTATGTCCATTAACACATGGTGTATGTTTGGTGCAGGGTTATAATAATCTTTTGAGGGATATTTTTGAAGATGCTGGTCTCCTGAAAAGCCAACGAGTGAAAATCAACATGCCAGAGGTTGCAGCTAATTCGGAAACACACAGCTCTTTACAGAAATGTACAGAGGCATGTATATTTATACAGAAATTTAAATACTTTTAAAAATAATAGTCTGCAAAATTATTACAATATCACTTTAATGTGTGACAGGAAGCTGTATTTTTAATGTTTTCATATAGGACTTCCAAAAACAGAGAGAAGAGATTGAGAGACTGCATGCGCTCCTCACTCAACACAATATTCCTTTTGATTCAGAGCACAGTAAGTGAACTCAGCTACACTCTCTTAATTTATTTATGTTTTTCTGAATCATAATTGTGCATACTTTCTCTTGCTACATATTATAGGTGAAGCCAATGGCACTGCAAGTGTGACAGTTAAGGATCAACACCTAAGAGGAGATAATGGCCTTTTTGATATGCAGTGAACATCATCTGGAGCAAGACACAAGCTTTATTTAAAAGCACCTTGTTGAATTCCGAAGATTTTATTGTTTATCTATGAGCAACTGATATTTGCTAAAGGTTAATTTACATAAGACACTAAGTGAGTCATGTGTGGATTACAAACTTTAGAGTTATGACACTGAACTGGTTCTTTTCAGGACTTAATAGAAAGTTAAGATCATCTTGTTACATGTTCACATTGTGTAAGCAGCCAACATGTTGAGAAATAAAAATGGTTTTAAGAGAATACTGAGACAATTGAGTTTTTTGTAGTTGTACAAACGTAGCATTAAATATGGAGACCTTAAAGGCTAAATTTTTTTTTTGGTCTCTATCAACTTCCCCTCCTAAACAAGAAACCTTACAAGAAAGAAGTCCAGTTGCATTTAATCAAATAACGTGATATTTTTCATGTCACATAAAGTGACAGTGGTCTAAAAATTAACAAATAGATGTGACGTTATTCATGTTTGTGGCTTTATACATTGAGTAGTAAGTATTAGTTAACGAGTATTTTTGGAATCCAGGAAGTAAAGGTTACCACTGTTAATAGAGTCTCAGTTTCCTTCCTGAGTTAAGACACAGTACATGAGGTTCTGTCATGCAAGATGCCTACATTCTGCTGCAGTTCTCTGCCTACGCATCTGTCACAAAAGTAGAGTGCAGCTTTACCTATGTATCTGTTTTTGGTCTTAGACGTGCTTTATGGTCACAACAGCAATTTGTTATAGTAATAGTACTGTAAAACTAAATAAAACTAAATTAAGATTTATATTAATTCCAAAAATGAATATTGATTGTAAATGTTCATATAAGGTACATGGGCTACTGGTCTGAATGCTTTTGTTATAACAGATTTCACAAAACATGCTTATTGTGATTATACCAAGAGTGGATGAGAACAGTTATTTTCATCAATGACTTCACTGATTAGGTGTCTTGATAAGCACGTCAAGGCAAATGTCTCAACTAAACATTTTTTATTTAAACTGTCCCTAAGCTTTCCATTTCATGACTTCATCTGTCCTATACTGGTCAAACTGGAAATTGTGTTCTGAATTCTTAATATCTGGATTCTCATAGTAAACATAACCTAGAATAAACATGAACTTGTTTTGGTGACTGATCACTACTAGCCCACCATTCACACAAAAATGGCAAGAAATTGGACAAAAACTATCCTACAGACATGAATAAAAATGTGAGTAATACACATGATTTAATCAAAACTATTATAAAATATAAAACAACAGTTTTAGTCTGGCCCAGAGAGCAGGGCAATCATCCAGTCCAAAGGTCAACAAACAGGTTGCAGTACTTTTCTGGTGGATATGAGGTCTTCATGTAGGACTGGGGTCAGGAAAACAGCTGGATAACTTCTTTGGCTCTGTGCGCCCTCTTCTGGACAACAACATCATCTGGCACTTCACCCGATTCTTCAACTAGAGCTAAGGCTTTCTGCACTGTTGTGTCCCTCGCCCCCCCACGGAGCCCTTCAAGATACTGCAGCAGCACACAGAATTTCTCATCTGGAAACTTAAAAACAAGTATTTTTAATTGATTGTTTTGCCTTTATCTTGTCCGTTATTTCACATTCTTGAATAAATGAGAATGTAAGCAAACAAATTAATATAAATGTGTGCAATTATTAACTTTAAGTATCTGTACAACAGTGAGTATCTTCCTTTAATATATTTTAAGGCAGTTCAAACATAATGGTAATTTTGAAAATTGACAAACTGGGTGAAACTGACAAAATAATAAAATATACTTTTAAAAGAACTTTGTAGATTCACCTTATTTCACAGAAGTGTAGTGTAGCCACTTTACCTTTTCCAAGTCAAACATGTGCTGCAGTAACCACGTCTGCCTGGTCTTCTGGAACTTCCACTCTGTTCGGTTTTCAGCCCAGCTGCAAAGACAAAAGCAATGTAGGTTGTGGGTGTGGGCTGCGATGCTACATCAGTTATCTCTTGCAAAAGGCAGATACTGTCTGTGCAGCATGTAAAAAACAATATGTTACAATACAATATGCTGCACTGGGGGTGTATCAGGAAGATGCTAGTGCTTTGTCATCCTGTATACATACAGTAACAAAGAAGAGAAGAAAATAAACAACTTAAGAGGGAACCCCTGTGATCTAGTGTTGCACTAAATTCACAGGACGTAGAATAATCAGACTGAAAACACGAGAGCTCAACAAGTCCTGACTGTAAAATCCTAACTATGGGTGATTCTCAGAAACACTGCACCCTACACCTCCCATAATGCAGCTTGACAGCATCTTTCTTTACACCTGGTAAACACAAACATTTCTCAAACTCACATACTTTATTATTTTTTCTCTTAAGCCAAAATAAACCTGACAACATAATTTGTTCTTGTCTCCTGTGTAGTTGTTGAGAACTATTACCAGAGACATTTGGCATATTTACTGTTTTTTATCCTCCTGGTTAAGGGGATTCACATGTGAGGTTGCTTTGAGCATACAAAATGACAGACAAGCATGAGATCTTACCACATGAGGTAATCTAAGGCCTGCTGAGGTGCAGAGGGTGCAGCTGCTTCAGTTTTCTGTTGTGCCTCTCCTGCAGCTTTAAGCTTCCTCTGTGCTTCCTTTTTAAGGATCTTCTTCATCTTCCTCTCCAGGATCCGATTCTCTTCTGGACTCAAGTCCTCCTCTCCCTCCTGCTCGGGTGTCTCCCTTGAGCAACTGGATGGATCTGAAATCTGTAACACCAAAGCAAAACAAACACTTATGGGTGTTATCTACATTAACAGAGCTTCCTTGTAAGACCTTTATCACCATCTGTGTTCATGTAACTATTATAACTTACATCCACAAATTACTCACATTATGATTGAATAAGAAAAAGCCAATTATTTCACTGTTTGTTGAGGTTAAAAAACATTTCCTGCCAATTGTTTACAATTCCCCATATCTCAAATAGGTTTTATTTCTATTTTTCTATTGACTGTAGCACTGTAGCATTTTGTTGTGCTTCACTGTGAATACAAATGAAAACTAAGCACACTTTTTGGGTTCAGATCATTTCCTGTTGCACTGCAGCTCAGAGGGACGTTTCCTACAGCATATTAGGTCAACACTTTTATTCTGTGTGGTAAAGTTTGCTGTGGTGCACAACATCCCTTCAGCACTGCAATGTTAAATAAGGACATGTTGAAGTGGGTTTATATTTTTGTCAAATCATACAGAGGAGCCACAGAAATATACACAGTTCTCATGAGTATATTCTAAACTGAAACAAAACTGGACTTCAGTTTCATGACAAACCTTTCCAAAGATACGTAACCTTTTTTTTCTTTTACTCCATTTGCCTGCAGTATGAATGCAGGGTGAAAATAAAGAACCCAGTTAAAGCTGTTTCATTCCTCGAGCCAGGAACCACAGCACAACCTAAACACTGCATTTAACTCTCAGGAGAAGTTAAACAGAGGATGCAGTATGTTCTCTATTTAACAGAATCATTTAGCATGGTGATGAAAAAAAAAGGAAGGGGAGGAAAAGATTTTGATCACATGGCCACAAAGTCATTCTGAAAGTATGCTAGCGGGGTACTGCCCACAGAAATAAAAAAGCCTTTAACGGTGAGCGGTCGTGCCCGTGCAACTAGCATCATTTTCAGAGATTTGAATTCAATCTGCACCACCGAGTTGGTGGATACAATACAGGAGAGGAGCAAGTGACAACAGCAAAAATGGTAAGTGGAAATGTGTTTTTCACTGAGCAGGCAGTTCCCCAAAGTGGAGCAAACGAAGCCTGGCCTACAGGGACGTGCGGTTGTAGAAAATACTTTTAATGATTCACTGGATGAACATTAGTAAATACTATTTAAAATGGATGAAAATAGCTGAGAAGTGTGTTTATTTCCACAGGCAGTGTTGCTCTTAACAATATATTGCAACTTTTCTTTAGGAGTAATGCTTCAAAAATAGTGATGACAACAACACTTCATCTGTAGGTGATTTCTCTTGTTTTTCAGTCTAATCAAAGCGCTGCACCACCACTGTCTGAACATCCTAACACCATGAACGAATCCACCATAATGACCACGTCCACTCCAGGAGTCACTCCTACCGTTCCATTAGAAATTGCAGCCAATGACATAACCTCAACAGCAAACTATGTCTACACTTTCTTTGCAAGTCTGGGCTTCATTGCAGGCTGTTTCCTGCTCTACAGTTTTATTCAGACCTACAAAGCCCAAAGACGACTGGCCTGGCTTGAATGTCTGCTCTGGGTCTTCTGTGGCTTCCAGATGCTGCTCCTGCTCCTCTCTCTCCATGTTGTGGCCTACAGACCTGCATACCTGAAAACCACAGCTCTGGGTTGTGCTGCTCTCTCCTTCTTCATCAACACAGCCTCTCTGTGCAGCCTCTTAGTCTTAGTGCTCATGGCTTATGTCCTAACCCTTGATCCACCTTCCCATGCACTGCTGCGGAAACGAGGAGTTTGTGCGGCTCTGGTGATCCTGTCTTCAGTTCTGATCTCCCTGCTGCTGGCTGGACTTCGTGGACTCAGCGATGAGGAAAAGACTGACTGTATTATGGATCGTGGCCGTGTTGGTGTTTCATATGCAGCAGCAAAGTTGTGCCTGGCTTTTTTGATTCCCTATGGCCTTCAACTTGGACTTCTGATAATTGGTTGTGTCCGACAATGGAAATGTCAAGGACGTTTTCTCTCTGGCTCTGAGGAGGGTCCAATGTTCCTGACAGTCACTGCTGTCATGTTTTCCTGCCTGCTCTTCTACAATGTGGTGCTAGTGAGAGGAGCACAATTATCGACAAAGGATAAGCTGAACCATTTTGAGCTTGCATTTTGGAGTGTGGCTGAGTTTGTACTCTTCTCAGGGAGCAGTGTCAGTCTTCTACTTATGCTGGTCATGCACAGACCATGTCGAGACAGTCTCCATGGAGTGTTTCGTCAGCTGAGGGACTGCTGCCGAAGGCCAGGGCACACACAGACCAACAGAAATATCATAGCTCCACACATCGAAATCACAGACACACTGCAGGATATAGAGTCATAGAGGACAACAACATCTTCTGATGGACCTTTTAAAATCTGATGTATTAGGATATTCATTTCTTAATGGGGGTTTTTACATGTTGCCATAAAACAATATTTTTTTAAATTTTATAATTTTTATTTAAAACAAACAAAAAAAGCTTTCTGCATCAGAATGATTTGCACTAAAGCTTATTTAGATGAAACACCCAGAAAAAAAAAACAGAAATCTACATAGGAAAAACAGTCTTGGAAAATAAGAGTCAGATACTAAGTTTACGGCAAAAGTGCTAATATTCTTCATGTAAATATATATATATATATATATATTTTTTTTTTTTTTTCCTTCTTTTTTTCCTCTCATGTCACCATTGCTTCACTCTGAGTACTAATACTTTAGGTTAGGGATCTAATATATTTGACTCCTTTTTCTGCATTAAATGTAAAACACATTGCATGGAAAATTGATATGGGTAATTACCTGCAATCTCCAATAAGGTCTGTAACAAAACAAAATCAAAAACCAAAGAACAATTGTTCTTGTGTTTTAAGGAGTCTGAAACAAGAAAATATGAGCTGAGATTATCCCTGTCTGTCCTTCATTTTGTTTTGTGTAAATTTGTTGTTAGTCTGTCTTTGCTAATGTCCACTGGCTCCCATATTTACATATTTTAACATTATACAATACTGTATATTGTACACATAATCATGTTCAAACTTGAGGCCCAGTGTTGATGAGTTGGCTATATGTTACATCTTGCCACAATTATTTATGGAACAAAAACACAAAATAAATACAATCAAATCTAAATACACAGCATTTTGTCAACATGCTATTGTGTAGGCAAAGAATTAAAGTGAATCTAACATGAAAAACATGGTTTTCATATCTGGCTTAAAAGACACTATTTCTGTGTGTGTGTGCCCACATGGTGTGTTTGTGTTTTTTTGCTGAAAGTGGTGGGTGTCACACAACACTTCTCTCGACTAATGTGACATCAGCTTTCACAGTCACCAGCAAATGACACGGAGGACCAGAAAGACGGCAGCCAGTGCAAGGAAGCTAAGGTAAGTTAATTTTATTTTTTTATTTTAATGTCTGTCGTATAAATTAATTTTAAAGCTAACTGACTGATTTTATAGTTTTGTCAGATACAACATAAAACTGACCACCAGTTGTCTGAAGCAGCTGCAGCATATCAACTATTGTAACTTTTAAATAGTTTTTTTTATACATTTTAGACCAATAGCTAGTTAATCTAGCGCAAAGAGAGATGTCAGGAAACAGGAGAAGAAAGAAATTTGAACAAATGTGCAACAAAGGTTCATTGTTGGTGCCTTAAACCTTCAGACCACCGGAGCACGGACAATAATATATAGTTTATGTAGTTTTGTAACCGATTATGTCTGTAAAGCTATGTGAAATTTTGTATAATCATATATGCACAAGAAACAGCAACAATACTTTAAAAACAATTTTGTCAATTATTATTTTGTAAATGAGAGTAAAGTTTTTGATTTTTCTTTGTCATTATGGGTTACCGAGTGTAGATGGCAGTTCACTTACCGTTTCCACTGAATCTGATGGCACTTGAGAGGATATGCCAAGAAGAATGGGATAAACTGCCCAAATCCAGGTGTGTAACACTTCCAGAGACTTACAAACACTTGAAGATGTAAATACTGACCTTTTTAAAAATTTCCAAACAAATTCTAAAAATATATTTTAACTTTGTAATTAAGGGTCACTGAGGGATATTTATTACTTTAATTTAATCCATAGCACAATACACTGGTGAAATGCTCTGAATACTTTATGAAGTTCCTGTATACAGTATTGATTGTTGTCAAATGTAGTTATTTATTGTTTTAGTACACTGAATTTTAGCCTACCTAATGTCTTCAGCATTATATCTAAAAGTAAAGAAACTAAAAACAAGCTGTTGACTTACTGAGCGTTTCCTCTCTATCTAGAACAAACAGTGGACATCAGCTCTTCTGTCTCTCCAAGACGACCACAGTGCAAAAAGAGGAAACAGATGGCACCTCAGACTCCACAGGGACAACAACCATCGGAAAATTAACATGTATGAAAATTTAATGGTTAGCTACCACAAACACCAGCTCAACACAAAAGACAATGTACATGGAGTACAGAGCCATCACGGAGTATAACTCTTCTGTACAGCTAAATGGCACACAGGTAGAGGTCTCTCCAGATGTTCTGCATGTGGCTTCAGTAAATCAACAATGTTACACTATCGGCCTCATCCTCTCCAGCCTCTACACCATATTCCTGTTCCCTGTTGGTTTAATTGGGAACATCCTCATCCTAGCGGTCAACCTGGAGCACGACGGCCGCTTGACAGCCCCAGACCTGTACTTTGTGAACCTGGCTGTGGCTGATCTTGTCCTTGTGGCTGACTCTCTGATTGAAGTGTTCAACCTGAAGCAGGGATACTACGACAAGGCCGGCCTCTGCACATTCATGAACCTTTTCCAGCAGGTCAACATGTACAGCAGCGTCTTCTTCTTAACCTGGATGAGTTTCGACCGGTATGTTGCCCTTACTGGATTCATAGGTCGCAGCATGCCTCGTGCACGCCTCATATGCTGCCTCATTTGGATGTCTTCGTCCTTGCTCACCCTGCTACCTTTTGCAATAGCACAAGTGCAACACTCTGGAGAACTCCACTTCTGCTTTGCCAACATGACCCAGATTCTATGGCTGGAGGTGATGCTTGGTTTCTTGCTGCCTTTCTGCATCCTGGGCCTGTGCTACTGGAGAATAGCACAAGTGCTCTTGCGCAGCCAGAGGGAGCGAGGTGCCCCCCAGCAGAGGCCTTGTAGGCAGAAAGCCCTGTGCATGATATCAGCAGCTGTGTTAGTATTCTTCATCTGCTGGCTCCCAGAGAATGTGTTTATCAGTGTTCACCTTCTGAGAGGCAACACAGACAGCGGCACACTGTGGCAGCACTACCCCCTGACAGCTCACGCTGTAAGGCTGGCAGCCTTTTCTAACAGCTGTCTGAACCCACTCATCTACAGCTTCTTCGGTGAGACGTTCCAGGTTAAAATGAGGCGTTTCCTCCAGCAGAAGAGCAGATGGACTAAGCCCAGGTCAACCTTAGGAAAATCCAGCTATGTACCGGCTGAAAACACATGCAGACATCTAATATGTGACAGACCAAGCCAGTCCACACATTTAAGCTTGAACAACCTCCCACAAACTGTTATACTACACTCAAATAAAAACCAAACGCATACAATATGTCACACAGACAACATGCCAAATATCTGTGCAGTGAGCATAACGACAGTCAACAAACGTTGGACAATATAAAAGCAAAAACTTAAACTCTTATGGTGAACCAGTTATTTAAACTTTAACTAGCTTTTGCTGGATCTTTTGCTGGTTTTCACCTGATACACAATGGTGCACATTAAAGTCACGTACAGAACTTTATCCTTGCCAACAACAGTAAAGAACCCTCTTTTACAAAGCAAGACAAATTAAAACAAATGGTTTCAGAGGCCAGCTGGCTACTTAGAAAAGTTAACAAAATAAAATGATGAAAACATTTTAAGCAGCAAGCATTCTTACCTCGTTTGGCTGATTCTGAGCTGTCATTTGTTTCTTTTTGAATTTCTTGCTCTTTTGAATTTTTTTATCACCTGCTGTGACTGTTACATGAGGAATCGCTCCTGAAACCACCTGGATAAAATAAACAGATTCAGTATTTTGTGAGGGTTTTCAGGTTTATTTAAAACAGATACAAGTACAAAAGGACTTAACTACTCACCTCTATCTTTTTTCTTTTCTTTTTCACTTCAGTGTCCATCATTTCCTCTGCATGAATCTCCTTGGCAGTTGAACTCAACTTCCTCCTTTTAGACTCTGACTTCTTAGATTTGTCTTTGGCCATGACACAATTTAACTCTACAAACAAAAAGAATGATGTGTGTTGGTGAGAGAAATTAACATAGAATTATCCTTATAGAGTAGTATGTGTAAACATGTGACCTTTTGCATACCTTAATTACTTGTAAAACTTTATGATATTAATATGGGGAAACAGAAGAACACATTCAACACCAGTAAAACAGAACATGAATAAACAACTAGACAACACGTAGAACTTATACAAATTTACTTATTGCCAGAGTTAACCTACTATTGCTGATGAATATTTCTCTGGCTAAATGTAAAAAAAGACACTGATGCTGCTGTGAGTAGCACAGTTTCCACTGCCGCCAAAAAAAGTTATCATCAGTAATTCATTATCACGGATGAAACATTACCTTTATCACATTACTCTTATTTTAAGTTATAAACTTACTCGTCCTGCAAATAAAACGTGCGGAGCTCTGGAAGCTACACGAGCATGGAACCTCAACAGGAAGTAAGCAGTCAAGTGTGATTGGACAGATTTCTCTCTTTGTTTTGTGATTGGTTGGCGGGTGTGAGTGGTTCAAAGACCCTCGGTTAAAAAATAACACTCCTTGAACATCGCTGAGAAGATGCACACGATTATGACAGAAAATGTGAATCGTTGAATCGATTACATTTACGTAATGTCATTAAAAGCTCCAGAAAAGATACCGAATTAACCTTGAGATAACAGTTCTAGTTGCAATTAGTTAGTTAATAGTTGTTAAATGATTAAGTCAAAATCAAGTCAAGTCAAAGAAAGAATGAATAAATAAATAAACAAAATCGAACAATAATTTTTAACAAAAAGTTCGGTATTTTCTGCTCAGCTTCTCAAACATGCCTTTCGTCGTTACACACAATTGTAAACCAAATATGTCCGTTCAGACAAAGCGAGACATTGGACAACAAGATTGTTTTGTGAAGCAATAAAATATAGTTTTCTTGTATTTTTTTGTGAAATTGTGTTCACATATAGGCTATCCTGACTATACAGTTGTTAGACACTGACCTTCAACCTCACATTGTGATAATGAAACATCTCCACAATATAAGAAGGCTAATAATATTTTTTGATGAAACAACATGACAAATTTTGTGGACTAATTTCCCTCTACATGTTAGCGGAACGTTCAAACCAGCTGTCATACAGCCCTCCACCGGAAGGCATTCAAGGTTGCACACATGGTTACATGACCTGACCAGGGTGCATTTGACAAGAAAGTCTTTAATTTAATTGAACGTGAAGTGTGTAGTAAGATGTTCAGTCGCCCGACATGTCTCTAACATTAGGACGAGTTTCCACCGGTCTGACACGAGTATCTTTAAATGGAGGGATATTAATCCATAAAGCTGCATCGACCGTGAGGTGAGTGTGAATGTGTGGTGGATAATAGGAAGCATGTAGATGTGGATCAATGACAATTGATGTATATATGTACATATATAAAAGCCTACATAATTATTAGAGTCTCTCAATGTGCACGGGGAAGTATTGTGATTTTGTGAGTCTAAATTTCATTCAGGACTGACTGAAAACTGGGATTTTAACAATGTCAACTGTGTAGGCTTCCAGTGTTCAGTAATATTTGTATTATAATTATTATTAATTCACTAGCATTAGAGCACCTTCACTACATGTTGATCAACTCTTTGGGACACAAATTTATAATGTGAGCAACATTTTAAAACAGTGATTAGACCCTAACTGATGCTGAATTTTTGAGGGAAATACCAGCATTAATATTCAAGATTTCAAACATGCAGTGACAATATTTTTTTTCTTGAATTTGATGATTGCAGATTATGGTGAAGCCATATTCTGAACAAGACATTTTATATTTTAAAAGTAGAGACAGTTTTCCTAATTTACCTTAAAAATATTTGGACTTTCAGGGCTGCAGTTACTACTTATTGGTCAATACATACAGATACTAATATATCAGTCATAACTAATACTGGTTCATGTATTGGCCATGATTCATCAGTCTTATACATTTATTTCTGTTTTTAAGGTTTATCCTTTACAAATCTACATAAAAATCAGCTCCTTAATTTAATTAAGGTACAATGTCACACAAGTGAAAGTACCCAGTAAGCAGAAAATGTCCTGTTACTGTATAATTATTTGTTGTAAGTAGCATATTAGTTACTGTCCACCATTCCACCACTTAACACAATCTGTATTTTCCTTGTCAGTAGACAGAATAGTGTGCGGCTCCTATCTCTGAGCTCTCAGAGATCCGCTACTTCCAAGAAGCCCACAGATGACGAAGACGAAGTGAATGACAAACCCATCAAGTTCTCCACTAGTAAAGCCAGTCACAGGACCTGGAAAGTTGACCGCTCCATGGGCAGCCAGTTTCAGCGGCCCTGGTGGAAAGTTTTTTCCATCAGCTTGTTTGGCACTGCTGTCCTTCTGTGGTGTATGCTGAGAGAGCATACAGACATTGATACACAGCTGGAGATGCAGCTGCATGAGCGTTTTCCAAGCCTGCTGTCAGATGAGGAGGAAGAGGAAGCACAAACCACAAATAAATCAAGTTAACTAATGAGGGACTTAAGATGTATATCTCCAGCTGTATTTAATGTCAAATGTGTTTCAGGCTGTGGCATTAATTTGCCTTGACACTGTTAAGAGTAATGAAGCCGTCCACGGTTGAACATTTTCTGGAGGAAAAGATTGTTAAAATACACACTGCCTTTAAGATTTAATTTGTATCAAAACAAGTGGAAAGTTAAAATGCTTTGAACATCGTAGTTTGTAGTTCTGGTTCTTATTTTACT
>JAUBNQ010000011.1:7631844-7652407 GCA_032353495.1 Ctenopoma kingsleyae
ACTGCAGGACTTGAAAAGGACCTTTTGATATGTTTGTGGTTCTGATTAGTTCCACATTATTAAGGGGGTCAATATTTAATCTGTTAACAGTGCTGTTCTGTGCCGACCTGCCTTAGTATCGGGGTTCCCCTCCTGCTTGTTACATCATTATTACATCTGAAAATCCTCTATTGTGCCCGAGGCGTTGGCAGTAAATCAATAACACCTGCTGTTTGGTAACAAGCATGGATGTTGGCCGAGTTCGGTTCTAGCACCTGATGCAGTTACAGCAGCTTGCTGCATCAAGGTTGTTACATGACCAGACTCCACCAGATCGCACATCACGGTTCTGCCCTTATAACAGGACAAATTAGATAGAAATTTACTACAATACTTATTAACAGATGATATGGATAAAACTCATAGAAAAAAAGTGACGAGTAACCAGTGATTAACTCCTGAGTTCTTCTTTCTTGTGCTTTTATTAACCACCTGTGCTAGACAGTTTGTGCCACATTTGAATCTGTGGGATAAGCAAGTCATTTATGGTCTAAAACTACCAAAGCAACCAAAACATCTTCCCATATGACTGTGCTGCTTTGTTGGATGATACCCTTTAATCTGTGTTCATTCTGAATTCTGTGTAAGTTTCCTGCTTGGTGCATCAGAATCCAGGCTGGTTATAATGCCACTAAAACATTTTAAATAAATAAGGTCAGAGAGCAGAGGACTTTCATCTGATGCTCTGCTACTGACTTGCTCACTTGATGCCTGACGGGAGTGGAAGACAAACACATGTGATGCTGAATGTGTTCAGACTGTCTAAATAAGCATAATCAGTGTTGAGTGTAGACACTGAACTGATAAAATATTTGGCATCTTTCACTGATAATTTACTCATCTCATGAAAGTCTGCCAGTGAAACTGACAACTGAATTGTAAAACCATCCAACCAAATGCCAGCAGGCTACGCAGTACTGGATGTAACAACAAACATTTCACACATGACAAAGCTGTTCTGTTGAGGTTTTTCTGGTAAGATGTTGTCCCTGTGGGCTTCTACACTTATTTGTTGTGTATTGCACCAGTGGTGAGAGATACACAAGTAGCACACATTATGTCTAGCTGGTGGACTTGAAGTTAGAGATGTTGGCAGGCTCTCATTCAGGATTTCTGGGCCTGTGAGTGTAAGTGTGGTCAGGGAAAATAAGTACAGTTCCCTCCTCTGACTAGGGTGCCTTTGAAGACTCTTTACCTTTACTGCTCCACTGGGACCAGATGTACTGGGCAGATGCCAGGCGTGAATATATGCAATTGTATAATTGTGATGCTCAGCACCAATTCAATCATAGTCACTGTGATTATTCAGAAAAGTTATGTATACATGTAAATACTTTACTGACTCAGGACAACTAAAAGGATCACTTCAGGATGTACTGGTTTAATGTACTGCTTGAATAGAGAGCTAGTTCTCATATAAATTAATTCCATATTATCTACAGTCCTTCACAATAAGATTCAACCTTTATGTACAAACATTAACAATCCATTTAAGATTAGCAAAAATCCTCATGTACAGCCCTTTAGGGTTTTAGTAAGGAAGTTAAAAACAATGTAAAATGCAGCAAATTCACAAAAATATTGTTAAATTCTTTGTTTTTCTATGTAATATCTGTTTTATACTGTAAATTCAATAATGGTTCAAAAACTAATTCAAATGCACATACGAACTCACACGTGATTGTCATTGTCTCTGCTGTTCAGGACAGCACATACTGTAGTAACGTCTTCCTCCTACAGAGCTTTGATTGATCTCTGACCAGCCCACGTGGAGGAACGAGGACATCTCGTTTGTCTGTGGCGTGTGTGATCGAGGGCTGTGTGAGGATTGATTCCCACTCCCACAGAGGACCAGCTGTGTGAACAGTGGTTGTGATAAGCTCAGGTGTACTCACACTGGTGGCCACAGCCTGCAGGACAGTGAGCACTGCTCTTCAGCCAGTTCATTATGTGCTCCAGATGTCCACCATGGCTGCAGCCCTGACACCACACAAACAGACCCTTCACCACATGGTGACAAACTGCACATATACTGGCACACTGGTGGCACCTAGAGAAGAGATGCAGGGCACTTGTCAGAACTTTGTTCATGTCAAAATTAAATAAATATTTAGTAGACTGTGAAGATGTTGCATTTAAGGCAAGATAAGAAACACTAAACACACAAACTGCACTATAACTAGATTAAAAATGTAAAAATCTTTGGTAATTCTTACACTTACAAATTACAAGTTAAAACAAAGACAACATGACATGATCATTTGTGAGCTTTAAAATTAATAATAGGCAGGTTTTCACCTGTTCTCATTTCTTATGCTAAGCTATGTTAGCTGGTTGCTGGTTTTTAACAACATATTAAGTATAAAGTTACCTATCTAACTCTTGGCAAGAAAGCACATGTTCATATTTTCCAACAGGGTGAACTACTGTTAAAATTTCTGGATGCTCATGTTCATGTTGGATTGATATACAGCCTTTATGCTTTCTGCAAGTGATAGACCAGCTTGTGAAAAGTTGCAGTTTAATTGAGAATCGTATAGATAAATCTCTGAACATTAATGGGGGTGCAGTGTTAATACCTGTCACATATCCAGCCCTTGTTGCTCATTGGCCGCTTGCAGTTGCTACAGTTGATGTGCAGTGTTGTAGATGCCTGGTTCAGGCAGGTGATGGCACTGCACGTACTCAGCTTGATGACCTCATTGGACACGTTCCACAACTCGAATCGCTGCAGCAGGTCTATATAGGACATGTACCAGTGCTCCTGAAATGCAAACGCAAAACTTTCTGTTTTTTTGAGTAGGTTTAACAAGCTGAAATGTTGTAATTTAATTTTAAGACTTGGCTGTTTCAGTGGTGAGCAGGTCTACAACTTACATTCATGAGGCCTTAAGTATCCCAGAACTTTGCTAATTTTTTTCTATCCACATGATATGCAAGTAATCTGAATGTACAAATCTGTTAATGCCAAAGTTTTTGAAATTTCAGCAGGAATTAATCTGTACTTATCTTAAACTTCACAGTAAATTGATATATCTGAAATGCAAACACTACTGCAAGACACCAGTTCTTATTTCTTTCATCTGACCTGGGTCAGGTCATCAATCTCTTTACGGATCCGTTCTCCCAAGACGATAAGCACAGACACAGCCATCTGCACATCGCCCTGCTCAGCATAGTAACTGAGCATCTCCCGCACAATGGGGCAGAAGAAGCTGGCAGGTAAGTGTGGGTTGTACAGAGGCTGGGAAATGGAGATCAGAGAAAAGGACTCAATGGGTGTCAGACAAGTGACTTCTGCCTCATTGCCGCTGACGTGTGGGGAGTCAGCCTTGTCTTGTTGAAGGTGCTCGGGGGCAGATGGGTTATCCACTATCTCATGGCGCAGCTGGAAGGCCTCCTGGGGCAGCATGTACTCCTGCTCTTCTTTTATGACAAAAGGAGCAGAGATAATAGACAAAAGAGTGCTGAGCATGGAGGCGGTTATAAATAGCAGGTACTGACGCAGGCAACTCTTCAGTTCCTGAGAGAAGGGACTGTGACTGACCTGTTTGGTTGTCATGCTCCATGGAATAGAGGTCATCATCATCTAGCTCAGCATCACCGAACATATACTCAGCCTGGCCCTCACTGCCCTCAGTCTCCTCATTTTCTGAGAAGAAATTAAATGAATGGATTTTTTTATTCAAGGGATGAATCAAACATCCAATCAGGACAATAAGGACATTGAGATCCTTGAGCTTTTAAGTGTCTGAATGACCACTCTCACCTTCATTATTGCTGATGTGCGAGTTCCCAGGCTCCAGGTGGATGTTGTCCTGTCTGCTCTCACCTTTACTACGCTCCAGCCTGTTCTCTGTGCCCATTCCTGAGCCCATTTCCTTCATGCTGAAACTAAAATGTACATCAGCATTACATGTGAGGCTGTGAATTACTTTAATTACTGTATTGAAATGGCATGCTGACAAGCACATTTACCTGTTCATTAAAGGCATGGTGCCCAATTTACTGAGGCTGTGGTTTAGACCAGGCGCTGTGAGGTTTGCTGGGTCAGAGAACATGATTCTCAGCATGGTCCATGTTGTAGAAACCTTTGTATTAAATTAAATTATAATCAGGTTATTCCTGACACAGAAGAGTTTCCTATGTCTTACCTTTAATCATCCTAATATCATAATGAAGACGAAATCTTCAGGAATTAGCAAACAAAAGTAAAATATGACCCAGAACGTGGGGCTGAAATAATCTAGTCTACATGTTTACTATAAAACGTTTAAAGAGTTTTCAGAGCTGCATCACAGCTGATAATGCCCAATTCTACAAGTTGACAGACTTACTAATGCAAGTAACTGTAACTTAACTAATGGCTAAAATGATTGCAGCTTCTCATATGAGAATATTTGCTGGTGTTCTGTGATAGTGAACTGAATACAGTTAGGTTTGGACAGTTGTTTGGACAAAAGAAGACATTTTAAGACATCATCATAAAAACAAAACACCACTAAGCACAGATTTGTTCATGTATTGATCTGTCTGACCTGAGGTCTTTTGAGCTCCTGGGCCACCTTGGCATTGTGGTCACACAGCTCAGCAAAAGGCTTCCCACTGAGGAGGTAGAGTTGTGCTGTCTTGACAAACCAGTCCATGCGGTTACTATCCAAGTCTGTCTCAAAGACGCTAAGAGCACTGGACACATGAGCAAACTGTTCTGTCTGGTCGGGCTTCTTGAAGAAAAATATGGGGTAGCGGCGGTCACCTCCGGGGTAAGGCTTTCTGTTGGCATCACTACTGATCAGACTCTCCTTGGCTGCAAAGGCCAAATCACCAAACAGTCCAAAGCACAGACCCTCAGGGTTAGCCTTGTCCACAGGACGAGTGGCGTCCTTAAACATATGTTGGTAGAGCGTACTGTCTTTAGAGCCAGAAAGCAGAAAATGAGGGTCATGCTGGTGGCGCCACACAATACCAGTAGTCACATCCTTGTGCTCTTCAAAGGTGGCAAAGGGAATGAAAGGTCTGCGAACGTCCCATACATAGATGTTGTGGTCCACCATCATGGAACAAGTGGCCAAGTGAAATTTCCTCTCTGGACGCCACTTAACCCGTGCCACTGAGGCAATGGTCTGCACGCAGTAGATCTCCTTGGCTCGGTTAGTGGTCATGTCCCACACCTTCACCATCTTGTCCCTGCCACCTGTGGCCAGCCAGCCCCTAAAGCAGAAACAAGGGTGGAAAGCCATTAACAAGCATATACTTGGTTTCATTAAAAACTGAAACTACCCTGTGTTTACAAAACATCTTTCCAAAAGTGGAAACAACAAACAGTATATCCAGTGACCTAAAACCACTTTATAGAGGAAAATTCTTACTTAGTTTGTGTCACAAAGCCAGTTTTTCTCACCTGTCATCAGGATGCCAGTCGCAGCAGAACACAGGACCAGTATGGGCAGTGAACATCCGCTCGTAGCGGTCTGGCCGCCTGATGTCCCACAACTGGACATTGCCATTCTCAAATGATGCAGCAAATGTGAAATAATCCTTCATGCTAAACTGGACGTCCCTTACGCTCTCTGACTGACCTACGGGGGAGGATGGGGAAAAAAAGCTCAACAGGGGATGATTCTGATTACTGATATGGAGAACAGCATGTTTAATATTACTGTGGAATGAGAGAAGTTTCATTGCATTAACCAATAACAAAGAACCAAAGACATTAGTTCTGTGCCATTAAAAAATTTCCATTTTCACTTAAAGAAAAAAAATAAATCACTATTTTCTTTTAAATGGAAATGTTGCTTTGCTTATTTTTTGTTATTTAGATAGTTCTTATTTTGTTAGTTAGAAGAGACTTTTTATTCTTTGTATGTTCCCCAAAACAAGTATTATATCCTTAGAAATAAACATTGTACTGGATTTAACTATAGACATCAAGACTATAAGGGTTAGGACTTGTTTGTTGTACACATTGTGATTTGGAGCCATGTTACTTTTCATGCAATGAAGTCAGATGTTATGTTTAATGTGAAGAAATAATTACAGTCTAATGCTCATCATCACAGTCTCTACCTGAGAAAGTGCTGACAGACTCCTTCTTGCGCAGGTCGAAACACTTCATGAAGCCATCCTGAGAGCCACTTAGGAGCATGTAAACCTCTGTGGGGTGGAAGCACACCTTGTTGACAGTGCGTTTGTGCTCAGTAAACAGCTGGTCCTGCTTGTTGCGGGACGGTTTTCCCAGGTTCCAGGTGACTACTGCCCCATTGGTGGCAGCTGTAGCCAGGAGGTTTTCCTCCATCTGGTGCCACATGACGTCCGCACAGCTGAAGTTGAGCGAGGGTTTGCGACCAACACGGAGGTTCAGCTTCTCCACAAACTGCTCCTCCTCCAGTCCATATATCTTGAAGATGTTACGGCCAGCTACCACCACCTGCGTGGCATCACGACACACACTGATGGCATTGGCAGGGGCGTCTAAGTGGCAGAACATAGTTCGGCCACTGATGGTATTGCTGCTGAGGGTGGTAACCCGTGACATCTTCTCCATGTTCCTGAAGGAGAGAAAGGCGATTATTGTGGAATCAAGGACATAAACGTCACAGCTCCATAGAGCAGACCACATATTCACTTGCTGCAGTTGATTTTACACTAGAGCTTGCTGTAAAAGACATCTGACATCAAAAATGTTATATGATTCTACCAGAAGGTGGCGATCTACGAAAATAAAATGATAGATTTGTAAGGTCTTTCATGTAGGGGAGAATGGGTAGCAGGGCGTAACAAATTCTGTAAATTAATAAATAGTTATTATATATTTTAACATTTCAGTAAGTAAAATGACTGTAGTACTTACTTGGTGAAGAATTGCCAGTCTCTTCAATATTTGCAGCAGAACAGAGTCCTCCTGATGTGCTCCCATGAGAGCCAACTTGCTAGTGAGAGACTGGCATGTGACTAACAATGATCCTAAATGTTACAGTTACAGTTATGGATATTTGACATATACAATATGCACACAGATCTGTCAATATTTATAGGTAATACTGAAACTGATTGATGTGGATTTATGTTACAACTTATACACACATGCTTCTTCTATATTGCCTCAGACTGTGTTAACAGTACTCTTTTCTGTTATGTGGGATATTTTACTTCCCGTTTTGGACTATAGTTGCCATTTTTGTATATTACGTTCCTTTTTTATATCAATTGACATTTCCATATATACTTTTCTGCTCTATGTGTGGTAGTGTTAGGGGTATAGGGTCTTAATAAAAGAAACAAACAAATTAGATTATTGCAAGAACTGAAATGAATCTCTGTAAATGGTAAATAAAGAACCTAACTTGACATCAGATATATTTTGCTTGTCACTATGTATTTAAGCCAAATTAGTCTTTGTTTCTCGCTTGATAAAACTAGAAATATAGAGCTAACATGTAGATTTCTTTCTTATTTGATACAGCAGGTTGTCAATACTGTCAGATGGTCGTTCAGTTGACCTTTGTCACGTGTGTGTACCACGCTGAACTAATTCACAGTGCTCATTTATCTGCTGGCATACTACAAAGAGCTAAATTAAAGTACAGTGTAGCTGCATATAAACAGGACTGGAATGTGATGCTAATGCTAACTGGCTAACCTAGCTACTGAGCACTTTTGCAAAGAGGAAATGCACACGACAAAAGCTAAGTTTTAAACGTATGTCAGACAGTTGTAAAATGTCAAAAATGTATAATATAAACTAACAGTGCATATGCAAAGTAAAAAATTAAGTATTTCAAAGGACACACCTTGTGGAACTGCTGCTCTGTGTTTGCGGTACCGGAAGTAGTATTTTGTTATCATCTCGCGAGATTTCCGTATCATAACGGAAGCATCACGTTAATACAATTCATTCAGGAGTTTGCTGGAGGTTATCGATCAGTTTCTTTGTTTTGATTTTGTTTTAAGTGGCCACAGACGAAGCTGAACGCAATATTGTTTTAATTAAAGTGACACAGTTGACGGTATGGAAATAAATGTAATGTAATGTATGTAATGACACAAATAGTGTGGACGTGCATGCAGAAAATGTTGGTGTTTGCAGGCGATGGTGTGAGCTCTGCTGTTGCTGCTGTCATGAGTGCTCTGTTTGCCTGTGAGGAGCCAGCCACATGGAGGAGAGTGCAGGAGAAATATTGGGATGTAGTGGAGGCGAAGGCCAAAAACAAGAAACCTGGAAAGCTGCTAAACCTTGATAAGTGGTAATACCCTTTTCCATCACAGTAACAGTTGCATACAACCTTTTACTGTAAAATAAGAGATGTTGACTCACAATAACATCTTACACTGAGTGGCAATTAGTTTTGTTTAACTAGTAATTGTGCAAAAATACAACACAGTGTGTGCACGTCATTCTTGACCTTAGTCATTGGTTTAACAAAAGCATCCCAACACAAGGTTGATTTATGACTTGCTTTGGCCAGAGCTTTCAGCTGTAACACACTGGTCGTCAGCATATAGAGTTTGCTCAGTTGTCATGGAAATTTAGTTGGGATTCCAGCTCAGTAGTTGTATGCTTTTATAACAAAATTCAAATGACTTTTGTCTAAGTTCTCTCAAGTTAAATTAAGCAAACCTCATCCATCCATTTAGGACCAGTAAACATCTCCTTATGCTATCTTTATGGAACTGTATGGTGAGATAAGGATCTAAACATCTTAAGTGCCTAAAATGTCTGCATATGTGTTGATGTATATGTGCTTTTTATGTAAGAATTTATTATATGAATTTAGTTTAGACAGTGTTGCATCTGTGGTCAGGTACCAAGAGGAGCTGCCTGCACTGATTTCAAGTCGACCTGACAAACATGTCACTCTGTCGGAGCTCGTGAAACTGATGGAGTGGAAACTCACTGTAAGTAAGAGTCTAGTCGCTAAATCATAATAATCCCAAAAACTTTAACACCCCCACACAAAAGATTTGGTCACACTGTGGCAGTAAATGCGCTTCTCTGCAGAGAGGGAAGTTCAGGCCGAGGCTGCAGCAGCTGGTGGCATCCAACAGTGAAGATACTGTGGAGAAGTGCTCCAGAAAGGCCTTCAGCCTCCTGCCTGATGTGCAAGCAGCAGTCGCAGAGCTCAGCTCCCTGAAAGGTGTCGGCCCAGCCACTGCTTCAGGTTAGTCTCTGTTTCTGAAGACAGTGCAGAATCTGAAAGAAGTCACCCTGATACAACACCTCAGTGATCCTCTTAAACCACAAAGTGACTGCCTTCTCAATAACTGCACACAATAGTGCTCACACTGGTAGACTGGGTGTCTGGGATGCCCTGCTCTCTGTTTAACTAGTTTGTATGCACTTCATTGCTGCATTCAGCTTGGCTTGGGGCTGACTGTCGGTTTTGTTCCAGCGGTGTTGGCGGCAGGAGCTCCAGAACAAACTGCATTCATGTCTGATGAAGCCATGGAGAGTGTACCGGGACTAAAGCCCATCCAGTACACAGCCAAGCACTATGCTTTGTACCTGGGCAAGATGGTTGAGCGGACTGAACAATTAAACAGAGGTGAGGAAATGACAGAGCGAAAGCAAAACATAAAGTAGCAGCGTTCAGTTGTCATGCACCACATATCTGAAGGAAACACCCAGAAAACTAATGTGTGTTGGTCTGTTCCAGCTGAGGTTTGAACATTTTATGGCTGAGGTTTGACTACAATTTAAAGGATGGTTCAGATCTTTTGAAACTGGTGTTATAATATTAAGAACATGTATGTGACAATATGTCTTAGTTTCTAACTATGTCTTTTTGGTAAACGCGCTCCATGAAATTTCAACTTAACGTGACTGAAATGACTATAAAAGTATTCATCCCCTATGGACGTTTTCACCTTTTATTAATTAAACTGTAGACAAATTCCCTATATATATATCTATATATATATAGATATATATATAGTAACACCTGCCGACCTATGCTGTTGGAATATCTTCCAGCAGGTTTGTTGTTGTAACTCCAGCTCTTTATTTCACAAGTTGTATATGAGTTAACTTTTCCTTTGTAGATTTAATAACTGGAGTATTTGCTTGCTCTGTGTTTGCGGATGTGTGACTTCTTAGAATCACTGTGTTTCACCTGCTGTCATCTAGACTCCTTGTTCCTCCCAAATAAGTCTTAGAGCACGGTTCATGTTTGGATTTACTGAGATTGTTTTTGAAAGAAACAAGTGATGGGTGAAATTATTTCACAGTTTCATGAGTCTGAGCTGAACATTGGACTGTATTTTTGCACAGAATGAAGGTCTGTACATTCTGGCTTCGATTTGTCATGTTCTGCATGAACTTTGATAGAGTATGAGTAACAAGAAGAGACAGTTAGCAACTATAAGACAGTCACATACATACAGCATGAGCACATCAACATTGTATTAAGACCAGCTTTAAAACCAAACAATCCGTTTAATGAAGTTTAATTTGTATTCACTTGTTTGGTCAATCAAATCATTTGGTCATCAATCAAATGTAGCCCATTATTACCTTATTGAACATAATTTTAATAAAAATGTTCTGATGATAATTTTGGTACTAAAAATCCATTTACAGTATCTGTCTTTTTTACAGTGCAGATCAAATGGAAATAATAATGTTTTACTGATTTAGAACACCAAAGGGAGAATTAATGCAGCTTTTTTTTTTACACTGATCAACATAAAAAGACACTTTATCATTAAAGAGACTTTTCAGTTCAGCATCAAAACATCCACATTTAATTTATGGTGGAGTTCTTTTTCTAGGCACTGTATGTCACAATGTGTGTTGCTTCAATGCTTTTCATGAGTTTTGTTATTTGAAATTCGTTGTGCTTGAATGTTGATGTACAAATAAACTTGTCTTGATATTGTGTGCTGATACCCTTCAGTGGATCCTCAGCAGGACTGGACACCCCACAGGCTGGAGCTGTGTTTGTGGGCGTTAACCACAGCCACACAGCAGCAGCTCCCACTTCTAAAGGATATCGATGTGAAGGGCGGCGGTGTAGCGGAGGAGTGCCCTGACCCTAACACTGACCAGAGAGCAACAAAGAAGCTCAAAACAAAATGAAAAGTACATCTACTGTACAGTATATTTTTAAAATATATATTTTCCAGAATAATAAAGTCTTCAGTTTAACATCTCTAATTGAACTTTTCAGCTTCAACTTTTTCTTTAACTGGACGCCAAATCCAGGCTGAATTCTTTTTACCTTCAATGCTATTATTACTTATAAGTGCACTCTAGGGGTGACCTCCTAATTTCGTTGTACTCGCACTATAATGGCAAAAAACAGTTATTTCCTTTTCATATTTTCTGGCACCAATAAATTTAAAAGTTCCCTAAATATTAATGAATCATTGCAGCTCAGTGATAATGTGATAACAGATGAAAAAAGACAACAAGCACTAAGATGTTGCCACAGTATTGTTCTTTATTTATATCATTTCTAAATTAAAGCAAAGTACAATGAACAGTACAAAATAAAACAAAATATATTCATATATATACAATATAAAATGGTTCCGTTCAGAACATTTAAAAAGTACAATAGATTGTGAAATAATTAATGAGGACTTTGATATAAATTATCCATATGTAAATTTAGTTTTCCTTTAGTTTCCTCATGACCAAGAGAAAAATAGCTTCTGCTTTTTCTTTTTGTAAACGCTGTGTGGGTCCAACCTCTTGTCTGGTCTGAGAGATTGACCTCGTAAGCTTGGCACCATTTTATCGATACAAGTAAGCAGCTCATGAAAAACTACCACAGCAGCACAGATATGACATTTTTGATTTGAAACTGTCAGAGGGAGACGGCTCACATTATAAGAAACCACCTGTGATATCTGCGTGACCTCAAGTGGCTCAGGCAGTATTTGTATCTGTACCAAAGAGAAAAACGGGAAAACCAAGACTTCAGAAATGTTACAAATCAAAATTGTACCATCATCTCCAGAAAAAAAAAAGTTAACCACTTTGTCTTCAGTGGATCTGTACATCTGTGCTCTGTGACAGACTGACAAATCTTATTTATGCTTGTTTCTAGCTGTGGCAGACAAAAAAAAACTGTGATGATCCACCTAAAAACCAGAGTGAGTCCAGTGGCATTTAAAGTTGAACACTAAATACTAAAATGCTTAGTTTAAAATAAAGTTGGATGGATCGACAATCTGCAAGCACTGAGTTTCACAGATGCATGTTTGGTTCAGTGTCTGCACAGTAGTTTGGTAATTTTTGTGTACCTGTCAGTTTAGTCTAATCTGACCCTGTTTTACACACCGTTAACACACCAACATCCAGGATTATTTGGGACTAAAGCCAAATTTACATTTGAGGACACTGGTGTGAAAGTTTAAGAACCCGTAAACCAGCATTTCAGGTTTCAGTGCCTTTACTGACTCTCCAACAGTATAAATGTATGCACTGGTGAGCATCCAGTGACCCTTGCTGTAAATACCTCTGAAGCTACAGTCGCCTCTGTTACCTACACAGTCCTGTAGGACAGTTGCCCATATCCAAGTAGCAATAAACACTAAGAAAAGGCAGTCTGGCCGACTTGTTGGCAAGCAGCAGTTTAGAGCAGCTACAGTTGTTTGCACTGCGGCATCTTTCTTTTGTGGATTCTCTACATGTTCATGTAGAGTAAATCGTACAGCTAACAGCAAAGCAGCCTTTCTGCTTAGTGCTCAGCCTTGGTTTTTTTTTTTTTTTACTATAACAAGGCATTGGGCATAACAGCACAATGGATTGGCATAGGGAGGTAAAAAAGCATTGAAGAATGAATATGGCAGCAGAGAGTACGACAACATATCAGTTACCTACATTATAATAAGATTAAAATGCCCATTTATGACCAAACACGGGAAATCATAAACAGCAGTCAGAGAAAAGTCGAGCGTGCTGCATTTGTGAAAGAGACACGAGGAGTCTTTAGGGTACAGTCACATTAAGAAGAATGCATGTATCAGTGAGACAGGTTCTCCTCAGAGTTGGCACTAACCTTTAAACATCAGTTTGCAGTGCAGTTGTGACCAATGGAGGGGGGGATGTGGATTACCCAAACTGATGGATCACATATTATTGATAGGCTGCTCCCTCACCAAGCCATCCTTATACTGCTGAAAAGAAATATGTCACTCGAAGACAGCAATTAAATCAATCATGCGGCCTGTCAGACTCATTAATTAAGGAAAGATATCCTGTTTATGGTCTAGCTTTGGGCTCTGGTGTATCCTCACAACAACCATGCATCATTCTGACACTGGGGGTGTGAGCATGACAGGACGTTGAAGCATGTAGAGGTTTTATGATGAGTGCCACCGCGGTTGTCTGTTGTTTCTGCTGTCCCTCAAAAACCAAAACTGTCACACGCTGTCAGCCAGAGAATGAGAGTCAGGCCTTTATCACTCGTCTCCTTTAAGACGAGCTGAGTGTGGGAGAGGCTTTTATCAGACAGGAGGTGACTTTTCTTTTAAAGGTGCTGTGGTTGGCACAGGCTCAGAAGATTTGGCTTAGAAAAGTCATAAACTACATCTGAAAACTTTTCTCCCCAACTTCTTGTAAAGGATAGATGCGCTTTTTTTTCCTTCTGTTGAGGGAATGCTATTGTCTGCTCTAAAGAGATTTGTATTAATAATAAACACTGAACATTTCAATTTGTACAAGAAGTATCATTTTTTTGAAATTTATGGGCAGCAGGAATTCACAAGCCTTCCATTTCAGTCCTACACATACTTCCAGCAGGGGTAAAATTCACAGTTAATGTTCTACAAAAACATAGCCATTTACTAGCCCTTTTACAACCCTTCTGGGTTCCTATGAATCTTAAGTTAAAGAGGCACATTAACCTCCTCTCAGGCATCTTCTTTATCTTCATTATAGGCTAATATTGTATGTATGCATTATTTATCAATGTATCTTTGCTAACCTAAGCGATAATACAGTAATTCTTACCACACACTGGCTGATATTTTCTGTTTTAATACATTTGAAAATGGCTTATTCTGACTGTTTCATGCAGATTCCCTCATTTAACACCGAGTCTTGTGTTACTACTGACAGCTTCATGTGGAAGCAAACGCTCAGGACTCTATTTATGACCAGCTATCAAAATTGGCAAATGCATATTTTTCTTCTTCCCAGCCAGTGGACATTCAAATGAATTATTGATTGAAAAAAATGGAACACAGCATGAGTAAATGTAAATCCTTGCCTCAGCTTTCCAAAAGCTTGAATCACTCTGGAGATAACATATGACAGAAGACCTGTCTATAATTTATTTGCCAAAAAAAAAGAGCTGCAGCAAGGCGTCCACACACTGACGGGGAGAGTTTGGGGATGTGGGCACTTTCAAATTTAAGCTGCACTGACATACAAATGAGTCAGCAAACAAATTGTACATGAAAATGAATGGTCCAGGGTTTCACAGGCGTGTACTTGTACATTTTGTCTTCTTTCACCTCACCTGTTGAATACTCACAACAAACAGATGATGATCACACACAGAAAAATAAAGATTGGCTGAAGCTACCAATCAGCAGGTTTCCATCCAACAAACATCTTTTTTTCATCTGTATTTTCCCTCTCTAATTAGTTCTTTCTATGGCTTATTTTGTAAAGCACTAAAGATTTATAAAATCAAGTGAGCTTGAGACGTCTGTGGTCGTCAACAAACCAGGGTATTTTGCCTCATGGACTATTTTTCAGAGGAGCCATACAGGAGTTACCAGAAGAACAACAATCATAGCATTATTTTGCACCATTTGAAACCGTTCTTTTCCCCCCCAAGGAGAAAAAATACAAATAAATATACTCTCGGTTATGAACATACAATATACACATCCACTATCAAATGAAAAATGGGGACAACTTAATAACACTCTTTTTTTCTTTATAAGTACATTCCTTTACAAAAAGTATACAGTCCCTAAGAATGAGAAACTGAGGTATAGACTGGGCCTGACAGAGAGACCCCAATGCCCTGTGGGACGCGAAGGTCAGAGGTCAGGTGATGACTCATTTGCGCCCTCCCCAGTTCAGTCTGTCAGAGCGAGAACAGGCAGAGGCTAGTATGCGTGTGTGTGTGTGTGTGGTGTTCTTCTCTTCCATTTGTCCATGCTGACCTACAGAATCAGGCAGTGGCTGTTCCCAAAGACAAAGAGATGTGTATGTGTGTGTGTGTGTCCTTGTCTTGCTGAGAGCCACAGAGCATGACATGGCATATTTTACAAGGTGCGCCTAGCAAGTTGGTGGTTAACGTCTGACACAGTAACAGGAGTTCTCTTGCTGAAGTGATGACCGTCCAAGAAACGTCAACAGTCATTTTCTCATGATCTTTTTTTTTTTTCTTTCTTTCTTTCTACTCCTGTTACGCAGTAGCTTTAACTCCTCATCTTCATGTATTGTCTATGTTGTGTGAGCTATGTATCTGTATCCACAGTGTAGGTATAATGTTATGGAAATTAAAAAGAAAAAAGATGTCCTCTTATTTTTAAAGACCCATAAATGACAGCGATGCCTCTAACCATAAGGTACTCTTTGAAGGTAACAGAATTCAAAAGAAATTTGCCTGAAATCTGACATTAACAGCTTTTTCATCCATTCTTCCTGCAACTGCTTTGAAAAGGATTTTTTTTATGTTTGCACCTGGAGCAAATAATTTAGACTAATTTCTTTTCCTCAAAGATCATAAACAGAAGTTAAATTTGAAGAAAACCCTGTTGGTTGTTTTTGTTTTTCCACTTAGAGTAGTTGCCTCAGTGACCCCTGTGAGGTCAGAAAGCTGAAATTAAAAATATCATATCATGTTTTGTTTTATTGCTGCCCCAAGACATAAACATGCTATTCTGTAAATGTTCTCCTACAGCTCTCATTTGTCGCACAGGCAAATGACTCAGACTCAGGCGTCTATTCTGCTTACGTTCGTTTAAGCAAAAAGCTGAAATCCTATTAGTTTAAGGGCTGTTGCTGCAGCTGATCCTGATCTCTGATCTTTATGAAAGACAGTAAATTTCTCCAGCACGCACTCCTACTCGTCTCCCCCCTTTAATTCCTTTTCACAGGAGGCATGTGTCATGAACTCAGATTCCTCTTTCTTGAGTTTCACTTCATGTGTATGAAAGATGCACTCAAAGAAACAACTGATGCAACAGCTTTTTAAAAAGCCTCTAAGAAATGCACAATGGCTAAATGCTCACTGAAAGGTTAGTGCTGGTAATGTAGATGACTTCAATGTTTATAAAAAGATATACTGCTCCTCAAAATGGATCTGAGGAACTGTCACCTGTACTTGTTGCTACTGTAATCCCTCTTTAATAAAAGAGATATATTTCTTTGATTTGCAAAGTATCTGTAAAAAAGAATTCTTGGTCGATTTTAGTGTTGAATGTTTTCATATCATTTCATTTGGGTCTAACTTGAGAGAACATGGGAACGTTAACGATGGTCAAAGGAGAAACCTGTGTTTGGAACAGTCAGTGTATGTGAAGGAGGGTGCCAAAGGGGGGGCCATCATCAGGGAGGAGGGGGGATCTGCACCCCCAGCAGCTCGTATGCGAAGATGTTCCAGAAGATGGCGAAGAGGAGGAAGGTGATAAAGGAGAAGACAATGACCCACCAGGAGCACTGCTTCTGTAGACTCTCCTCGTAGCTGCGCAGGATCAGCAGCCCCATGCTGATACCGACCACAGCCCCCGACAGGTGTGCCATGAAGCTGGGCTGGGGCCCCGAGGAGGGAATCTGTGGTGAGAAGCGGAGCCAGACTGCACGGCCCACCTCCGAACTCACTGTGGAGAACAGGAGAAAGAAAACGGACAGAATCAGTGTGAAGAAATCTGCTCATAACCAAAGCTGTGAGGAAGAACTCACTCTAAACTAGAAACTGGTGTTTCCGGAAAACACTATTATTTTTAGAAATACACTTACTTCTTTACAATGCCACAGCCAGCAGCTAGTTGGCTTAACTCAAAATCCACCTACAGTTCATCAAGTTCACCAGTTAACACATGCAGATGTTGTTAGCTTAGGACAAAAAAAGAAAATGTTCTGCCTTAGAGAGCATATACAAAACATACAACAACCTACACTAGACTAAAGATATGCCGTTAATTCTCATCCAGTTGATATGGTTCTTCAAACACAGAGAATTTGTGAATCTGAGATAAAGTTATCTTGAACAGCAGTGTGCTTTTTTTTTTGTCAAATAAAGGCAACATTTTTATTAATTTATTTATTTTTCTCTCTCAATTTCCCTTATATAAAGCACAGGGGTTAGGATGGAGTTGACTTCATGCCAATACCTAAAGATGAGTTTCATAGATGAGTTCGGTATTGTGTTTTTAATAAAGTCTGGTTCTGTAGCCAAAGAAAGGTCACAGGAGAATCACTCTAAAAATTGCTTTTAAACATTATTTGCCGTTTCTTCTTCATGCTCTTCCACAGTCTCTTAAGATGAATAAATACTCAACACAGAACACAAAACTAAAGCAAATGTTAATTTTCACACTAGCTGTGTCACATTTTATTTTGAAATGCTGTATCCCTTGTTTATAAAATGCTGAAGAGAGATATAATGTTCCAGCAGAGACTCGCCGCTCTCTCAGTTCGGGGGCGGCAGGCTCAGGACAGATGGAGGGAACATATTGCTCACTAATGAAAGTCACGGTGTATCGGCCCTCGTGTGGAGAAAAAGGACAAGTGACTCAAATTCTTTGAAAACAAAGAAACATGTCCAATCAGGGAGCTTGTCTCTCTGAGCCATTATCTCTGATAACTTCAGTAGCATGATGCTCAGCTTTAAGAGGTTTTTAAACCCCATTCAGCAGTTGTCTGGACATTAAATATGCTGGAAATGAAAGGTCATACACACTAATTTTTTATGATAAATTCAACATAAATAGCAATGGCAGGAGACGGGCGCAGGACTCTGGGAGTGAATCTGGGAAACTTACTGCAAACTAGTGCCAGGATCATGCGGAGCAGCTTGTACGGACAGCGCATCCCGGCCCAGTTCTGCAACAGAGAGTGAAAGTGTCTTGTCAGCGCAAACAATCACGACACAAACAACCACTACATACAGTGCACGGGTATTTACGGAGCTTGGCGAGAAACACCTTGCTTTCTATCCCGTGGACATATTTAGACCAAAGAGAAAGACAGTCCATGTCCAGTACATAAGACAGAGATGTGATTATACACCTGGCTGCTCTCCACTTACTGGTTCCAACTCAGTGGCACTGTATTAATTAGGGCTAAGATAATTCAACAGAAGGGGAGAATGAACCAATAAATAGCTCTTGTGATTCGATGTTGCTGCTCTCTGATCAGAGGCCCTTTGCTCTGACGTGCTTCCACTCGCACAGGAGGACAAGTTGGGCAATCTTTACACAAAAGACAGCCAATTTGTCCGTTACAGATCTTGTTATCACACTGCTGACACTGAAGGAATCTGACTTGTGTGTGTCTGTGTATGAGGTGCAGAGGAACCAACAATGGAGATGATGATGATCAGTAGATACAAACATAAAACATCAAGAACTATAAAAGGAAAGCTAAATAAAAGTTTGTCCACTACACTGACAACCATAGATGTTTTTTGACAATGTCACCACAGCTGGATGCCTTCTAAATGTCCACAACAGTGCATGAAACTTCACTGAACCTGAAAATGTCTTTTGAGCAAACCACATGATGCTTGATGACAGTCGAGACCGGACAAGTTTCAAAAACTCGTCAGAGCAGAACTAAGACGTGCCTTAAAGGGTTTCCTAACAACAAGTGTAACAAACCAAATAAACTGTCTGTTAGCTGCTTCAAGCACACAGTTTTACAGTTACACACTCTTTGCTTTGGGCCCGTCAGTGCACTTTGATTTCTATCCCTGCTGGCATCTCAACCGCCCACAATGAACAGCAGCATTACTTAAAGCGATTCCTCAGATGTAAGGTCGACTCGAGAGTTGACGAGAATGTGGAAACCATTTCACACAGAAACTCTGTGACAGAGACACAAATACTGGGGGGGGGCTCTGTCGTGCAGCATCAAGGGAATTCACTGCCTGTTTTTTCAGAGGACACAAACAAATAACATAGTCTAATGATGGATATAAGATCCTGACATGCTGGTTCACGTGAGATTCAGTGTTACAGTTGATGACAATGGTTAACAAAGAGAAAGGTTTAGCAACATGAGATGCAGGAGTAAGGTATCGTCATTTTGCTGACGATTAGTTAAGATGTCATGTGGCGTTCTTCCAAAATCTACAGGACAAGAAAAAGTAAAGAAAAGTGTTTATCATGACGTGAACCTACTGCAGCAAGAAAAAAACTCAAATTAGCATCTAGCAAAACAGTGAAACTCAAGACGTGGTGGTCTGTCTCGCTCACACCATGTGGACGACTCTGACATTTTGTCTCTACTGAAAACTGTTTTCAGACACAACAATAGGGGTGATGATGATGATGATGGTGAAGATGTCAGTTACCATGACAACGTTGGCCAAATGCGCTGAGCACAGAGCGTAGACCCCCCCGGACCCACCCACCACTGGAGCACGCATGTCGGTGATGGACACTGTCAGCGAGCCTGCAGAGAGAAACAGAAAGAGAGAGAGAGAAAAACATTTTAAGAGTGCAAACATAAGAGACGGGGAGTGCACGCAATGCCGAGAGAAGTGTGTCGTTAGCAGGAGCGAGGGAGAGCAAAGGACAGCATTTTAGAGCAGGGGGAAAAACAGAGAGAGTCTGATTACTCATCACACAGCACAAGTCACCTTCCTCTGGGCATTTTTCTAAAAATCTCTTTGTAAAAATCACCCTGTGTTCACTGGGACTGTGCTACATCAGCTGACCTTCACATGCCCTTTTATTTTACACATGACACACACTCACCACACTGCTCTGTGCTCTGTGATGTGATGAACAGCATTGTACAGGCTTTTCCTATAGGTAAGCAGTCTGTTAAAACTGTAGTAGACTACTTACATCGGAAATGGAATATTTCTAATTGGATTTTCATTCAGGATGCTGCAATTAAAAAAAGACTATCTTAAAAAAAGGTATCTGATCAAAGAACAACCGGGAGAACACGGACAGAGGCTGCTGAAGAGGATAATTTCCAATTTGTGTGCTCTAAAAATGCCTTGTGTTATATTCATGAGCAGAGTCTAATCTGGGATATGTAGATATGGACAAAAGCCAAATTTGCTGTTTAAGAAGTTATAATTTTAAACAGTGCAGTGGTGACTGTGGCAATGACACAAGAATCAACATTAGGACACACATTACTATAATCTGTTGACTCACTGCACAGTTATAGCATTACTACATTGTTAGAGACTGACACAAAAACAGCCCTGTGATAGACTGGTGACCGTCACCCAATGACAGCTGGGATTGGCTCCAGCACCCCCTGACCTGTAACATGAACACTGTTTATGATGATGGATGGACACCAAAACTGGAAGCAGTAATTTTCAGAAATATGCTTCTCATTCTGATTTTTGCAGAGAGTGAAATAAACAAT
>JAUBNQ010000011.1:7663908-7679546 GCA_032353495.1 Ctenopoma kingsleyae
AAAAAAGAAAGCCTAAAATTAAGTTAGTGAAAATGAATGAATATAAAACAATATGAATTAGGTTATTGCTCTTGACAGTAATCAAATAATGGTTAGTAAGAGATTTACAAAACCCAAGATAGAAACAGTTTCCAGTGAAGATGAAGGGGAAAAAAAGGTTTATGCAGCAGTGTTGATATGACTTTTGCACACACGCATATTACTGGCAGTAACTGCAGTGAGAAACCACACTGGCAATCAGCACATATTTCAAATTTCAAATCTTCAAACTGACTTGGAGGAGGATGAAAGTTAATGAGGTTTCATGTCAACAAAGACTTCAGTAGTGCAGCTTGACCTCTGGGCTCTGTGAGTCACTGCGCTTCATTCAGCTTGGTGGCCTGCATTTATTTATTTATTTATTTATATATTTATTTTCTTTAAGGGCTGAGCCACCAGTTGGGTCGGGTTTATCAAAACTATCAAACAGCAGCACCAGTGGTTCCCCTTCATAGTGATTTCTTTTTGCATTACACCACGACCCCAAGCCTAGACATACAAAACACATACACACGCAAATGACTGATTGTAAGAATATACTGACAAGTATGTTATTATGGCATTCCACAGTGTTCTGCAGCTTCTAATTTGGGAACCAATGGCTTAGATAATAATATACACACTCACCAGCAAGCACTCCTGCCATGTAAAGCAAACTTATTCGTAAGATGCCATGGACCATCTCCAAAGGAACACCAATCATCAGCTGCAGTAAAGCGTTGAACCCCAGCTGCTCCAAACTGAGGAGAGAGAACAAAAAGAAAACAGGGTTCAAAGGTTCCGCACGCAGTTCTGTTTCATCTGTTAACAAGATAGAAACTTTATTGATCCCAAAGGGAAATTCCGGTGTTGCAGTAGCCAAGAAAAAATTACACAGAAAACACAAAGACACTGAAGATAATACAGAATAATGCATAACAATACAGAAAATACACAAGACAGCACAGATTAATAAAGAAAAAATACATCTAAAAAGAAACATATTTCATATTAACAAATCTACAGAAAAAGACAGACTGTTATGAATGTTGTGTAGTTGTATGGATTGAGTTTAAACTGTTGGGGGACAGCTCTGTACTGTACTGTGTACAGGGTGATGGCTGTTGAACCAGCCAGATTTTAATTGAACTGGTATTATGCACAAACCAACATGTAGTAAGTGCGGGTTAATGAACGTACCCGACATGCATGAACATGTAGCTGAAGAAGCGCCACACTTGTGCACGGTGGCCGGGATGATAGACCAGGGGGCTCTTCATGAAGTCGGGCTGATAGGTCTGCAGCACCCACTTATTTAGCATGATACCATAGCACATGAACACAATAATCTGCAACAGAGACACAGATATGGCACCAAACTGTCAGTTCTTGCTGACATACCGATTACACACTCTCTCTGCAGAATGCTGGTACAAAAACTGGAAATTGCTCTGCAAAACAAAACCCATTGTTTTTTTCTAAAAGACACATGATGTTTTCTTCTTTTCTGTATTCCTTAGCTGATGCTTAATAGACTTGTGGAGACAATTACTGCCTGCTGCAAAAAAACCCAAAAAAAACTGCACATCTGGTTCAATTCCATTAATTTCTTTTCATAGAATAATGAGTCATTGTCTCTGTGAATTAAAATGAATGTGAACTGTTATTATCACATCCTCATTGTCATTACAGACCATTCAGTGCCATTTGGAGGCATTATAAGGGCACTTGGCTTTCCTTTCTCAAAATTATGATAATTTCAGGGGAAATGATGAAGTTTTGTTAAGAAGTTATAGCTTATTTTTGCCGGCTAATCACAAACCATTCAGCTGTGGTGCATGAGGGCTTCCGTGTTAGTGGATTTCTTTTTTCACATCAACATAATAGGTCAATTAATGCCACTGCGGTGGCCGGGCTGCTTGCTGACCTGGTTTCTAAGTTTCAAAATTGGTGTAGAAAAAAAATCCCTGCATGAAACCTGACTGAGGGTTTCAGCTTGGAGAAATGGCATTAAATGTACCCACTAAGCTCCTGACTCCCAAATGGGTTACCAGCTCATATCAGGCTCACAGTAAAAGTGTGTGATCAAAGGCAGAAAATCTTTTCAGTGGGTCTGAGGCAAACAACTGAGCCAACAGAACAGGCCGAAGTCACAGCTGTGGGTTAGTAGCACATACTACGAGAATCTCAAATAAAATAATACAGACCAAAAATGTTTTATGAATACTTAAATCAATGGGGAGACATCAGTAGAATGTCTATCTACTGATGTTCATTCACATCATAGTGTGACTGGCGTAAGATTTATTTAACAGTCTAAGCTGATGATGTCAGACCCTAACCTGGACGATGGTGATGATGGCAATGAAGACAGGCGGCGGACACAGGCGGTTCTGGTGGAAGTACCAGCGTCGGTCCGTCTCACAGGGCAGGATCTCGTAGGCCACATAGCGAACGAAACGTTTGTACAGACCCAGCCCCGTCTCGTCCAGCAGGATCTCCCTTTGCAGCGTGCGGCGGCCATTGGCGATGGCTCGTCGAAAACTGCTGGAGCGTTTGCTGCTCATCTGAGGAAATGACCAAAAAACCATACATGAATTAGTCTTTTAAAAAAAAGATTTTAAAGAAACACAGACGTTATGAGCAGAGTAGACTGGTGGAAGTTAATAAACGTATGCTTGCTGCCAGTTGGATCAATACCACTCTCCAGTCTAAATGAAAACTTTTTTTTCGGCTGACAAACTAATTTATTGTGACTAGGACAGCTTTGCATTTATTTGCTGTGTTTGTTTCTCTCTGCTTGACGACTTCATGTCTTTTTAGCAATAAACTTGTCTCCAGCCATTTAAAGCATTACTGTGAGCAGCTGGAGGACACAACTCACCAGGAAGAACGGATCTCATCATTGCCTGCTGCTGAATTTCTCATTCTAGCAATTAAATCCATAACTTTCTTCACGCTAAGTGGATCAAACATCAGTAAAGGAGGATAGCTTCTTTTCATATAATCCGAGGGTGGCTCATCAGTGTGACTAATCATCTTAGATGGGGACAAGCCAACATTCATAAAGTACTGATTTCACAGGGATAGCATGACTGTTTGTCTAAGTCCTGCTTCTATCATGAAATAGTCAGGGGAGACTTTTATCATCTTTTTTAGGACTTTCTCTGTTGTTCTGAGTCTGTTCTGAGCCAATCTGCTAGATTTACTTTTACCTTTCACATGTGTTTTTCATTCATTTTGCATTAACAAAATGATGTACAGCCGTTTTTCACACAAAATATCTGAAAGCACGTTTCACATGCTTTCTTTGACAAATTTGAATGTCATATAAGCCGCACAGAAATAAAAGCGGTACTGATAACATTATACGCATACACGTCCTTTTTCCTCATATATGTTAGCAGCAATCATGTTGAATGTTAATATCAAAGCTATGTTTAATGTATAAACAACTGGTGATGTCTTTTTGCCACAACAGATGACACAAGTGTTGCTGAATATTTATGTCTGACAAAAAAAAAACTTGAATAATGTATCAAGGGTTTTTCATTTAGACAAAATGTGTGTAAGTGAGGCTGCTGGCAGAGAAAAACTGTGTGTGTGTATGTTATCATGGTCTCCAGGTTTGCTTAGTGAGCGGGAGCTCTATAGCAGCCTGCAGGCCAGCAGAACCGACTCCTGATAAGTTCTTTAATAGAGGCTTAGGATGAAAACTATCCTAATGCCACTATTTTGATAACCGAGGCAGAGAAGTGGCAGGATAACAACACAGCTCTTTTCTGCCAGTTACCAATGAAAATACTGTCTGACCAACTACCCACCGCGGAGATCATTTTGTGTCAATATCTGCATTTCCTTAGAGACAACAAGTGTGGATGCTTCCCTGGTAAGATTTATTTAACGACTAATACTCAAAAGACAACGTCAGATGTCTGAAATCTCTGGTGCAGATAAAACAATACAGCTCCTCAGAGAACAACTAAGCTATTATATTTGAATCAGACTATTTGTTATGACGTGATGTGACACTGAGAAAGAAGAGAAAGTGGGCATGTGGGCAGCAGCAGCAGCTACTGCTATCGACAACAGCAGACCCCATGTATAGACAGCTTCACGTGTAATGAAACCTCCAGAGGGGATCTGCAGGAAGTACAACCCACCATTAAAATACACCATTCACAATTCATTAGCCATGTCCTGTTGTTGTACACTCATTATGTGTAGGCACAGCAGGGGGGCATAGTGAAGAAACTGTGGGTCAATATCTATAAAAGCTAATGAGCTAAACATACTGGAGGACAAAGAGTGTAAATAAATGAGCAAATAATGAAGAGAGAGCTAATGAACAGTTTGCTCGACAGAAGGGAGTAGCTACCTTCAAGAAATCACTCAGGAAAGGCAGAAAACAAGTTAAAATCTCTTTTGGAGGTTAGCAGAGCAGGATGTGGCAACTACCCCAACTATGGTTAATTACATCACCAGTGGTTGTACAGTGAGGGCGTGTGAGCCTGTTGCACAGTGATAACCAGAACGATGTCGAGCTGGGCTGCTGGCTCACCCGCAGATGGAGGGATGCATATTTAGTATGGAAATCAGGCCTGGAAAATGCAATTATACTATACTTGAGGCAGGGAGAGCAGAAGAAGAGGAGTAGAGGGACATTAGAAGGCAGTGAGGGGAAAATTAAGAAGGGAAATGCATGAGATGCCTGCATGTATGAGCTAGCAGATTCTGGAGGCTAGCAGATGACAGTGAAGGTGAGACATCTCGTTTCTCATTCTAAACATCTCAATGAAAGAGAAGTGCGCTTACGTGAAAATGGGTTAAAACATAATTGTGTTTTCTCCCTGGGTTAGCTCTCGTCTCTAAATAGCCTCTGTTTCTGACTTTAATTCATCTATGTTTGGCACAGTGAGAACACCTGCCTCCTCTCCACCTTGCACCGTATTCTCTCCCATTCATACTGCCTCTGTGAAAACATATTCCCCCGAGACACAGCTAAGTGTAACTGTCATTGTGCTTTGCCTTCTCTGACACGCAGACTGCCGCCTCTAAAGCGAGCATTACCAGCCTTTTGAAGTGACGACAGGAGAGAGACGGCAAACAGACAATAAGGCGCACACACGAGCAGCCAAAACCAAAGTAGTTAGAGGAGTGACAGAGTGAGGTGCACTGAAAAACACATGACATTGCATGAAGTGTTACGGGGGGAAACCTCTCACTCATGCATTGGTAACGGTGGAAATTCCCTGACGAAGCAATGTCTGCCAAGGAATAACTGATGCTGAGGCTGAGGCTAAAAGCACAGAGACAAAGATAGTATTCCCTTTAGGGATGACTGAATGGCCAAACTGACAGCTGCGTGTGTGTGTAAAACAGCGAGGGTCCATCCTTCCCCTCTTGGTAGCTGTGGGTTGTCTGCTGTACAAGCTGCTCTCAGCTCTAGTCAATTGTCCTTGATAGATTAATTAGCCACACCACATGGTCAATACCTCACAGCTCAATAGTAATTAGTAATGACAATTTAGAAAATGCGGTTCAAAGGCTATTCAGCACTGCAGCTACAAACAAATCCATAAATTATTCTGATTTGGTCTGAGTTTATGGTGGTGACCATTTTTGAATCATTTCTGTTGTCACACACAATAAAACATTTATTGTGACTGGAACAGTAGATTGTGCCAATTAGCCCATCTTACACTGTGATTCACCACCACCGGGCTAACATTTTCACTATACACATTTACTACCTAATTTGTGAGTCATTCAGAAGTAATCCCCATCTCCCCACTCTAACTCTCACAGCAGAACTCACTGCAGATCTCAGACTCACTGATTCTAGCCTGACCCAGATACTGAGGTTCTTTCTTGCCCAAATCTTTTTTTTAAATGAGACTCTGCCTTTTTTTCCCCCCCTCAGTAGTTTGCAGCCCCAGCCTTTCTTCATGGTTTAATCATTGGGGTGCAAAGACTCAAAGGAAAAAAAAAAACTTTACTCCATGACACTTAAGTAAAGTGCACCACTTCACTTTTAGCCAGCAACCCTTCGAAAACAGAAAGCCTTTAGTGCATTTGATAGGTGGCATCTGTGTCCCTGGAGAGAGATGCACTGTGGACACTTAATGCGACATAAAAGGACTCAAAAACTTTAAAATGTCGTACATCAACTACATGCACTGAGTTCCTTGATTTGGGCTGTAAAAGTAATTTTTGTCCTCTGTAAGCGCTCACTTTATTACAATACTATTTCAAATGTCACAAAAGATTCTCTCAGTTTAAAGCAGCAATTTGAATCCATATTACATACATAACTATACCTCCCGAGGAAACAATGTAAGAGCAACATATGGGTAAAAATGAGGAGAGAACCCACCACTACAATCTCTAAAATACACCCTCTACCCAAGTAATTAACCACGGCAGCCATTTTGGATCTCTGTTGAACATTAAGCAAATTACCACCCGAAGGAAAACAATGACACACTTCTTCAGTTACACAGCTGGTAGATGATACTATCAGGAGATCAATATGTGCAATTACACACGTACAAATATATCTACAAATGTAACTTCAGGATGGCCTGGTTTTACACTCAATTCATAAACAGACGCTTGTTTATCACAGGATTGTCCCCCCATCCCCACCCCCAAAGCCCTAATGTGTGAATTTTGCTCACTGCAAAATGAGTGTAGTTGTGCAGAATCGAGTCAGCGTGTAAAATGTGTCCTCTGTGTCTTGCTGGGTAGAAATTTTGTGCACACATACTCATACGTGGATTAGTAGTCAGATACAGACCTGTATGTGTGTGTGTGTGTGTGTGCGCGTGTGTACAGCTCCCCAAGAGAGGTTTTAGCAGAGTGTTACTTATTCACCCCTCTGGCTGAACTGATGGAGTTCTTTGGCTGAGATCACCCTGCATGAAAGATGAGTTGAAGATGAACGATGTCGGAGACAATCGTACACACACAGGCATGCTCACACGCACACATGCGCGCGCACACGCACACAGTAACTGTTGCCTAACGGTGCGATTTAAACACATTTACACCCACTGAGGTCGAGAGAAGCAGTGTGGATTTGTGGCTGCACTGAGTGAATGTACAACAACAAATGAGAAAAATGTTGAAGACACATGCTAGAGCAACAACTGAGAGAAATCTCAACAGCTTGTGGGCTGAAAGTAGTGAAAAGACACGGAACAGGAACACACACGCACACACACTGCACCTCATTTGAATAATGTGCAGGGGAGTTCCATCTTCCATCAAGGCCAGACCACAAATCAATCCAAGCACCACAGTTTAAACTCTGGCTATAATATAATGGCAGCACTGAACTTTCCAAATCAAAATGCGTCTGTCGTCTGTCACACACTGTGGAGTGCTACTTATAAATCTGCCAAAGATACATGGATGTGCACGGAGGTAGAAGAGTAAAGATGAAATGGATTGCCTGAAAAAGCAGCACATAGGATCTTTAGAGAGGGAAACAAACTAAAGAAAATAAATATACGGGTGAGATTTAGGTGAAAATTATAAAAAGCAACAGGAAGGAAGGAGAAAAACAAACTGGAGGAGGTGTTTGCTGACTGACCTGGTTGAAAATGTCATGCAACATGCGGCACCTGCCCCTTGGCAGCCTGGAGCTCATCCCAGAGAACAGAGACCTGCAGAGTTCACGCATCGCATACTGCACAGCAGGCGGCCAGATTCACATCAACATCCAAAATACCCTCAAAATTAGTCAGCTAATCTGCACTGGAGGCACTCAAGTGTATGAATGAGACTCTGTCTGCATTAAAGAGTGTGTGTGTCTGTCAGGGAGAAGGGAGTAGTGAGACACAGAGGAAGGGGCCCTCTGCATTAATTAATAAAACGCTTGAAAGTGATGGTATGTTTGTAAATTGTATGCATGTGCAGGACGGTGTGTTTATGGTCTATGTACGTTCACATAGACCAAATCTTTAAAATCAAAACCGAGGATCAATATCTGTGTGAGGCTGGTTGTTCTCAAATTACCCCCGATTACTGCCCACTACTAGCAACGCTAAGCTAATCGAAGACAATTTGCATTTCGCTGATGGGCAGTTTTAAAACTGTCTCCCTGATGCTGTCTGAGGCGGGGCAGTGTTTTTTTTCCCCCTAATATATGCTCACAAGGATTGGAGAATGGAAGAGAAGAAATTAAGATCAGAGTATTCAAAGATTTTCTAGGTTACAAATAAGGGAGAATGATGCTACATGAGTCAAGGAAGATGAGAATGCACTCAAATGAGATGGATAAAGAATGCTAAAAGAATGGCAAAGGAAGAGACTGGTACCTTCCCCAAAGGGAGGGCTGAGAAAAGAAGCTGCACTGTGGGTGCAGCACCTCTACGGTGATTTCTCTGACACCTCAGAAATGGGACCTGCTCCAAATTGAGTGGCCTCATGCGGCCTTCATCACAAACCACAGGTAGCACAACACAAGGCGAGAGAAAAAGATAAAAAAGAAAGAGACAGATAAATAGAGCGAGGGGGGAATGAGCTTAAGAAAGTAAAAATATGCCAGGAATTGCACTGTGTTGAATTAATCACGGTGCTTACATCCGTGTGGTTCCAGGAGCCGAAGGCAGGTGCTCATCTCCCCACACACACACAAACACACACACACACACACTGAGCCTTTTACATATAAAGCTCTACATGAATTTCTAATAGAAACATAACTGTAAACATGGATAGGTGAAGAGGCAGGGAATGAATCAAAAGTAGAGGAAAAGAATGAACATCCTAAACTCATATTCAAAGCACATGAAAAAGACAAAAACAGCCTCTGAACAGGGAAACGGCAGCTACACTAAGATAATGTAACAGTATGTGAGTTGCTCTATATAAAACACACATTGCACATTCTCAGTCTTAGTGTTGTTAGAGGCTGGTGAGATGTGTTTGACAAATGAAGTGCAATAAAACTATTTCATATATCAATGTTTTTTTACAGTTATACTGTGAAATGAAATAAAACTGTGTTTGAACACATCCGTTTTGACAACTAGCATCAGCCCTGTTGGTTTGCTGTGTACGTCTTCTAATAATTGCTGCACGTGGCTTGTGAAGTGTTGTGTCTGGATTTACCGACACATTAACCAGAGAGATTGATCCTCTTTTTGAAGGACAATGACCAGAATGGTCGAGTCAATTTTTGCTGCTATGGAGCTTTCTGGCTCGGTCTGGATCAATTCTGTAACCTTTCTGAAATACAACAATGTCTGTATGCGTGGGACTTTGTCTCCGTGCTGCAGGACTTGAAACGCTCTCTGTGTCTCCCTCTGCGTGATTGTGCATGTTTCCACTCACCAGCTCGATGAGCTCCTGGTAGCACACCTGTCCCTCTTCATTACTCTGGACGAGCGCTAACAGCATGTCCAGTTTGGATGGGTCCAGCTGCAGCTCATGGTGCTCCACCAAGCTGGTGAAGTTCTCCACTGCGATGAAACCGGTGTTCTCTGGGTCCAGCTGAAAAAAAAGAAAACAACATCCAACACTCAGACCTATGGGATAAAAACTGTAAAACAGTTATATTGAAGATGATGCCCAGCACTGCAGAGATGAAGTATTTGTTTGCCCTGAGGGGGAAAACATCAGTATAGACAGCTGAGAAATATAAACAGAGACACAACAGATGAAGACATTCACTCAGACAGTGACACTGGTATTAATTAGGCTATGTTGCTTCTATGATGCCTTTGAAATAAAAAGCCTAGCTGAAACTCATTAAAAAGGTACACGTTTGTCAAAGCAAACAGCAGAATGGCTGTTGTTGGGAGCAGCGAAAGAAGACAGGCGGGCATGTCATTCTAATACGCACTGACCTGCAGTTTCCCTGGAAAAAAAAAATCCCTCAGCAATAAATGAGCTTGATGTTTCAGTCTGTCTGGATGCTTCATTTGACTGTGAGTCCATCCTTGCACACATTTGCTGCTTGCAGTCAGTGTGTTTTTTTCACCACTCACTCACTGAGACCCACTGCCCCATGGGTTATTACTGCTGATGTCTGTATGCCAGTTCTGCTCTCTGTAATTGATTTAAGCAGGAGTGTGTCATAAAAATGGCTCAGTGTAGTTGTTTAAAATAGCGTTGGGTTAAAATTGGCTTTTAAAGTATAGGGTGTGTATCTACCCTTTGTTGATGTAATGTAGGGTTTCTGGACAGCAGGGTTATATACTTATTACTCGATTTTCTTCCCTTACCTTCTCCTCTTAAATGCAACTCAAACGCTCTCCAATGGAGCGTTAATTTCTCATGCCAGCTCTCCTTAGTGCAACTAAACACTAACTGTGTTTGTGAAAATGTGCCTGAGGACAATTTGGAGCAGTACAAAAAGACCACATGGGAAGAGCCCTGGCTGCTTCTCATTTTACTGTTTCCTGAATGCTAACACAGCCTCATTAGGTTTCGGATAGTAAACCAACAGCCTCTAGTTGCCCCAGGGAGGAGTGAGCTTTCAGATGTTGCGTCAGTGTGGAGTCAGTTGTGCTGGATCATCGGTGCCCATGTCATGAGTCCAACTAGAAGAATCCTGTCTAGGCCACCTTAGTCTGGACCGGTTCAGCCGTGACACAGTTAGACAAAGGTGTTTCACTGAAGACATGAGGAGAGCGGTATTAAACTACCGTCTGTCTACTAAGCTGTCTGTCTAAGCTCTGCTGCTCAACAAAGGAGCCGAGAAATTCACTGGTTTGCGAGTGTGTGAATATGCTTCTCTGTTTGAACATGTTTACTGTATGTGTTTTGTTTCTCCTTACATAGTTTCCAGGGGTTTTTACAGCCATTTAGTTGAACATAAACATCCCTTTAATTCCATTTAATGTCTCTTTATCACTCCCCTGAACACTTATGTATTTATTCACCTGGGAAAGAACAGTGGAGGGATGAACTAATGGGTTAGTCTAATAGGTTAGTTTTGATGATGCTTGACTTGAAATGAGTGTTTTCCCACTGCTGGTCGGTAAAGTGATGGGATTTTGGTAGTTATGATAATTACAACGCTTTACGTACAATACACCAACGCAGTTCTACAGCAGGAAAACTGCTTTTAGTTGGTATTAGTGGAGTTTTGATACACACACACACACACACACACACACACACACACACACACCTATCTCAAAGACAGTTACTGATAGCACTTAATGTCATGTACAGTGTTTCAAGTGTTTGAAGACTGTGTGCACTTGAAGGTCAAAATCCATAGAATATCACTCATTTCACAGTCATGAAACCCAGATAAACAGAAACCTGAAAGCCGTCCTGAAAGGCTCGTAAAACCATATTTAAGTTTTAAAATAAGCCAAGATTGCAAAGAAAATCGGCCCGGTCTATTTTTAGATAATCCCCTTAACTGTGTGTTCTATGGACGTTTGTTAAAACATTTTTCCCCCTTGAGGAAATCTGAGCAAAATGGATATGGATATGTCGAGTGTTTGTGATGTGTAGGCCTTCAGAATCATACGTGAGGAATACAGAGAATGAGAAATCACAAAAAAGACAGGAGAGTGGCAAGAGGTGGAAAATGGGAGAGGGAGGTGGGTGGTCAGTCAGTGCAATGAAAGAACTGAAAAATGATTAAATTAAAGCAGTAGTAGGTGGAGGAGAAGGTATGAAATAGAGAAAACCAGAGACAGAGAAAGGAGACAAAGATGCACAGAGAATAAAAATTCTGTTATTCTGTGTGTCTGCCAAACCCCAGCAGTCTGACAGTGAGTCGTCTACTTCTTTTTTCTATATGAGGGTTGTGACACACTCCAGTACTCTGCATCCACTCGCTACAGAGGGGAGATAGATCAGTTTGTAATGTGCTCCTGGCTTAGCCCAGGCTGACAGGGGGAACAGAGAGCCACACTGGGGACGTCTGATTAATGTCAGCCTCCATATGTCAGCACATCACTACACATACAGCAGCAGCACAGACTCAGACACAGCGCCACACTGTATACGGCTGTGCACAATTACGCAAACCAAGTGTTGACGCTGAGCTGTCACAGTGCGCACACAACGTTTCCTTCGTAGTCTGACCTTATTCAGGAAAAATGTTTCACAGGAGAGACTGTCTGCAGAGTATACAAGATGGTGGAGGACTGGTTCTTGTAGTCAATTAGGGTTATCAATTAGGGAGATGAAGTACACAGAGATGAGAGCATTCGCAAAAAGCGCCTGTCTTTTTGGGTTTTTTTGAGCAGGCTGATAACGTGGAGACGGAGTGAATAAAGGTTTGGAAGAAGGAGGGGAAAAAAGCACTGAGAGGGAAGCAGTTATTGAAGCGATCCAACACTGGTGAGGGCAACACTTTGACAAGCTGCATGTGTTACCATGGTTACAAGGTGACTATGCGCCATCCCTTTCTTGTAGACCCCCCCCCCCAACCCCGACATATTGGCGTTCAAGAGGCAAAGGAAAGACACAAAAGGGGCAGAGAAGAAGATGATGAAAGGAGGGAAGGATACAGATGTCTGAGAGTGGCAAGAGAAACGCAGATGGAAGGAAAGAAACCAACGAGAAAAGAACGAGGTGGTAATAAGACAAAAGCAAGGTTGAGGTGGAAAGGGAGGTAGAGCAGGGGAAAGTGGATGTGTTAAGAAAAAGTGGGAAGAAATAGACATAACGCAGGATAAAAATGAATATATGACTCGGAAAGAGGAGAGTAAAGAGGAGTGCTGACTGCAGGGGAATAATCTCAGTGTTAACCCTTGGGACCTCTATTACCTTCAGTGTAGTGACTCCAACTGGACCTAGCCCACAACTGACTTATCCTTCTGGTCCACAGGGGCTCAGTAATGTAGTCTCCAGCCTGGGGATAAACCACAAAACCCGAGCCCTGATAGAAACATAGCCAGTCCAGTTGTCCTTCATGCAGAACACTGACAAACAACTACTGACGTGGCCCTCTGTGTGTAGCATGAGCAGATTTGTACCAAAAGCTGCAGTCACATCATTTGGGTAAGAAAGAAGAGATAGTAAAGATACAATTTGCATTTATTCATTTTAATTGTTAGCTCAGGATCTTCCTGCTGTTTGTCTTGATCTTATAAGTGTAAAAACAGTCAATCTGTTAACTGACTTCAAAAGAAACAAAAAACAACTAGGTCACATTTATTAAATGTGTTCTTTGGGTCTTAAAATGCTGATTGGACTAAGACAATTTGAAGACATGACTTTGAGCTCCATATTATATATATATAAATCTTATTACCTGCTGTCTCACATTAAATTAGGATTTAGGATTTGAGTAATGTCATGTTTGTTTGCTCTTTGGCAATAATTAATACCTGGTCAGATAAACAGAAATCTGATACAAATATTTGGTTTGCAAATATTTTGTAACCAATTTAATTACTCCCATTAAAGAAGCATGGTAAAAACCAAAACAATAGAAAAGAATTTTCTACAGACTGAAAAAGGTGGCTATACTTTATTTCACCTAGCTTACTTACACTTCTTTTGTAGTGTCAAAAAGAAGAGTAAACAAAAAGTCCTAATCTTACCATACCAATCACCAAATTTTGTTCATAGACGTGATAACACAACAGACGTGGTGTTTTAAAATTTGAATCTAGCAGCATTTACTAACTGAATAAAAAGGTGATAACTTCCCTGAGATGGAAATGCAGCACCAGCGTCAGTGACACAGTGCTGACCCAGTGGCACAGAGCCAATACTACAGACTACTTTGGTCTGTGTGAACAAGACTGTCAAGCCTTAACCGGGCTGTCTGCAGAGGGCAGTGGCATTTACAGGGCAGAGCATATTTGCATGTTATCAGATGAAACCTGCTGAATAGTCTCTGATGCCCTCAGGACTCACTGGTGTTCACCAACAACTAGGCCACTGACTCTGTCATTATCACAATGCATGTCCCGCCCTGCTGTTCGCATCATTATGATCAAACTTTACCACTGTGGCACTGCGATGTGATGGCCGTAAGATTCAAAGCACTTTCTCTCCTCAAACACAGACTACTGAAGAAAAAAACATCCAAGGAATTTTCCTTAATGCAAGCAATCATCTAACTACATTTCCTGGCGTTTAAACGCTGTACAAAGAGCCAGAGGCATTTTCAAATACAGCTCAATGCAAATTAGCATCAGAGAATGATCAAACGGGACAGTGTGTAAGAGCCTTATTATTTCTACTTGACATAAATGTGTCAGAATAGCATTCAGAAACTGATGTCCTTACGGGGAAGATAGAAATAAGACAGATAAGAACTGAAGGGCTCGTGGGGGAGATATTCATTATACTTTAGTGGCTGAGAGCTACTGACTATCATATCAAGTTGCTTTATCAGTTGTGCTGCAATAGAAACACAGTCAGAGAAACGGTGTCTGTGTGTGTGCGTGCGTGCGTGAATACTCTTATCGTGAGCATATGTGTGCATCTGCATGGGCCAGAAATAGCCTGAGCTCAGCATTGCAACCTCCTGCAGACAAAGACTAATAAACTCAGTCATGTCGCCACTGTTGCTTTATTTTTTCTTCACCCCTGCGGCATTTTCATGTGGTTTAGTGTGACGGGGCTGCAGTACCCCTTTACTTTAGAACTGCATCTAAAATTCACTGGCAACACATCACATACAGGAAACTATGTTAGACTGCAGGAGATGTTGAGGCAGCGGTAGCTTAAATCATTTTTTTAATTTAAAAAAGTGTAAAGCTGCTTGTTTAAAACATTACACTATGAAAAACAACAAACAAAGCACTTGACCTCCAGTTGCTCTTGTGGATTTGTGTAGAGACCACAGGGATAGCCACTTTGTGGGAGGCCTTCCATGAGTGTCAACATAAATCTGGACGGCAGCACCGAAAAAACACGAGGCGGGCTCTGCAAAACGTTTTCCTGGATAAAGAGAAGAAAAAGGATGCCCAGTGTTTAGGCAGGCAGCAGGCTTTGTTAAAAACAAGCTTACCTGCTTGCTGTCCAAAAGCTGTTGGCAGATTTCACTTCATTCTAGTTTAATTAGAGAGACCTTTTCCAAATCAAAGACCGCCGCATGGAGTCCCAAAGGCAGAAAATCCTGTCGTCAGCCAGTATGAATGATTTGGTCTAGACTTGAACTTAATAGGACTCTGGTCTGCTCAACTGTGGCCTTACAAACTGTCTATACGAACATACTGACAAGTAGAGTAAACCCCTCAATCAATAAAACAACCAGCAGTGTGTTACAGTGTGCAAATAATGGCTTCGTCTCCAGGCCAAAGACCCGCTACTTCGAAAATGGATATTGATACAGATGAGTCAGCCTCTTTGATGCAGCATTTAAAATGTGTGTGCAGAGGAAAATGTATTGTTAAAGTATCTGTATCACTGAAGTGCTTATACAGTAAATGACTCATGAGTGTGTCCACAAAGCATCTTCACACTCAACCCACACGGGCTTCCTCCACTCGTCATAAAAACACACACATTCATAGAAATGCAACTGTGCACGTGATCACTGACACTGACACACAAATGCACACGCACGCGCACACACACACACACGCGCACGCGCACACACACACACACACACACACACACACACACACACACACACCCCCCCCTAGGCTCTTAAGTCTGTTGATCAATGTGTTGGTGATGGG
>JAUBNQ010000011.1:7679646-7700123 GCA_032353495.1 Ctenopoma kingsleyae
CACACACACACACACACACACACACACACACACACACACACACACACACACACACACACACACACACACACACCTCCCCCTAGGCTCTTAAGTCTGTTGATCAATGTGTTGGTGATGGGCCACTCGTGACCCCTAAACCCTGCAGCAGATAATCAATTTCTCCCTCTTGGACAGAATGATGACCCAATCTATCTGTCAATCAGCCCAAACAGCAATAAGCTGGTTCACATTCAAAAACATGAGACACACTAGGAAGCCTAGAGTGAAAGAGCTGGGAACACACACACACACAAACGCGTCTTCAGGAGCACTAGCCAAATATATATAGGTTTCCTGGATGGACTCTGGCTTCAAATCCATTTTGGTTTGATAATTTTAGAGATGGTGGACCAAAGCTAAATTCAAACATAGATCTGATTGGACAGTAAAAACAGGACTTTGTTTGGACATTTCTAAAAAGCCAGATGTGAAGAGTAACATTTTTCACTGGCCTAAATATGGCCACCAACACTGTGTTTGGTCTTGGCAATCAGCATCAACAGCAGGGCTGACAAAAGGGAAAAACATCAAACCAAAATAAAAAGCATATATTCCTTTATATTCTAAAGGAAAAATATGATCTGGGTTTCATTGGAACTGCCAAGAACAAAAACCAAACAAGTAAGACTGCAAGAAAGAACATTAACAGTAACAGTCACACATGCATCTATGAACGTGACTGCTGCAGACGCTAATGCAGCAGCTGTATGACTTCTTTGTTAATGACCATTATTTCATGAAATGCATTTCATTCATGCAATACAGAATCCAACAACCAAATCCACCTATACATCCATCTATTTGCACACACATCCCTCCCTTCCACTATCCCTCCAAGACCCCATGGCCCCCCTCCTGCTGGTGCTCATGATCTGACCTCACATTCTCGGGGCCCACATAGCTCCATGACGCTCGCATCCGTTGTGTTGTCTCACGCTTTCATTTTGCTCGTGCAAACAGACAGCCCCTGCTATCAATCCTAACATCAGGTCTCACCCCCAGCCTCCACGTCTCAATCCCTGGATAGATGGCGAGGTGGCCAGGAGCCTGTAACCATAGAAACCTTTGCCGCTGCTTGCTCGTATGCTTACCTGCTCTTGTATGAGCTGAAACAGGGAGCTTCTATCCATATACTGGCCAGGGAGGTGAGAGAAGCCGCCGATGACAAGGGCATAGGGAGGAGCAAGAAAGGAGTGGTGGTGGTATTGGTAAGGATGGGATAAGGTGGAGGGGGATTTGGATGAAGCAGCAGTCGGTGCCTAAATTGTAGTGTCTGGGTTGTTCGTAGCTGCTGCGTCCTCTTAATGATGGAAAAAGCCTGGTGAGCCAAGTCCCTGGTTTTGCTGGTGGTGCCGCTGGAGTGAGAACTGGCGCTGAGTGTGAGGACGGTGGTGCAGACCCGCCGTGACTCTGCTCTGTGCCAGTGCAGCGTGGCGTGGCAGTAAACCTAGCTCCAGCAGACGACAGGCAGGCACGCAGGCAAGGCAGATCCAGCAGCTCTCATTCACTCTCCTCCTCCTCCTCGCTCTCCTCTATCCCATTGCACTGACTGCTACCTCTCTCTCTCTCCCTTCTCATCATACACACACTGTGCCGCCTGCATACCAATGAGACAGGGGAGGGAGGTGGCCTCATTCTTCCAATTGCAGAAAGGGAAGGAGTGGCAAGGGGCTGCAGCTCCTCTCCTCACTACAAGTAAGGCATCTTGGGGAGGGAGCAGGGGATGGGCTCCACTGCGGCTTTGAGCTTATTACTGGAACAGACTCCCCCACGCAAACGTCTGGCCGCTTACTGACAGGCGCACACACAAACCCACACAGTGTAAACAAGGCAGAATCTACTAATAAGCAGGCATATGGTGAAATCCTAACTGTGTGATATGTGTGTTGTATTTAGAGTTACATAAGAGAAAGATGAATGGCATTAGACAATATAATTCTACTGATGATACCAATACCTGTGACAAAAAAAAAAACCTATAAACTGCATCTCTGTGCTAATTATAAACACTGGCACATTAGCACATGGTATGCACTGCTGAACAATTAAGCCTCCAGCACACACACAAATATAAAATTGAATTAGATTGTTTAAACGGCTCACTGATCCTCCAGTGACCTCAAATGAAAGCCACTACGACAATAACACAAGACCAGAATCCTCCATACAATACTTCATTATAAGTAATACCAGAACAAAGGCTCTTTTTATGTTAATGTGATGCATAATAAAAAGATTTATACTGTTCATGTGGGCGGCAGAGAGTGGCTGCGCTTGCTATTATTGAGATCCTCTTTAAAAGGTGATTCCTTTCTGCACAAATCCGCAGTGACCCCTCCTCCTCAGGACAATGACGATAAGGGAGGGTAGAAGCAGCGAGAGGATGTAAATCTTAACTCATAAAAAAAAGTGACACAGCTTTAAACGCCCTGGAGTCGACTGTAGCTAAAGACGGCATCAGGCTTGTGACCTGGTGAGCTAACACACTGTAGCTGTAGCAGGGTAGTTTCTAGTGCCTTTAGCATTGTTAGCACTGATTCCTGTCACAGTCTGGCTTGGTGACAAACAGTGCCTCGCTTGTTTAAGTACTATGATTGCACCAGATGTGTGGACTTTCATTTTCTTATAAGCAGCAAGGCTTGTTATGTCTTTTCAGTGTGAGAAAATCTCAGAAAGACCTACTCATGAAAGGAAAGTGTCTTAAGCTTGGCTCAGACTGACTATATGAAGCTACAGGTAACTGCTGTATTTGTCGTAATGAATTGGGCCTAGGCCACCTTGAAGATGGCAGAGCTCCCAGACTCTTCCCTTTTCACCTTCCATTATGTCCATCTGACACACTCCTGTTTAAACAAAACTTAATAATGACTGTCCAGCATTATAGAGCGACAGGATTCCCTACTCTGTGAGGAGGGACTGAAGCTACTCCGTAGGGTTGTTTGATCCACTACTAATCAATGTTAAGAATTAATACTCTGTAGTTGTAAACATGAATAAGACAAATCTAGTCATAAGGTCAGTGCTGGAGAATCTGTAATCTGCAATAAGTGGAAAAGATTGAAATGAGGCTCAATTTAACCTCTAAGGACTTTCATCAAACAAGTACAAATACAAAACAAATACTATGAATGTAATGCACAGAATAATGAAGTTATTATCAATGTTACTATTTTCAATGGCTCTGTTATAACTAACACCAATGTAATATTCTTCACACTGTCAAATGAAAATGCACAATCCAAACAGGTAAAAATCAGTCTCAAAGGTATGAGCAAGCTGCAAGCTAGACCTGCGGCTCGACCGAGGCTCGTGCCCGTATCATTGTTTCCATTACGCTGCCACCAAGTGACATTATCCAGATGACTGACAGCGCGAGATAAGCCTCCAGTGAGAAATACTGTCTCTGCTGCACAGCGTGTCCCCAACTGAATAGTTTCCCTTGAGCCTGACTAAACCCTTCATGTTCCACCTCTGGTGGATGGATGCAGACGGCAGGACAAACCCAGGCAGCCTGCTCCTCTTTACCAAGGCCTGAGAGCAGTAGAAAAGAACTACACTGGTCTAGTCTATGTGTGAGAGCGGGGAGAGAATAACAAGGCCTTTCAGGGAGGGAGAAGCGCACATTAATTAGAACGGCAGCCTGCACTGTTCCTCACTAGCTTAATGACCTCAAGGACCATAAGGCAGGTGTTTATTCACTGGCCTCTGAGTGAGAATAGTTGTGTTTCTGGCACTGAAACTGCTGCTGAGAGTGAACAATAAATGTATGCCTTGAAGGTCTGAAGGTCAGTGTTTCTTAATTATACACAAGGAATACCTGAGTTTCAGCAGGAACAGTGCATGTATGTCTACTACTTACTTTTATTAAATATGTATATTGTTAGATTTAACTTTATACTGTATAATATCACTGTAGATAACAGTATATTTCAATGTTATTACTCAACAAACATACAATATAAGCCCACTACATAATAGAAGGCTGAGGTCATGCTAAATTAACACTGGACAGCAGGAGTGTGAGTAATCTTTTTGTGTAATGTTATGGTTTTTGAGAAAGCACTTACTTCTGTGTCCATCCCATGCACATCACATGCACACATCTCAACAGACAAATAGACATATTTGAAAAAGATTAGTTTAAATTATTATCAGTCAATATCATGGATTGTATTTCATGCACTGAAATGGCATACTGTTACTACTAAGTGCACACCTATTTGCCCACTTTGGAGAACCTTATATTCAGAAACAGCCTAGTCAGAACCAGAATTACTTCATCTTAGGTGAACTGATTGTTGAGGTGATCAGATCAGCATGTGAGGACACCAAAATGAGATGGAGTGACATTCTTGCCATCAACCACTATTACGAGATAAAGATAAAGTTTATAATATTAACTGAGCTGAAAGAGAAGAGAGAAATTTCAGGAGAAGAGAGACAGTCTAAATGCTGAAGGGAGAACAACATTTCAACCACAAGACTGAGAGTTCAGGGAATGACAGCACTAACAGACTGGTTCTAATCCAATTAACACACCATGCTTTCACTGTGCAGTGTGAAAGCTTTGCAGTGCTGTATTGCTTTTTTAGCTGACCCAGCCTTTTATCAATTAAAAGCACACGTTATTCTGGGGCATCTCTGGAACCTGTTAGTCTCAACTAATCATGTGAATTAAGGTAGACCGTGCTTCACACTCAAGACACTGAATGTCGAGCAGTAGTGATTGTGCAATAGAGGGAATCACCCGCCTGATGAAAAATGGCAGAAAAACGAATCGGGTCACTGAATGACACAGTTTTAGTTCAAACTGCTCCATTTAAAAGATCTCTTGGGGGCATGAAACCTACGAAGAAATTGAGTTTAAGGAGAGAGTTAGAGGAAGGAGGTTGAAAACAGGAGAAAGGGGAACAGACAGGGACATATTACAAATTCTATTAACTCTGCCAAGATTTGAATACATAGGCAGCGAATCCTAATGCTCCCCTCTCTGCAATATTCACACGTTGTCTAGGGGCAGATTTCTCTCGTCTATTTTTGACATATTAGTGTCACAGTGCCACTTCTAGTTGACTACAGGACTTCTCATGACAGGACTGGGAGACACAGTACTGACTCTAGAGAGACCTCTGGTGTCTAAATCTGCAGCTGCGTCCTACAGTGAAGGTAGGAATAATTAATATAATTAAACCACAGATCATCCAAGTAGTTTTAACAAACTAGATACAACAATCAATCAAAGTTTGTGTGCTGTCATTAAGATTGTGTTTAGGATATGACATATATCAACATTAGTCATTCGCTTTACCATCTGCATTAGGGTACCGTTTACATGTTCTTAACGTCTAATATGGGACAAATATAAGAATCTGACACAATTATATATGTTGGTGTAGCAGCTCTAATTATATTAATAGTAAGTCTAACAGTATTTGGGTGGAAAATAATGTGATTAATTGCTTGTGTAAACTGCTACTGCCCTCTATTGGTGAAATCAGCTCGCACCAGAGTACACAACTGAGAACTGACAAAAAATAATAACTGACAAAAAATAATGACAAAATGCATTTAAAACGTGTTTAAAAGTATACACGGACTAGAGGCGCCACAAAGACTCTTTCACAGTTTGTCTCTGTGGAACGTTTGGACATAAGATAACACAAAGCAGGAGAGGCTAAGGACAGTTTATGCCTTAAAAAACAACAAAACAAACAAAATGAACACTAATAATGCTAAAGTCTACATATAATAATCGGCTCTCGTCTAGTGTTACAGCAGCATGCGTTACTCATGACCTCTACGTAAGTCGTCAAGTATTAAAGGGGTAAAGGTCACAGTTAGGATTAGGACTAAATGCAGCATTCATCAAGAGCATTGTATCAGTGTCAAATCAGATGTGTCACATGTTCCTACAGTTTAGATAGAAAGCATCAGAAATGTAGTTTTACTGCTTTGCGTTTTAGTTTTATTAATAAGAACACCCCTACTACTCAGTTTGTTTACTGTACACAGGGAAAACCATTCAACTGTTGGATTTTTATTCAGTGGAGCACATCTTTTAAAAAACACCTTTTAACCATTCAACTAAAATGCTGTGTGATCTTGGAGTATCAGAGACAATAGCTTCTGTCAGAGTCATCTCTGCCGTTTTGACTGGCAGCTCACAGGTGTCCTGACAGGCTGTGTGCAACAAAGAGGCTGTCATGTGAGGTGGTTTGACAGCTGACACTGTGGAAATAGTTACCTGCTCTACATACTGAGATGAGCGACAGTGTTTTGGAGTGGGAATGGTAAGACATTCACAAAGAGCGCCTTAGTGTGGGGGCAAACCGACTGGCCTCTGTCAGCTTAGCTGTGCAGCAGTCAGCACACCACTTGGCTGTTGACACCTGCTCAGACAGACAAGTGTTGTCACAACTGTCACAACATGAACGCACACGTCACCTCCAGAGAGCATAGTCACACTCCAGCATAGACAAATGTATTAAAAGCACTAGTGTGTCAGCGTCTTGTTCTCACTTTGTGTCCATTGCGCGCTGTAGTTTGGTGCATGACCAGTGCAGCTTATTTCTCAAAGTGCATTTTAAAACTTTTTAGAGAAATTCAGAACGTCCCATCCCCCATTGTAATCATCATCAACGGTAAGTGTCAAATTTCACCAAACACAATAAAATGATGCAGTAATAGGCCAAAAAAGTGTGGAAAAACTCATCTGAATAATACTGATTGCAAATACAAACCTCAGTCTGATGATGCGTTATTCTAGTCAAAGCGTGTTCCTTAAGATCAACTGTCTCTGTGAATATAGTGTATGAGAAGAAATTAAATTTACAGAACAATAAATATGATGCTCAAACATATTTGAGGACTGATTGGTTCATAGCATATTTACTGTAGTCTTCATGTAACATATTTTCTTTACGTGCTAAAACAAGTTCTCTTGCTATGCTTGAATTTTAGGAGGCAGGTTTGTCTTTAACTGTTTGTGTAAGATGATTTTGTTTGTATAAAGAATCAATAAGAGTTTTGATGTGACAAGAGAGACTAATGATTCCCAGCAAAAGAAAACATTATCTTATCTACATCTTGAGTCCAGACCTTTTCTTGATGCTTGAATGAATAAAAAAAATGTGATTTCATTTAACTTTATCTGACTGTGCAGTTTTCAAATCAAAGCAGCTTTGAAAGAATGATTGTAACACAATGTGTTTGTGTGCTGAATAGTTTCAGACTGTTTGACAACGGATACACAGACGTGATGAATAAGTCCTGAGAGTTTTACGCAGCTAAAATTACAAACTGGCATCAGATAAATTTAGAGGTGCAACGCTAAAACACTCCTAACACGGTCTGTAAATACATGTGTAATATAACTCCCACTCGACTCTCTCCAACTTCTGACAAATAAATCAGGCACCAGGTTAAGCACTATGTAAGCTGAATATATTTGCACCTCAGGCCCTGACTAAAGATAAAACTGGGAAGACTGATTCCAGTTTGTTGGCAGAAGAAATGAATGAATGAAAAAATACCCTTTATATCAATGCTACTCCATTAAGATGTTTATGAAAATTAGTTACTGTAATAATAATAATAAATTGTAAGTTAACTTTACAGTCACTATCACATCAGAGCTACACATAACTAATGACTAGTTTCAGTTTTGCTGATTATTTTATTGATTATAGCTCGGTCCACGCATGAGCAAAATGCACATTTCTCAACATCAAATTGCTTCTTTTATCCAACATACAATGCAGACCTCAAACGTATTTAAATTACTATTATGGAAGTCACAGAATGACAACATATGATCATATTTAATGGGCTGGAATCAGCAAGAGTTGCAGATTTGTCAACTGATTAATCGACTAACTGTCTCACCACAAAGACACTGGGGCTAAAAAGAGCACAGCAGATAATAATCCTGGCTGGGAACATTTGAGATCAACCATTGGACGGATGCAAATTGTGTCTAATTAGCAGCACAATAAAATGAACTGGTCCTCGTGTCGTTATTATGGTAATTGGCTCCTTTGACATTGCGCGTGCAGCGGGGATCAGGAGGTCCAGTCGGCGTGGAGGACGTCCCTCTATCGGCTGATGAAGGGAGTGGTCTAACCGGAGAACAAGTCTGTGTTTGGCTGCTGCTGCTGCTGCTGCTGCTTCTTAAACGGGGCACAAGCGGCCAAATGCACTAAGACGTCACTGCTGACAATCGATGACCAAAACAATAGACTAAGGCTCTACTAGCCGCCCAAACAATACCAAAACAAACCGGGATCTATCCACGCTACACTTGACCCGAGTGGGAGTCGCAAACAAAAGGCATGTTGTTCATATCACCACTGAGCAGTTATGTGTGTTATACAGTAAGTCTATAAGCTGCGCACCGCAGCGCCAAATTATCCTCCTGCATTTTACTCACTCTTTTAATTTGGGCCAAATTAATATATATAGTCACTCACTAAGCTCTCCTTACCTCCTCTCCTCACTCATTCACTCCCTCACCCTTTCATCTATTGACTCCCCCTCTCTTGTCTGCTGTACAGTCCAACCTAAATACTGTGTGATATAAAGCCATCCTCTCTCATCCATACTCACCCTTTCACTAACTCACTCCATCCATAACGGTACCACATAAAAAAAAAAACACACACACACACACACACACACCACCCATTCAGTCACTCCATCACCCCCCTCACCCCCCCACCTCTCTCTCCTCGTTTTCACTTACACAATGCGTCTTTGCTCGCTAACCCACTAACTCACCCACCCTCATGTTAAAACACATAAAACAACAACACAATAATACAACAATACACGCAGCCAACTCACTGTAGGTTCACAGGTGGAGACTGAAGGACAGAGGCAATAAATGTAACTTCATTTTCATTATATGTATTATGTATATTATATATGTACAAAGTAGACAGATTATTCACAGTAATACATAATTAAGGTTAATTGTTAGAAGAACAGTGGCACTCATTTGTTTCATACTGTAGTCCACACTGTGCAAGACAGCTCACTGACAAGCACCCTGACATTGTTTTGCACCACTTAGTGATGTAGACTAGTACAGAAATTTCATTAGTATCCAATCTAACACCATATCACTGAAATAACCACGCCACAAAAGTCGTATAGGGAAGCACTGCTCCAGTGACTGTGACTTTCACATAGGAATCAAAATGGCGTTGCAGGGAGGAACACGACACCTGATATTAAAATCCTGATAATATGGGGGAATAATTGTAAACTTTGTTATTTGGGAGGTGTTTGTTGCCTTGGATTGGCACCTCATACATTCATACATACATGAGGAGAACCAAATGTCAAACCTGTTATTGACTGTGCTGTGATGCGCCAGTTCCTGAACAAAAGAAAACCCATCACTGCGCCCTATACTGAAGGTCTCTGGTCTCGACTGCAGTCCCCCCTTTGCAGCTGGACTCGGACTTTGTCACACAGCAGCCACTTAGACCCCTTCCCGAAATGTGGGGATCAATTTTATGAGCCGGTATCAGAATCCCTGATGTTTGGAGGAGCTGGCAACTTTCCTGACAATGGAGCTCGAGTGGCGACTGCCATAGTCACAGTTATAATCAATTCTGTCCAAAAAACAGCAAATACAGCAAACATATCTACCCTATAACAACCTGTATGAAGCCTTATTATCGTCCCAAGTGTCACCTGTAACTTAGGTACTGTGACATTTAATTTATAGGAGGTTTAACAGTAAATAATCTCTACCACGTCACTCAAAGTCAATGGCCGGACTGTGTTAGTTGGGAAAATGTATCGATGTATTAAAAGCAAAAACGGAATCCTGCACTGTCCAAACTGCGTGCATCCGTTTGAGCATAGATTCAATTTCGTTATGCATTGAACGATTTTACCCCTGGTTCCGTCTGTTTGGGTCAATTTAATGCGAATTGTGCAAAATTGTTCACAGCACACATTACTTCCAGCCGGTTTTCCTGGAATAAAAGTTATTCGCCGGCGCCGACGAACGGGAACAAGCGTGCGGCCGTGAAGCCCAATGTCTCTGCTATCAGCCCATAGTGTTTTGTGGATCAGTACTCCACCGTGGTTTTTATATTTGTCAGGAGTTGGAGGATGAAGAAACACAAACGGGACGGCGCCAGTTCCATGGAGTCCGCTAGATCAGCTGCTGGCAGTTGGTGTTCTCAATCACGTCCGCAGATAGGCTTCATAGGCTCAGTGAAGCGCCTGTGGAGTAAGACACTTAAGTGATCCTGTGTGCTGCACTTTGTGTGGACAACTGTAATATTTTTATCTTTGAAAGCACAAACCGTGACATCGTCTGCCAGCTCCGACTTTCTCGGAAAACCTTTTTTTCCCCTGTCCGTGTGTTTATTTCGCTGTGTCTGACGCTCCGGCGCAGCAGCTGACTCGGGTGAAATTACACCTCCAGGACTTTTTTTTTTTGGGTTAACTTACTCAAAACAAAGTCACCATGGCAGAGACGTCGGCAGCTCCGGCCAAAGCCAAAAAAGCAGCGAAACCTAAGAAACCTGCTTCTCATCCCAAGTACTCGGATATGATCAAAGCGGCCATCGTTCACGACGCCAGCCGGAGCGGAGCGTCCCGTCAGTCCATCCAGAAGTACGTGAGGAAGAACTACAAGGTGGGCGACAACGCCGATGTGCAGATCAAAATGGCCCTGAAGAGGCTGGTGGCATCCGGGATGCTGCGCCACACCAAAGGCATCGGCGCGTCCGGATCCTTCAGGCTGACCAAACCTGAGGACTCCAAAAAGTCACCCAAGGCACCGCCACCTGCCAAACCAAAGAAGGCAGCGAAGCCCGCCAAACCCAAGAAAGCAGCCAAGCCCAAGAAGGTTCCCAAGACACCGGAGAAACCCAAGAAGGCAGCTGCAAAGAAAGTGAAAAAGGTCGCGAAGAAGGCGACTCCAGCGAAAGCCAAGAAGGCACCAGCAAAGAAACCCAAGGCAGCCAAACCCAAGGCAAAACCAGCAAAGAAGGTAGCCAAGCCCAAGGCAAAGACGCCCAAAAAGGCAGCCAAAACAGCAAAAAAGAAGTAAAAAGGACAATATCAGAGACAAAATCACTGTAAATATTTAAGAAAATGTTTTCGTATATGTATTATTTTTGTAAGGTCTCATGAAAATATGCGGTTTTTCTAGTAGTTTTCTCTCAATTGCACTATAGCCTGAAGATGCTGTAGAAATAATTGTGAGCATTGTTTTTTTTTATTATTATTATTATTTTATTTGGCGTTAATAATACTGTTCATTTCTGTCTGATCCTTGGATACATATTGGCTAGTCTAAGGTCTTACTGAAAACGAAAAATGTAAATACATTTGAACTAATGAATAGTTATTGTTAGTGCACGAGGTTATACTGAAAATACAATGTGTGAGCATTGTTGAGCCTTTACAATGTACAGAGACAGTGGACGTCAGCAAGTTTTTCCTAAAGGCTCTATAGATCTTATTCAAACTCCATTCTGTAGATTTCCTCATGTTCACACGACTCATAATACACAAACACCCCACTGTGTTCAGTCACTTTTGAAGACTGTTTATACTGCAACTCAATAAACCTTTGTCATCTTCTATGAAATGCTTTGTGAACTTATTGCGCACATTTTACGCGTGAGTAACCAGCGCTTGGTGAAGTGGTGGACATGAAAACATGAAAGACTGACAGAGCTAAGGCTCATCTGTTTAACTCATACTCACACACATCTGGACAGGACATTACTTTAGGATTAGACTGTTATAAAAATCACTAAATGAATAAAATGCTGATATATCATTTATAGATTACCCTCCTGTCACTATATATTTACCGACTGCTGCTTTTGTTCCACAGTGAGTAGGTAACAAACACATTTTGGTCATAATTTGTCAAACAAGTGTAGACTATATATCGACATTTATTAATACATCCAGTTCAACATTGTTTAAATACGCCGTTCTCTCAGTGGAGTACTTTTACTTTTGTATTTTACTGTAAATAAAATTCATAACATGTACTTCAGTACTTGAAAAAATTTTAAAAAAGAGAATTTTTCTGGGCAAGCACTCACACTTCTGAATATTGAGTCTGTGTACTTTATACACCTCTGTAAAACTTAAATATAATGAGACTTTGTATAGCAATTTAGCGATATAAACAAAAACACATTAATCTTTTTGTAAACCTGCGAGACAATAAATTGTTGATTCATTTATGCAGAGATAAAATAAAAAAAAAAGTGTCTTCGCGAAAACATCTCGGTGCGCAGTGAAAAACTGGCCTGAATGTGAGGCGCTGCAGCTCTGTTACATCAGACTTTATCCGTTGTTCCACCACATTTAAATACACTCAAAATCCCAACATCCACTTTCCTCCCACTGACTCCAGCGCACCGAGGCGGTGCCTGCGCTTACCGTCCGTCCTCTCACCTGACGCGCAACCTGCCCTCTGGCGGTGTCTCACATGAACAGGACACTCCTCTCACAGCAGCTGATAAGCTGGAAATCAAGATTACATACACACATTAGCCTCTGTACACTGTTTTTCCTTATTATATTTAAAGACAGGTGTGCCATGAGACTCACCTTGTTAAACAGCTTCAGGCAGAATCATCAAAAAGCAGCATCCAGACTCAGGAAGCATTTTGAAACGCTATTTGCACCAGAAGCAGTTATTGTTACGCTTCAACAAAAATGAATTATACACCAAACAGTCTATAGAATAAAAACTAGTAAAACTTTAAACACTGAGTGTGAGTGATTCACTGGAGACATCAAAGTAACACAAAGGAAAACAAATGGTCTATATCACATCTCTGCTGCCAGCACTTACTGTGTAATGTGTAAATGCTAAAAAATAACAAAATTCAGTCACAATCAATTATAATTAAAAGAAACATAACTTTCATTTCAACAACCATTCATTTTCATCTTTTTGGCAAAGTCCTCACCCAGTCTGGTCTGGTGTTTTATTAAGCATCTACATCAGATCACTTTCAGTAAGAAAACAGACATATTTTAGAAGTGTGTCCTGAAGAAAAAGCAGGCCCCCAGCTAAGTCAAGCATTAAAACAGACATTCATGAGACTTACTCACATTTGACAATAATACAACGGCATATTGTGTAACATGGTCAAAGTGAATACACAAAATCAGGTATGTGTGAATAGAAAAAGCACAAATTATAAACCAATTTGAGTATCGGACAAATCAATTCTAATGTGAACAGAGGGGATCTGAATAAAAGCAAAGATAAATCTGAGAGAAAATATAACTTCCTTTCTTGCAGATGGATACAAAACTGTCATCATCCACGTAAAAGCTAATTTTCTGCATGCGCAAAGAATTCTCTCCCTGCCACAGGAGATCAGTGGAGGCCTTACTACTAAAAACATTTTAACAATAAAACTCAAGCTAGTAACATGGTTTCAGTCTCAGGCAAAATGGCGTACCTAAGTGGCAAAAACGCCATGACTGCTGCACTTATTTGGCAAATCGGATATGAACAAACAACGTATGTGTGGTGGCTTGGTCGATAAGAAAAGTATTGTTCATTGAGGTTGAAGCAGCAGCTTCAGTGACGATGTCCTCTCAGTTTAAAATCGCTCCTGTGCTGCACATACAGTAGGTTCTTCAGTCTAGTCAAACTGCAATTTTCATATTATGGAAACACTGCATGTATAACTCACCAATAACACTCACAGATAACTGAAGGGAAAACAGCAGACTTTACACTGCTGTCTTCTTGCATTTCCAAGATCATTATAAAGCACCTTACTGGACATTATTAGTAGCAGTTCTTTGTGTATCAATACATCAAGCGCAGGCAGGTTATCCTACTTAGCCTGACTAGACAGTGTAAGGCAAAAAAAAAAAAAAAGAAAAGCTGGGCACAGCAGCGTGAGGAAAAATATGTTCACTAGCTTCCAACTAAGTTTTGGATCTGCTGACTCAGAGGGTTGGACAAAGTGAAAAAGACACGAAGCCTTCACACTCAAAAGTAAAATAATGCAGAATTCATCTAGTTCAGACTGCCATAGCTCTGAAAGGTTTTGGTGGTTTGGTCTTGATGAACAGATGGATGGAGCGTCGTGCTGAAAAACTAAACTCGGCTGGTTGTTGGTCATTTTAGTCTAGCAACGGCTCTGTAGATGGCAAAGCCCAGAACTGCAACGACGGCTGAACCCAGTGCAACCCTCAGCCACAAGGACGTGCTGCTCATGTCTGAACCGTTCAGGTGTCTGGAGGTTGGAGGAAAAAGAAAATCAATGAGGGTAAATCACACCAAACAGTGCACAGATGCTACAATTAAATACTAATGCCTACCAAATAACAATAATCTCCTAGAATATAATGTTTGTATAACTAGGACATACGGGTACATTGCTGCCCAGGCAAGCCTGGTGTAGATGTTCTTGCTGGTGGAGTCAAGGAACAGGCTGGAGAAGGGCAGGGGTGGAGGCAGGCGGTGTTTATAGCAGAACTCAGCTGGGGTCATCCCGTGGAACTGCTTGACTTCAGGGAGGTCTACCTTGGAGGCGACCAGCACACATGGGATTTTGCTCTCCATGTAGTGTTGCTACGTAATAAAAAAAATGGATAAAGAGTGGAAAGAAAATTTATTTACAAGAGACTATAAAACTAAATCAAAAAACCCTTATGTAACACATAACTAATGCAAGCAAACAAATTACACAGTAAATGTTTATTTACCGGTGGAGACACTAATGTCTTCTTATTCTTTTACTCCCCTAATAATTTAAATAACATGCACTGAAGATTAATATTTGTTTTATATATAGAAGGGCAACAACCCAGCAGCAGAACCAGTATCTGCTCCTTTGTGTGAGAACCCTACAAATGACCACCAGGAGGCTACTGATGTGCATGTTTCTGACCAAACCTTCAGAAACATACTCCATGAGGGCGTATGTTTGAGAGCATGAGAGTCTGACCTCAACTAGTACAACCTGTGCTCACAGCCCAGCACCATGCATCTCAACTGATCAGCCTCACACAGCCCAGTAATGCCCTGATCCAGGTCTGGCAGGAGATCCCCCAAGACACCCTCCGCTGAATCATCACGAGTATACACAGATGGGAGTGCATACAGGCACCGTGCACACTTCTGAGTCACATTATGCGTTGCCATGATTAAACTTCTTTGGATGAGCCTGTGATTTCAATTTTCACCATGATTTTCGGTATGATTTTGAACACCATCCTCCATTAAATGTTGTGTTATTTTCTTCTGAACAAATTCTACAATGTACATTAGAAAAAATTTTCAACTTGAGTAATTCAGTCAACAAGAGCTGATATGTGATTTAAGTTTTCCCTTAATATGGCCAAGCAGTGTATTTTACAATCTCTGTCATTGACAGATCATTTAGCATTTTGTTAAAATTCATATTTTGTAATTTCAGAAGATCTGTACTCTGAAAATAGTACAGATGTTTTGAAAATACACAGCACCGTGTCTGTTCAAATGTTGGGTCTTTAAAAGCAAGTGGTAGATGCAGTCAAGTGAGGTGTAATACTACATTATTAACTAGGGTGACTATGTGCAAACACCAAAAGCTTTTAAAGTAGATGAGAAACCTATGTGAGTGGCACAACCTAAAGCAACAGGAAAAGCTATGTGATGTCAGAATAAACAATAGTGAACACTGGTCTTCTCCTTCAACTACTCCTGTAATGTTTGCTGTATATATACTGTACCTTGTATATACTGGCACAGTAGTCGAAGGAATGTGGGTCACTGGTGTCATACATGAGACACGCAACGTCACAGGTGGCATCTGATGCCTTCAGGAACTCTGTCTCCACGTCTACTTCATTGAGCTGCAGGAGGAAAGAGTGTATTCAGGCTTTAGTCACGATAAGAGGTTAACAGTCTGCACAAAGTTCAGGAAGGGAGCTACTTACAATAAGGTACTTCTCCTGGTTGCTGACTTGGACAGTGTTTATGGCATAGGGAGAGAAGGCACTGTTTGGTTTCCCCTTATACTATACGAGATGAAAGCAAGAGAGAGAAAATGAAAACAAAGAAAAGTCACAGTATTGATTATGGAGACTACAATAAGCATAATCAGGTTAATAATGTTTGACATTTTCAGCTCCAGACTAACAGATGGTGCCATACCACAATGTTGTGGTCCACAAAGGCCTGGAGAAAGGCTGTCTTGCCCGTCCCCCGTGGTCCGATCACCTTGCAGAGAAACACTGACCGCTGTGTCTGGCGCTTCTCCAGGTCCACCTCTTTCTCCCGTGTCACTGCGCAAAGCAGAAACACAAAATATAAAGACCTTGGACAAACACAAAGCTATGGCTTTAATAAAACTAAAGCCAACAACTAAAACAGTTGTTGAGATATTTTGCTCAGGACGAATGTATTTGACTGCCAACCCAGCTTAGAGGCGAATACAGGAACCAACAATCAAACATCAAAATGAATGAATCTCAACCAAAGCTTAATTCTCTACAGCTGCCAAAATCAAAATTTTCTGACCTTCAACACTAGGGTCAAATAAACGTGCTCACCTCTGAGACAGAGACAGAATGTGTGTGATTAGCAGCAGTCAGACATATTACATCACACTTTCCAATCTGGTCAAAGCTTTGTAAGTAAACCGTCCTCAGACTGTGACTAATTCACACACAGTAGTGTCGCGCAGTGATACTACTACCATGCACACACATAAAACAGCTTCTCATACAGGACTTTCATCAGACAGGATTTACTGATTCAATAAACAGTTGTTTTGCTTTTTTTGGTTAGCATTCAAAAGAAAAATAACAAAATTTCAAAAAGCGTGCAAAATAGAGCGTGCACTCTATTTAATACGATGCAATCTTATTATGCAGACACACATGCAAACTCTCAGTTCAAAGTGAACAATTCAATCACATCTCAAGGACAAATGTACATGTATGTAAATCTTATAGGCTACAGTGGACTGGATTAAGACTAGTAATCTTACTATGAGACTAGGATTTAGTATTTTAAGGAGGGTCTGGAGGTCCACAAGCAGATGGCTCAGCCTTTTTAATTTACATGTTGTTTGTTAGGTGTCCCACAGTTAAAAAAGTCCAACACACACACACACACACACACCTGTGATTGCTGAAGTCTGTGACTCCTGCTCAGTGAGGATAGGATAGCCTAGATATCCTAGGTGCTCCAAGCAACGGTGGATGTCAAGGTATGCAGAAAGCCTGCGTGTGAAGGCATGGACATACAGGTGAGCAGTGCAGTGCAGATTACAAATTGCCTTTAAGTGCAGTAAAGTGTAAATCTTGTGTGTGCTTACAATCATACAAGATCATCAATAACTGAGCAAGATACTTACGTCCACTGACAAATGTAGCCATGGTTAGAGATGTAGCCCTCGTCAGTGGTTGGACCTGTCACATAGACCTCTGCACCCCATGGCATGTAAGGACACACGCAAAACAGGTTCCTAAGCTCTGTCGGTGACAGGGCAGAGTCTTTGTCCTAGGAAGACGAAAAAAAACCAAACACTCAAAACAACAAAACCTTCCACTACTGAACAAAGAATTTTCCCAACAGTCCCAGGGGGAAATTTTGACAAAAGGCGAGTAGTTACTACTCACTTCATCGTACTTCTTGAACAGTTGCTGGAGGAACTGGTGACCTAAATGATTAAGTTCCGTGGTGCAGCCGACAGGAACTCGTAGTCTATTAACACAGAAACAATAATTAGATATTTATAGACATGAGCATAGCAGACTAGTGTTTAGAAACAAACAACACAAAGCCAAGTGAACACACGAGATAAATATAGCAAGTCTGGAAACGGTAACTGTATAATAACAACCTGTTGGAAAACTACAGTTGTTAGCAATAAAACATTTTTATAGCTGAAATTTCAGGAGACAATTGAATAGGATAAAGTCACTACACATACTCTGGGTAAAGATAGTCATCAGTTAGTTCAAGGTTGTCGTCATAACCAAATTTCCTGAGGATGGTCCATGTGGTTTCATGTCTGCCCCTCTGGATAAATAACGTGTTGAGGAACAAGAAACCTGGGAAACAAAAGCCAGAATACTTGGCCATTAGTTGAGTGTAGCCCTGCAACAACATGGAATAAAGCTGCAAGTTCTCATTTGTGACTGATTGTTACCACTTAGGGTCAGGCCATTGTCCTGCACCCCATCGCCGGTGTTCTTCCAAACAACAGTCTTCACATCTTCTAATGCTTGAGTTGCCAGAGGATTTCCAAAACAAGATTTCTGCATAAAGAAATGATTATTTTATAGCAAACAAAATGTTTCAGTTCAAGTAGTAGCAATCCTTGCATTAAGTGATTTCAACTGGCACCTGGAATCTGTTGAGTTCAGCGTCACTGAGGATACGGTCATTATCCTGGTCCGAAATATAAAATATTCTTGTGAGGGCTCGAACACACAGTGGTTTTAGCTGTGGGATAACATTAGAGGACAAAAAAACCCCTCAGTATTCAACCAATCATTGTTATGCACATAAGCAACTGCAGTCACATGCCAGAAAATGGTTGACCACTGATTTGGGCAGCAACCATTACCTTTTTTATGTCCATACTGTGCTTTATTAGACAACCCACACGTTTCCCTCCTGTGTGACGCAAAGACTTAAAGCTTACTAATATGAACTGTTCCAGAACGTGGCAAAAATATTAAATTAACCTCTAGAAATCCTGATTGTCAAATTATAATAATTTTAACACAATACCTCTGAAAAGGTTTTTAGATCTTAAGTAAATAATTCTCCTAGTTGCTCACATTGGCCATGGAAACTCCAGACACATACCTACACATGATGTGGCCAGTTCAGTAGCATCTGCTTCTATTTTGCTTTTATTAAATGATAATGAAGGTTTGGATGCATCTGTTTCTCACTGATGTGTTGGAATTGAATGGATGGACGCAACTTCAGTCACATGATCATAACGAAATCGGACCCACTTGGATATACTGGCTATGATTATGTTGATATTATGATTCTATTAAAGAGAGAGTGTGCATTTATTTTGTTTCTCTTCGTCAGCTTTTTCTTTTCTTTTTTTCTTGTATTTTATATATTCTGGTACTAGATTTCTCTTCCAACTGCTTGTTGTTGTATAAAAACATCTGTTATACGCACCAATAAAAAGGTTTATAACAAAAATACCTGACCTGTTTATCTTCAGGGTCATAAAGTGGGGCAGTGGGGTGAAGAACTGCCTTCTGTGCATAGTAGAACAGCTCTGAGATGTTTTTCAGGTTCTTTGCAGAACACTTTAAACAGAAAATCAGCAGAGAGGATATTTCAGATTTTATTATCCACACAGTCAAAAAGTCAGATGAAGTGCGCATGTAAATATTTGTGTGGAACCCAGTAACTGTGTGTACTAACTTCATTTATTAGCAGACTGGACAGAACTTTATCCTCACCTCAACACACGTCTCAATCTCAGAGAACAGGTTCATGATGGGAAGGATGGTTTCCATTGAGCTCCCACAGCGCAGATCTGACTTGTTTCCCACAAGGATTATGGGAACCCTGATATAAGATGTGGAGACAGGATAACTCTCAATGTAAAATATGATAATAATCTAATACAGGTGTATTCCAGTATAACATATACTAATTATACATGGCTTTAAATCAAATGCATGCACTCACTCCAGTCATTTTGGTCTTTTCTCTTGTAATTATAATCATTTTTAGGATGACTTAATAGTACAACATGCTAAAATTCTTCAGATTAACAAATTACAAGAAGAGCAAAGTTCAACAGCAAAGCAGAGTCCAACCAACACACACCCATCAACAGCTTATACATACTTGTTCCCTTTCTCTGCGCCTCCGTTTACTAAAGGTATCCATTTAGTTTTGATCTGAAAAATAAGAGACAACATATGACACATACAATTTGTAAAAACTTGTATATATAAATGCGTCAGCTAACTTTAGTATAATTACTACATATTCAACAGTTTGAAACAAGCAGAAGGTTACTACCTTGTCTATGGTGTCCTCATTGGTGACATCATACACAACGCACACCACATTAGCCTGTGAGGGTTGAAGAAAATACAGCTGACAAACACAATACAGAGTTTCAGTCTTTTACAGCTAAACTGTGGTTAAAAAAAAAAATCAATAAAATTAAGTGTTACTTATTTATATAGTGCCAAATCCCAATGCAAGGCACTTGACATGGTGTGGTCAAGATACTAAAGAATTACTATGCGATAAAACTTTTTTTTTAGGCCACAACTTTTTTGCTTTTGGTCGTCAGAAATCTGTGGCATGTTCATAGTTTAATTTAGGGTTTGTTGAATTGTTGAAGACTGTTCCAGCTCAATTTAAACTCTGTGCCTGATTGTGACTTCTTTAAATTTCATAATGATGTTCTATTATTAAAAAGGATTGT
>JAUBNQ010000011.1:7715041-7726871 GCA_032353495.1 Ctenopoma kingsleyae
GAAAATTTCCAAATACAGCAAGAGAATCACACATAACCCTTGGGTGATGTTGCATCATTGCTCCTTTTTAACTCTCAAGTTGAATTTCACCTTAATTTACTTGAGTAATGTGCCAAAAGGCAAGATGCTGAAAGGTAATAGCAGTGCAACATACCTCATCCAGAGACCGTGCGTCAGCAATGGTGACGATGTACTCTGAAGGACCAACAAACGCCAGACAGCGGCTGTCACTGCTCACTGTGAGAGCGTCTGGAGCATGCTCAGTGCCTTGGGCCACCACATTGCCTAACCAATAAATTACTTAGTGAATCAAACAACAATGATGTGGAATGTAACTGTCTATTATGCTAACTTATGTGCTTCAAACTGGCAAAGTACTGAGTATTACACTAGATCAGTTGTCAATACACAGCATCATGTATAAATAATACATAATACATTCTCACATATTGCTGTCAATTTTGTTAAAGTTCTCAATTCTGATTCAAGTCTAATCTACAATGTGCTGAAATTAACATGAGGTGCATTTATGCATTGAGTTGTGCAGACATACATACATACAACTCTGATCATATTGTGATCTTCTTCAGAGGAATCATAAAGTACCAAAGAACCCAGAGAATCGCTGCTGTACATAAACTCCCCATTCAGAGAGAAGGCAAGACCCACCACTTCACCTCTGTGCTGCCTGTAATATACATATGTACATAAATAAAATAAACACACAGAGAAGCATAGACAGAAAAGCTGTTATTACGTTCTCTTGTATGAGATATTTTCACAGCAATTACGGTACTATTTGTTCAAATGACTTACTTTTAAATCAATCAAAATACACATGATAAATAAATAAAAAAAGATGAGATCCTGTTCATAATTTCATTTAACAGTGCAGTCAAATCTGCATGTGATATCTGAATTAAATTAGAATAGCAACTTTTCTGTTCTAGTCACCTTAGTAAGCTGAATTATGACCTGAAATAACTGGCTGAACTTAGATGAACAGTATCTAGTTGTATTTTCTAGGACACACATTTACATGTCATAATATAGTATCTGGTCAGTTCAAGAGAACTGCAGTCTCCATCAAAGCCCCAACGTTAGTTCAGACGTACGTGTGTTCAGCCAGCAGCTTGGCACTAGAGATATCAAAGACCCTGATGATGCCAGAGCTGAAGCCACAGGAGAAGACCTGCTCACTGGGATGGAAGGCCACTGAGCAAGGGCTGTCCTCAGACACAAAATCATACAACTAAGCACAAGAGACAGAAAGACAGACATTTAGTTCAATAGTACATAAGCCTATCATTAAGCAAAGGAAATGGAGACAGTGTGAATGTCTTCAGTTTAAAGATATACTCATAGTGGAGTGCTTTCAAGCCAGTAGAAAGAAAAACAGTTCAAATTGCAGATATTTAAAATAGTTTGCTGCTGGAGAGTGCAGTAAACAAAAAGACCAACTCTTTAAAATGTGTTTTATAGTTGTTAAAAGTATCTATGTGTAGCATTTGATCATTACTCAGTTTGAGGACACTGAGAATGAAGAGCTGAAATACATCACTTTCCAAAAGGAAACTTTTGGAATAAATAAGAAGAATAATTTGAAAGATGCTATAATCGCATAGAATTTCTCCTGTTTGAGACCTGGTGCAAGGAATCCATATTCCAAATGCGCACTGTCCCATCGGAAGAGGCTGTTGTGAGACGACGACGGATACCATCCACACTGAAGCCGAGCACAGTGTCTGTATGCGATCTCATCAGTGTGTTGTAACCACGGCTGCTCACATCAAGGAAACCAAGGTTACCAGTAGAGGTGGATGCAAGGACCTGAAGGCTGTCTGATGAGACTGACACGAGGCTCACAGGTCCCTCATGCTCTGGAAAAGAGTAACATTTGTCTAAGATACTATTGTACAAATGGAAATGTGTGACACTCTTAAGGAATACATCACTGCCTATGGAGTGGGAAATGTTGGCTACTGTTAGTTTGCTACAGGTAAACATTATGCCACTGCTCGCTGTTCCTACCAGCCTCCAGGAAAACAGCAGAAAAATCAAGGGGCCAGAGCCGTAGGAAACCATCTTCAGAGCCTGTGGCACAGAATGATGAGGTCACGCTGATGCTGTTGATAGCAATACCTGGACCTGGAAAACGCAGACACGCAAACAAACACATCTTGTTTGTCAGGAAGTTTTTTTTGCCCCTTTACCAAATTAGGCTTTACACTACTAAATAATAAACATTTTTTCTCCAACTGATGACTCAGACAGACCTGTGCTAAAAGGCAATTTCTCCCTCCGTTCTGCATGCTGCTGCTCCGCTGGCAACAACCTCCTGACATTTCTAATAACAACTCTGCTGTAGTCAATCTCAAAGATATGCCCACTGCGACTGCTGGCAAATCTATGAAAAGAAAGTTAAGAGAGAAAACAGATTCAGATTAAATACATACTTCTTCCAATGCTGAGTGAACCCAGATAGTTTCAGTGACTTGTTTGCTCACTCACAGTGTTCGATCATCAAATTGCTGATCGGAAAAGTTTAACTCCCCAAAGGCCACATCAGTAAAGTCCAGTGAGTGGTATTCACCTAGGTTTACTGGACAGGAGCGCAGCGTGCCATTCCTCACCCGCCACAGACGAATATTATCATGACCACATGACACCATCCTGAAACCAGGACTCTCACAGATTAAGTCATGCTCTCAAAGTTACGAACAAGAAAGACAGAGCCTTTTCATCTGTCCCACTCTGCTGATGGCACCAACTCCATCAACATTTACTCTTACTAGAACAAATGTGAGGATAAAAACTTTCACAAATATCCAAACATGCACTGGTGGCTGAAAATATAATCAAATACACACACAAAAAAATACAAACATGGAGAAGTGAGGATACCTTGTATCATCAAAGAAGGCAACCTTCATGGTGTGAATGTCCACATCGGTGTGTGCCTTTGCTAAGACTGTCACCTCTCCACCTTTACCCACGTTAAGAGTGTTCCATACCACCACCATCTATGAAGGGTTAAAGTAGAACGGAAACAATCAGCTTGCAGCTTTACTAAATCATAGACTTTAGGGAGCAATTTATAGTATGTCATTTAAAATTTCAACTAGATGAGACAGTCAGCGTAATGATATATGACTGCTCATATATCAGTGCATCTAGTACTAAACACCTTTTATACACAAATTAGAAAATAAAGCTCTTGAATTTTCATGTGGAGAAATTTGTATTCATGGTCCTTACTGTTTTATTGTGTGCATCTTTTCCAACTCCACAGAGAATGCTGCCGCCGTATGAGAAGCTTTCAAATGAAAAAGATGATATTTTGTATATATGTGTGTGATCACATGCGGGTAAATATGTTATGTGTGATCATGCAGCATTTAACATAAGTTTAGACATCACTGCTCACGTAAAACTGTGTTCATGTATGTTCAGGTGTACTGTGTATGCAGTTAGTTACCTGAGAGAAGATAATGAATGAGCGTGTACCCTCAACATAGCCAAACAGTTTCCTTCGTGGTAGTTCCATACTCGAACTACACTATGGTTGCCTGTTTGTGCTGAAGCCAGTATTGTTGTGTTGCCATTAAAAGCTAGTGCAGACACCTACATAGAAAACACATTGACAGATGATGTAAGAATGCAATGTCTATAGAAAACATACACGAAAATTCTTTCTTCTTCTCTGGATGCACCTGCATTGACAAGTCAGGAGATAAGTGTCTCAACAATGTCCCATTTTAAGATGTTTGAATTTATGAACCTTGCCATCCTACACCTACTGAGATTCTGCACATCTACACATTACAGCTCATTTACCTTATCAGTGTGGCCAATGAAAAATCTCTGCTGGTTAGAGGATATCTTCATAGAGATGATAATTGCGTGACATGGATACACCACTGCATCACCAGATTTTGTCCAAAGAGCCTACAGTGTAATAAAGTACAGCTCTTGAACGTCTGCCAGTCTTGATTTAATGCATGTTATCTACAGTATCACTTACAGTACAAGGTACTGATAACATTTAACTCTAAATGATACATACATATTTAGTAGTGGCTCCTCCAAAGCCAATAATTTGGTTGAGCCTAAGAATCGGGTCTGGAAGCAGTTTCTAATAAGGAAAGCAAAAAAAGTAGAGGCAAATATTTTAATATTAATTGTAATGAGCTTTTAAATAAATGTCTCAACAGAGGTTTTCATTTCACATTTCACCTGTCCCTGTCTCTTACCTGCTGTTTGTTGTTTTTGGATGATGTTAGATGGACAGGATGTGGAACAGGAGTACAAACAAACTAGGAACATAAGAACACCAGTATTTTTAGTGCTACCACAAAACTTTACAAAAGGCCTCAAGAACAAAAGTGATGTATGAGATTTCTTAGGCTTTTAAGTATGGTTAAATCACCTCCTTTTCACTATCTTCCCTGTGTTTACTGAAACCATCCTCGGGATGCACAAAGACATGAATTCCACCATTGTCTGTATCGCAGTGTGACCTCTGTGTGAGTTGGTGTAAACTGGAGCATTCTGACTCCTGCAGGTCATCATTATGGCAAAGCCAGTCACCGTTCTGCTGAGTGGACACTACACCGAGCTCAGGTATATTAGTCATGATGGGGTTTCGATTCCTCGGAAGCTGAGCAAACACCAAAAAAGAGCAAACTAGATTTATAATACCACCTGCCATATTCATAAAACAAAGGTCAAGTTGAGTTAAGAGAGCTTAATTTTTTTTAATATAAGGCCACTAAATGTTGCCAGTCTTACTGATTTTGGTGTAGTATTCTGCTGGATGAGGGACACACGGTCCTGAACTGGTTTGCTGAGGCTGACACAGCGATGCTCTTCTCTCATAGGGCTTCTGTGGTTAGAGACGTATCCTGTGAAAGACAGTTTGTCATTTGCACACGTACATTCCTATTAGGATTAGCCAGAAGTGTGCATGCTAAAAAAAATATTTTTTGGCAGAACAGACCTCACTTGTCTCTCACTTACATTCACAAATAAATAATAAAAAAAGTGATCAAGTAAGAGTGAACTGAAAGAAATGATACAAGCATAAGTTGTTTCTGGTGCCACAAGTAAAAATTAATTAGAAATTAGTTAGAACTGCTTCTTCTAAATAAAAAGAAATTGACTCATTCAAAAAAGAGTAAGTTATTAAAGTGCATTAGGTTTTAAATACCATGAGAACGCTTAGCAGTTTGACAGTCCATTACTTACCAGCCTCAGGTCTGAGATTGCCTTTCTGGATGGAGTCAAAGGGTAATTTTGTTCCATCTGAGGGAAACCTGTTGAGGAAGGATAAGATAAGGGATTCCATGGCAATACACTGTGATAGCACAGGTAAACAACAATAACAATAATAATATAGAGTGGAGATCTTATTTCGTACAACAGGTGTTTTGAGAAATTGCTGGTATTTTCTTTGTAATATCAAGAGGAAATAGTTAGAGATACCCTTGTACAACTACAGGTCCACATCTAATTAATCTGAAGTGTGTACAATTATTCCATGAATATCATATTTTACAATTTGTACCCACAATGCCATGTCTAGAGATTTATTACATTTTCCAGAATTACTTTCTACAATAGTGGATGTTGGTATAAAAATAGTCAACTCAGATACCAGGACGATGCTGACCACTTTAGACTAAAACATCATATTTTGTATGTTCAGACATGTGGTTCATACTAGATATTCAATGAAACGCTTTCTACTCCTTGGTGAGGCAACCATACTTGATGTAATCATAGAGGTCATGCCAGGAGCCTCCTTTAGGCACAGGGAATGACATTTCCCTGGGCATAGGCCCTGTTCCCTGAGAGGAGGAAAGACCCATCAGTTTGGCTTCACTGAAGGAAACTTCTGTTGAATGAGAAAATTGAAGATGAAGATGAAAAAAGTTAAGATGTCATGGATGCACAAAGAGGACACAGATGTACTCAGCGATTCTAGGATGCATGCAGGATGACGTTCATAGAAATGAAATGTACATCTGTGTCATTATCAAAAATAGAAAACACATCCATCCTTGGGTGGATATTAAACTCAGTCAGCTGGCTCTCACCTGGGTCTAGCAGCAGGTCACTTGTAAACATGTTTTTCAGTAACATGTTGGAACAAAGCTTGATGCTCTTCAGGTGACTGTAGGAGCGGTTGAGGTAGACGGAGAGTGTGTACTGCATATCCAGCGTCAGACAGGTCCAACGCACTGAAGTGGGAGCTGGACCCACCAAACCTGGGCCACATAAACAAACAGTAAATACTGCCAGTAGTGATACAAGTGCAAGATTATTTTGTATATTATATATGTAAGCACAATAGACTCTCAGTGGATTGATTAATGAAAAATAAATGCATACAGACAACAGGTCATATCTCCGTACGTATGGATGCATGTATTTTACCACATTTTGCAGATTTTCCTGTGCTTTCATATACTGAATCCTTTGCAGCTCCACAGAGGAAAGGAAACTGTAGCCAGGTAGCTGTGGACTTGAACACTTTGAACATGTTGGAAAAGGAGATACGGACCACCTGGCCCTCCTACACGTCACAGCACATTGAGAGTGAAAGAAATAGTTATTCTTGTTTTATGGAATTCAATCAGTGACATCTTCACATATATAAAGGGAATTTATAGTAGATAAAAGCTGAATATTTTAACCAACTGTTTAACTAAGGGTGTTTCCTTTGTTGTAAAATGCCAAGATAGAGTGTGTCAGGCTTTAAAGTACTGCACAATGTGACCACACAAAAAAAAAACAAAGAACAAAGAAATCCAAACAAGATTCAAAATGTGATGAAAGAAAGTCAAAAACTATTCACATAACACATAACAACACGTTTTGAAATGTCACTACATTTTTGTAACCAAAAAAAGCTAATAAAGCGGTTTCGTTTTTGGGTAGTTTTCAAAATAAACTACATTCAAATGCCAACATAATACAAATTACTTGTCATAGCTTAGATAGTACAGACATACAAATATTATTGATTTCATAACACATGCAAAATTATTAAAATCATGTAAGGTACCTCTGCAGCAACATCCAGGTGAACCACAAAGTATTTGCCAGGTATGGGCCTGAAGAGCAGATAGAAGTAGCGCCCTGTCAGCCCCAGAGAGTGGTTAGTGTTTTTGGGAACAAGGATGTAGCTGTTAGCAGGAACAGGACCCTTGATCCGGAACACTGAACACTTCAGTGTCTTATCCTGGGGAGTTTCATGAAGAGTGGAGATGAAGTAAATCAACTTTAGTATACTTGGTATGAATATTGTTAAGTGATATTCCACAGTCAGTACAAATTCTGCCTCTAGAGAAACAAGCTCTCACTCTGTGTTGACTTGAAAGGTGGCAAGGACTGATGCAAGGTTGTTCATTTAGTCAAAATATAACGGTCATAGTATTATTGACAGCCAGGAGGTTTGTCATTTGCACATGTACATAGTAAGGATACAGATGCAGGGCAGATATGATAATTGTTTATAAAAGTTTTTCTAATAAAGTTTTACACTAAATGGCAGTATTACTGTGTGTAGCAATAAGTTACCATGTATGTCGACACATCTCCCTCTTTTGCCGACTTTTTCCACTCTTCAATTCTGACATGTTTGAATATGTTAACATAAGGCTGCTGCCAACCTGCGAAATTAAAACAGGGCTTAGTTACAGACTTCAACATAACATAGTATTAACTGGTGTTTTAGGGTGTACCGTCTATCTCACAGACTTTTCTGTTGTATGTGATAAGTCCATACATACCGACTTCAATCAAAAACGTCATTCAAAGTTAATTTTACCTTTCAAAGCCATTGTTAGCGAATATCTCAAATGAGAAATCCAGCTGATAATGTCTCACTGTTGCTGCAACTTGTTCAAACCCGAGCAGGTGATGTTGGCGTACAATGTACAGATGTAAGCTAGCAAACACTTAAAACGAAATACTTTCTCTCCTCTCTCCAGTGAATAAAAAACATTTAATTTCACATCGTTATGAGATACGAAGTCTCTTCAAGTTAGGCCTGGTACCATGTAAACAATAGTTTTCAGTTGACAACATCAAGTTCTTGCTGTAGCAGATATGCCCTTCCCGCTCTAGCCTCCGCCGTTGCTAACGACAGCACGACGCTCTCCGCGTATGTACGTTTCGTTCCTTGGAATTCTGGGTAATGAAGTCTTAGAGCATAATCAACACGGAAGTCATTTTGTGGAATATAAAAACAAAAAGCGTTTAGATACCTAATATATGTTGTAAAGAGGTCACTGTAGACATTTTTGTTTTACTTTTGATAGTTTCTGCTGATATAGTGCGTTTATTTAATAGGATAGGCCTGATCCTACCTATCTGTCATATTTAATAGCCTTCAGTCATCACTTTCTGGGAAAATTCATGATCCTTTCTAATACTTCCAACACAAAGTAAGAGTCAGTGTAAAGTTATGTCCTTCATTTTTTCATGCAATATTTACTAAAAAACCTAACCTAACCAGTTTCAGAAATTGCATAACAATTCCGTATATGCAATTTTACATATCCACAACAAACCATATAATCTTAATACACTGAATGTATTAATATTCTACATATATATATTAATACGGCTGTCCAGTCTCATTCTGTCTCATCCTTATGCTGCAGGGTCTTGTCCATGTTTACTACTGATGAACAGCACAGCAAAGAAGCATCAGGCTGTGAAGAACTTAATGTCTAAAAATCAGTAAACTCTCAGGAGTGGGTGGGCATTGCCCTTGTCACTGTGACAGAGGATCTGTTGTGATTTGGTGCTGTGGTGATGGAAAATGTGTTTATTTGATGGTATTTAACATACCATCACTGCTTCTGTCCTACAACTGTGTAACTTCCTCCTTGGCTCTGTTCTCACCTGCACACAGAGCGAAGGTGATTCATTTCAAAGTTATTATGCCAATGTGTCAATGTACCCCTTTTTCCAGTTGTTGTTTACTTGCAACAGCTTCATCACTATCCAGGGAACCACAAACAGCAGAGGTATTCCTAAGCTAAAGAATAAATTTTGCAAGATTCAGTGCTGTGAATGCTTAAACTTGATATCACCACAAATTACAAATCTATTCAGAAGGCAAACAGTCTTGAATATATACAGTATTTCAGTTCATTGTTTGCCTTGCTCTCTTTTTAAAACTCCATGGACATTTGATTTCTTGTCCAAGACACTGTGTCAAAAGTCCTGTATAGTATTACTCATTGTTATTGCTGTCACAAATTTAATGTAAAACATTAATTAATGTAATATAGTCAATAAATATGATAATTAACTCATTAGCAAATGTATTGTTCAGACAGTGACCACCGGTGTCACCCAATATAGTACACGTACTGTAAGTTCATCAGTACCATACATACCCGTGCAAGGCCATCTCTTTTTGCTGACTATGCACTTAAGACCTGACAGTGCTTGTTGCCATAGATACCAGTCAGCACTTTAATCCTTTTTTATCACTATATTATATCATCTCAACTCCATGCAGGCATACTGAAAAATCTATTCCATGTCACAGAGTTGTTATAGTCTGATTGTTTCCTGCTCTGTGATACATACAATCAATTCTAGTATCATTATATTAGTATCACATTTTAATCTTTTACTCACACAGTTTATTTACTTGTCTAAGGGACCACAAACACTTATGAATATGATTCAGCAAGGATAGACCCACATTTTCTCTTAAGTCAGTAAAGTTTATTTATATAGCACCTTTCTAGTTCAGACCAGAAGTGATGACTTAGGGGCCTTGAGTTGCTTGTTAAAAATGTTCAGACACATAATGTTTTTGATAAACAAATGACCAAACAAGGAACAGAGAAAACCAAGTGCTGAACACGGAAGGCAGACTCATGCAGGGCTGTAAAAGTAATGACAACAGCTTTGAATGTAATTCTAAATTTGCTGTACAGTAGATACAAAGGGTAAAGATTAGACAGATACAATAAATCAAACACCTGACACAGATTACCTAAAAACTATGCAACCTGTCTGGGCCCAATAAAATAACCATATCTGAATTTTATGTCAGCACAGTAGGTTGACAGGACTGTGTCTTTTTCTGATCTTTATTTTAATACAGCAATAACAAAACTGCTATGTGAATGCCAAATATTTATTTATATACAACAGACTGAATTGTGCAAATAGAACAAAAGTATAGAACAACATATTATTTAGGACAAATAAGAAGAGATGTAGCTTAGATATGTGCCCATATTTAAGTTTTTTATATCCCTTATAGGACAACTGCTACACCAAGACAAATTTAACAGTTTATTGTTACAATAAATATAAAATACATTCTAAAAATACTTTTTACTTGTACAGCTTATCTTTACACAGTTTACATCTTCTGATAGCATAATGCTATTTCTCTTTTACATGTACAACTGTCTTCAGTACGTCTTTTCTTGATCACATGTCCACCACACAGCCTGGAGCATTGGTTCTAATAGCATCGGAAATTACTTTCGCTCCAGATTCTCCAATGCCATTGCCCTGTAAACTGCAGGAACACAGAAATGGGTCCGTTTTTAATACGAGCAAAAGGACAATATGTAGTCAGCCTTAAAATTCTACAAATGTAAGAGGTTATACAGTATGGGAGAGATGCAGTGGAGAAAACTCACTTGATGTACGTGAGCTGGTGGTTTCCCTTTAAAGCTGTTGCAATAAATATGGCTCCATCCATACCCAGAGAGTTCTCCTGCAGACTGATGATGTACACAGAGACAAATATACAAATGATTTCTTAATGTTAGGGGTACCTTGCTGCTAATCAAGCTAATAGCCTGTTGGTCAGTGAAGGAGGAGATTAATGATGAAATATCTGATTGAATAGATAAGTGAAACACTAAGTTAAATAAATTTAGATTAGCATATTCTTATATAACGTGAAAATATGCAATAAAATCATTCATTCCATTGCATTCAAACTCTGCCAGATCCCTTTTTAAATAAAATGGCAGAGTGGGTAGAATAGACTAAGTCACTTGCAATGGAAGTTTTATACCTTCTATACTGGGAAAAGACACTGTGAGAAAAATGTTTCATGATGACAGTCATAAGCTCCACCCAGGACTTACTTCAATGACCTAAGGCTTCTGTTGCTTTTCAAAGCATTAGCCAGAGCCTTTGCTCCCTTCATCCCTACAGAGTTCCCACGCAGGCTGAAACACATAATGGAAGAAAGTGCAAACATTAAATATAAAACACAACAGTAGTTGTACATAAATGACAGAGTGTGTTGTAGCAACATCAACAATGCAAAAGAAATAACTGGTTAAGAACAAAAGTAGATGCTGAGGATCCTTATTGAAGCAGCTCTTGCTCGTGGTTTATGCTTCTTCTTCTTCTTTTGGGTGTTGTTTCAACACAATGTACAATCTTAAATAGATGTTTATACCAGAACTGTGAAAGTGAAACCAGCTGCTTTGTATTTACGATAAAATGAACTCACTCCAGTGTTTGTAGGGTTTGGTTGGACATTAGAGCCTCTGCCATGGCAATGGCACCGCTTGTGCCAACTGAGACACCCTGGAGACTAAAGAGGCAGAGAAAAAAAACTGTGAACATTTGTTTTTGTAAAAGATTGACTGTAATCAGTTTTTATTTATTCTAACCCAAAGTGAAATATACAGTTGATCAGTATAGTAATACCAACCATAATGTATGAAGAGATGTGTTGGTTTTTAGGGCATCAGCAAGAAAGATTACACCTTCGTTGCCAATAGCATTCTCCTGTAGACTGCAAACACACAGAGAGACCATG
>JAUBNQ010000011.1:7753211-7773431 GCA_032353495.1 Ctenopoma kingsleyae
TCTTGGAATTTATTCATTTATTGTTTTGCGATAAATGGATCTTGGATCGAGGTCTTGCCGTGGCAGAAGGGCATGCGCCAAGGCAAACAGGTCTGAGGTGAAGATCCAGACTAACTCAATCCACAGACCCATATGGAAGAAAAACAAGTAGCAGCGTTTCCCTTGCCCGGGAAAGGGTACCTGGGGCCCCACCCTGGAGCCAGGCCCGGGGAAGGGGCTCACCGGCGAGTGCCTGGTGGCTGGACCTTTGACCACAGGGTCCAGCCGGGCTCAGCCAGAAGGAGCGATGTGGTTCCGCTCTCTTGTGGGCCCACCACCTGCAAGAGGGGCCATAGCGGTTGGGTGCGTAGCAATACGGGTAGTGGTCAAAGGCGGGAGCCCTGTCGTTCCGACCCTCGGTTGCTGAAACTGATTCTTGGAACATGGAATGTCACCTTTCTGATGGGGAAGGAGCCTGAACTGGTGCCGGAGGTCGAGAGGTACCGACTAGATATAGTCGGGCTCACCTCTACGCATAGTCTGGGCTCTGGAACCATTCTGTTTGAGAGAAGGTTTTGGAAAACCATCAAGTGTCTCAGGAGGGGAAAGTGGTGCTCCAGACTGGAGTGTTGATAGGTTGTGCTCCAACTTTAGGGGGATCACACTCCTCAGCCTCCCTGGTAAGGTCTATGCAGGGCTGCTGGAGAAGAGAGTTCTATCGATAGTTGAATCTCAGATTCAAGAGGAACAATGTGGATTCTGTCCCGGTCGTGGAACACTGGACCAGCTCTACACCCTGGCCAGGATCCTGGAGGGGGCATGGGAGTTTGCCCAACCAATTCACATGTGTTTTGTGGATTTGGAGAAGGCATTCGACCGTGTCCCCTAGGGGTCCTATGGGGTGTGCTCCAGGTCCACCATGTCCTCTTTGAACATGTTGTTTTTTGTCTAGTGTGGCTGTGAGCTGTTCTGTTCTTGTCTTTGTTGTTGTTGTGTGGGATTAATTAATAGTTGTTTAATCATCATTACAAATAAAATTGAATGCTAAAATGTGAGAAAATCTCCCAGTGAGCACTCGCCTTCTTTAAGATAAATTATATAAATATAGCTTCAAGAAGTGATTCAAGTAGTGCAGCAAGTCATGCAATCAGTGTAAACCTTTACCATTTTTCACTCGAACAAGTTATACTCAGGTGTAGCAGCTTTCTAAATATAAATAACAGCTGACTATTGGAACATAGTTAGTATTTTGTGAGCTTTTCATACATTTTATGCATCACTTGAGAATTTCAAGAATGTGTACCAAAAGTTTAAATATGTTTCCACACTGGAATGAGCCTAAAAAGCTACAAGCTTTGTGTGAAAACCTTTTTGTCTGTGCAGAAATAGTCAGCCACATGGCCAATTTCCTATCCAGGGGAAGTGCACCTGCAGCTCCCAATGAAATCATTTAATGTATAATAGACTACAACAAATCTGGTTTCAGGGACACTGTTGTATTGTCATACTTTGTCACTAGTTTCAAAGTTTCATGTCTATTTCCAGTGGAAACAGGGTTGAAAATGTAGCTACATGGGAAGTCTGTGGTCAGGGAGTTTACAGTATGATGAAAGAGTCACATTTCCATTTTTTCATAAAGCAGTTGCATTTAAAATATTTGAGTAACATTCAAGTCTACAAAGTAGTCTGTCATAAAAAAAAATTACATACAGTACATCTTATTAGTACTTTTTTCCTGTTTTGGAACTTATTATACTTGGAACTTATGCTTAAGTTTCTTTTCTAATAGTCCTATCTTAAAGTAAAGAAGGAGAAAGAAAAGGAAAAGAAAGTGGAGGGTATTTACAGTATTGCATCACAAGATCAATTACACAGATATCAATTACAAAGGAATATAGGCTATTGTTTACATTTTTAATAGCACATTTGTATTACGCTAATGTTACAACATCCATCTTTTAGAAACATCGAAACATATTGTGACACATGATGTCCTCCTCTGTGTGAAGATGATTTTCAGTTGCATGCTCACAGTCATTTGTTCCATTGTTTACACCTGTTTCAGTGTTTGTTGTGAGTGAGTTAGATTTTTAAAGTCTAGAACTGGTCTGTGAATTAAATATTTCTGTGACCTTTTCAGTTTTGTACAGTGTCCTGCACTAAGGTCACCATGCAGATCTCCCCTCATGAGATTAGCCACTCTGTAGTACAAACTATTTAAGAAGTGAAAGCACAACATAAAGAACCATGCAGCATCACACATTAGAAATGCTTATACTGTATTTCATAAAATGGAATTTATATCTTTCTATTTTTGCAGCATCATTATTAACAACCCAAATTTATCATAAAATCAGGGTTGTTTCTCTAAGCCTTGGCAACTTACCACTGATGTTATTTTATCTAAATGCCTCTTAGCACCACAAGATGGCCCTATTATCATGGGAGTGCATTTGAGCTGACCTCTGCAGGCTGTGGGCTGAATTAAACTGTCAGTAGGGAACATAAACAGAAATGTCTGTAATAAGTGAGGTTCCCTGAGGCGAAACTGTTTAAAGGTGATTCTGTTTGAAATGTGCCTCTACAGGAAGATTTTCTCTAATATTCTGGTGTGTGCTGCTTTTTGATGAAGCAGGGTTTATTTTGACACAAAGGTCAGTTGAAATGTTAATGACGTACATGTTTTGTTTACGGAGTGTGGCTGAATTTGCACCATGGTGCGAGCCAGTTTTTGAACATTTCAATTGAATTTCTGTCAAAGCGCCGCTCCACTTTCAGGAGTCAACAACCCGTTGACAAGGTACATCTAATTTATTTGACTTGTTTGTTTTGATGACTCACTACTTAGTTGTCATTGCATCTGATTCATCACTGGTGACTGCTTGTGGCAGAAAATATTTTTCCCCGCAGATAATATGGAAAGATGGTATGGTCAGTGTAACATAGGAGAAGGAATTTAATTAACTTGATGGTTTAGTATAGGCTTGTCTGTCCACCAGAATCATTACAAAGTCAATTGGAGTTTCACTTAACAGTTAGAAGCAACCAAGGAGAAGGTGAACTCAACCTCAGCTGACAGACTATTAATCAACACTGAGATAGTTTTATTATGCCAATTTTGTGCAATACATCAAATAAAGTGAGTTTTGTCAAGTTTCTCTTCATATGAATTATTGAGTCTCACACTAATTGGTTACTTAGGAATTCCTCTGCTGATTCTGACTCTGTTTTCAGACACTGAGCTTGTTTTCTTTTGTTTAGTGTATCATTCATCAGGAAAAAACAAAGCCACTTAAAGCACTCCAAACCTGCCTGGCAGGAGTGCAAAAATGCATCCAGCTCAGCATTATGCAGCTGGATGCACATTTTATCTCAAACTAATGTGCTGTCATGTCACTTGTTTGATCATAGTGAAGAGTGTGACAGCGATTGGATGTGAGTGTTGAGTCATTTTGTTGGAAGTGAAAGCAGCCAGCATCATTGCTGAGTCAATCATCAGGAGCGATGGTACCAGGCTTGGGAGGATATTTTCATCCTCTGGGAGTACGGGGCCAATTTCTAGACAGATCAAATACCAGAGCAGAGACAGTACAAATAAAACCACAGAACATCCTGCACCAGACTCCACATGGCAGACCAGCTCTGGCACAGTACTAAAATCATATCGGTGACAGTACTGCACTTAGAATAGTAGAATATATTCACTCATACTGTAGCATGAAGTTCTGCTTGTCTGCAAAAGCAGTGTTTTTTTTTTCTTTAAAGCAAAAGGCTGAAGACTATTAAGTATATTACAATTTCTTGATTTAGCAGCTCAGATATAGCACTCACCTGAATGCTGTACCTACTTTAGCGTGCAGTGATCCTATGTGGTCTATTATTTACTGAAGAAAGAGACATGACTGAGTATTTACCCTCGTGTGCTGATGCATATTGTAGTTTGAAACAAACATAGTGAAATTTCTTGATGACCCTAATTTTTTGTTTTTGTTTTTCTACATAATATATAGTATAGCATAATTATAGTTTTGTTCCTCTTTAGTGATGTGGAAGCTTCAGTGATTAATTGCACAGTTGCATCATTGCACTTTGAAGTTTTTCTGTAATCAATACATCATTTTTTTCAACTCAACCAAGACCAAAATCATTTTTGCTACATTTTTATTATTCTTGTTTGGACGTGGACAGAAACACATAACCATAATAAGAAATTTATACACTTTTGTTAGCCTTTTCATTAAATAAACCTCAAATAAGCAATTTGCCACTTCTAACTATCTGACCTTGACAGTTTTGTGTGTGATTTGTCTCTTATTCAGCAAACCACTAATGATCCTATAGCTGTGTCTTTTAATCATTCAGTAAATGCAATGCCATATCTCACACCAATAGTTGCTCAGTATGCTGACTAGGCAGACAGAAGAACTGGGACACTGTGAGGACAAAGCAGGTTTGTGTGCGGGTCAATGCAGTGGAAAGGGAGCCCACGTTAGCTGTGTTTGTACACTACAGTTCTCAGAGGTATATTGACAATGAACTGTATGATCAGAAAGGGCAGAAATGCATCACCTACGTGTGACCATGTATACATAAGCATGGTCTAACCAGGATGTGAGTGCAGGGATTGACATTGATGAATAATGTGGGAGGGTCTGTTTCCTCTCCTTCTTTGCCTTCCTCTCTGTCATGCAGGCACAGAGGAAGCTTTCTACCACTTCTCCTCTTTGTCAAGAAAACACCCAAAAAAGCTCATCCACATTCAGTATGCATTACCAGCTCACTGCATCCAATCACGTGCACTTACCATATAGAGTGCAAGCCTGTGCATGTGGGGACAATGTGTGTGTCTAATGAGAGAGACAGGGAGACACAGGCAGAGAGAACCCCTTTGTGTTGCCCGTCATGTACAGGCATTCGTGAACCAATGCAAGATAGGCACCAAGTGTGAGGCAGAGATGATGTTCCAGGGCAGAGTGTGGGATTTTTTTTCTCTGCAGAACATTTAACATTTATGTTAATTGCATCAAAAGTATCATCATTCTGCTTCTGGTAACCAGATGTGTGTTGGATAATTAATCTAAAGTGATGCTTCGTGCCCCTCGTCATCACCAGCAGAGTCTCACAGGCTCAGTCTGAGCTTGTTTTGACCAGGTTGACATTCACAGGTGAATATTTACGCATACTGGGAATAATGTGATAGGAGGTGCAAGAGCTGGAGCTTGGTCACAAGTCGATTTCTCCAAGATTGCAGTCATGTTTAATACCTAGTTTCCATGGCAACCAGCGACTGTGGCATACCTGACCTACATATGTGCTGTATGTACACAAACATGGGCTACCCATCTGTTACTGTCGCTTTGTACAGCAGCTCGTGGAGACTTTGAGTGACTGTTGAATGAGTCTATCAGATATTGTGAGAACAAACAGAGGAGCCAGGAGCTGCTTTCACAATTTTTTGTGAAGCTGTCAGTGAGTTGTGTCAACAAAGACTGCATGTCACACTGAGACAAGCAGCCATCCTGTGTTTACAGTAGACACTGTATTCTTGTAAATGAGTTGAGTTGAAATATAATGGTTGCAGTACAATGAACCAGAAAGAAAAAAACATTTTCAATTAAATTATTTCCTTTTTATGTTTTGGCGTATTTTGCTCTTCTTTCTTGTAACACACAGAATAGCTTACAGTATATTTTATTATTTAAACTGGCAGAATAACAGATTTGTCACTCTACAGGAAGCAGAAACCAGCTGTGAACATAACACTGACATATAATTACCCATCAGTCACATACAGAGGGGGTGGGTCTGGGGGCTGAAGCTCCCTCCATTTTCCAAATTAGTTGAAGGTGCCCCTCTCAACATTAACTTACCCTCATGGGTATTATTTTCCAGTTACTAATATTTTAAAAACTCAGGACTGTGATGCATGTACTGAAGTTGCAAGTCATGGATTAGTTCATTGATCAGGTTTCTTAGCAGAGCAACTATTGCAACAGACTATTTGAAAATGGTTGCGTTGCATTTTAAAGAGTTACAAAAAAAAAGCGAGTTTCTCAACCTCTTATCAATTCACAACAACAAATAACTGCGTGCAACAGTTTAATGTCTTCACATATACAGCCCATAGCCCCAGGTGGGAAGCTAAGCAAAGCATTAAGCAAGGCAGCTTTTTGTTGCAAGTATTCCAGTCAAAGCGAAAATAGAATATGAGAATTGACTCTAAAAAGCACAGTGTGTTTATAATGTCTCCCAGGGAGATAATGATATTGGCATAGACATTAGTATTAATAAATACATAGATAACTTGTAATTGTAACATTGGAAAATTAGCTCCGTAATGACATAAGAGCCTATTTTGCAATCCCTGCCATCAGCTCTCTGCACCTCCCTGTTACCCATAAGATGAACATGTTAGCTAACAGCTGGCAGATGCCTATATTTACACATCCTACAAACACAGACGACATTACCATGGATTTGGAGTTGTATGTCCGGTCACTTGATGAATGTAAGCTCAATATTTACTCTCCTCTTAGCTCTGCAGGTAGTGCACAAGGGGCTGTAAGAGCTTTTTCACTAAAAACAGCTGCCTGCTGTTGAACAATGATACAAAGAGTGTTGAGAGTGAACCAGAACAGTAATGCTACAGGCCAGGAAACCAAAGATGCTTTACAACTCTGTAGCGCTGAGAGGAAATAAAGAGTTGGGTGATAATTGTGAATTCATCACAATGAGCATCCTCTTGCACAAGTAGTCATGTGATTCATTGTTAATGTAAAATATTGATTATATCTGCTTTAAGTTTTACTTTGGTTGAACTGCACATTTCTCCTCACTCTACATGTGCAACATGGGAGTTGGGAGATGAGTAGGCGTCACTTTATATTCAGGAATATAAAGTCAAAAGGTCTGAAAACAACTGCTGTGGCACCTCCTGCGTAGATACATACAGTATATGCCTAAAACAAGTTGTGGATCTTCTTGTTTGGCCCTTTTACTTTTTCCTTCCTTTTTGTAAGACCTCTCTCTATCTCCTGGGTGCACTGTAATCCAAAATAGCTGTTACTTCTCCTCTTCATCTTGCTCTTTTCCACTCTTCTCTTCTCCCCTCCGTGTTCCATCGATTCTGCCTAGACAGGGCAGGGGACAGTGTTCCCCTGTGGGGCATTCTGGGTAATAAATCTAATTCCTGTCTACACGTGGAGGCTCATGGGAAGGTTCTGGCCCACTTTTTACCCAGACAAATATAACCACAAAATGGAGAAAAGTGGGGCGAAAAAGTAGCATGGAACTGCACCTGAATATGTGTGTTTGCTAAAAGCGTCTGTAGCTAGTTCTTTGATCTGAATTATGACGTATATCATAGTGCTTTTAAATTAAACATTCAAACATTTAATGTTTTCACATGTTTCACATGTTTTTCCTTCCACCACCACCGCACCACATAAGGTATTTTATACCTTAATTTATACGGGTTTATGCACTTTACTACTCCATCCAGTATCCAACTGTACAACATTTACTGCTCCTCTGTCATATGCCTCAGTGGTGCAGTAAGTGTGTAACACTTACTGCTCTATGTGGTACTTGTTCTTTTAAACATCACTATGCAATAATTGCCCTAACACTACAGTACTGCCTTGACTGCATTGTGTTGTATTGTTGTTTTTTTCTCTTTAAGTATATTTTAGGCAATTTTTGTGATATTTATTAAAATTCTTATAGTTGGATGTTTAGCTCATACTATGTTTTTTTATGCCATTGCACCATAAGGATTGCTCTAATTTTGCTGTACTTTGTATAGAGATAATACAGATTTGTGTAATACTCTCTTGAAAGGCTTCAATAATGCCAGTTAAAAGAAATCTGGGTTATGGTGATTATATATAATGTATGAATCACTTTCTTGAAAACACTGTGTTCTCTGCACTATATTGGTCTGTCTTTCACTACAATCACATTTTCCTAACACTGAACATAATATTATTCATCATCACTGGAAATAACTGGAAAGAACATGCCCTGGGCATGTCTCCTGGGACAAAACTCTGAACTGAGATCACATCTGTTAGCAGCTTTTGCACAGACATAAAGTAATAATCATGTCGTCTCATGGTTTGTGAGAAAAAAAAACATAAAATCAACTACAGCACTTACATGATCAGACATAGTAAATTTACATCTGGTTCTGTACAAACTGTATTGCACTGATTGAACAGACAGAGTGGAGATGAAAGTGCACTTTGGGATCGTAAAGTGAAATGGCCTTGTCAGATTTACTTGTATAAAAGCAGGATGCTACAGAGCACCAGCTGTCCAAAACAAGGGGAACATGCATTCTTCTTCTACAGTAGGTTGCTCACAGTTACCTGCAAAGCGTTGTTTTTTTCATATGCACTATGTAGAGACTGCTTTTTGTTTACAGAGGGCAAACTCACTAAATTGAGGCTATGACAAGACAAGACAAACTAAAAAATAAGAGCAATAACAGTTCAGTTACTTGGGTGGGTGGTATGTCATTTATGCTTTGAGTTCAACCCACAAACCAAAACAATTTCCCTATTCTAGTGCTTTAGACATCAGGATAAAATTCAAATTTCTACATTAAAAAACTATACTTTGCACAGTTAGCCTGAGCAACATTAAATGAGTATCACTGTGGCTTTGGGCCATAACTGCACATTTTCACCTTTGCTATCTCTTCTTACAGGACCTGGTTTCATATCTTGTGAGTTCAGCTGCATGTGGATTCTTGAGAATTTTCTGCCTGAATGTGTCATAATAATTAAAAATGGAATTTATACTCTGAAGAGCAACCATTTCTGGGAGTTCATTAATTTGTTATGGTTTCCAGAAAGGAAATGGGTGGGTGGTGGTGGTGGTGGTGGGGGGTTATGTAAGATAATACATACTTCAGTTGTCACACAGCACAAACAATAATTTTGAGGTCTTCTTCTTAATAAACAATAGATGCTTAGATTTTTCACAGATACATTTTCTTATCCTGCAATGTAATACTGCAGCTCTCCTACCTCAGGATACAAAACACTGTGTTACAGAAGTGCTCCTTCCATGTCACTTCTGAAAGAAAATCTGGGTATATATTCTTACATCTTTTCATTTTAGACACAGTTCATTTCCTCACAGCTGCCCACGGAAGGCTGTTTCTGCTGGCACCAAGTACACAGTGCTGTGCGTGCTAATACACTATGTATGAGGAGCTACCACAATTAGCACAGAAAGCCTTCTCTCTCTCCCTGAAGTGCCTTTTCTTTCACCCTTTCATCTCTCCGTTTTTTTTACATGAGTGAGCTATTTTTGACTCTGTCACTGATGAAAAAAACAAAACAAACGAAGACACCCTTCTTTGTTGGGAGCCCTTTGTGTTTTTACCTTGAGCTGAATGCGAGTTGGTTGACCTGGCACCTGGCTTAATCACATCGGAATGTCTCCTTTCATTTAGTAGTATTTCCTCCATGCCTAGTCACATTGTTTTCCCCACAGTTGTTTTTTTTATCCAGAGATGTGCCACCTCACTTGAGAGTCCTCTGTAATCAACAGACATCATCGGAGTACATTTCTGCATGCATAAACAGACGTTTTGTAGATAAATAAACTAAAATTCAAAAATTCTACTCACAATCTTCGTGCACATAAACACATAAATACTCTCTAGCTGCTATGGAGAGAATATAAAGTACTTTTTTTTCTTGTTGTGCCAATTGATGTGGAAAAATCCAGAGGTCCCTTTTTACCTACTGCCAGAATTATTTTCTGAATGTAAAGGAGAAACTTTTGTTCCAAATCCTGCTTCAACATGCGGTATATTTATGTGCACTATGTGAAAAACTGCGTATAATGCAATTGTGATTCACAACAAATATACACTGCAAAGCTGCTTTCTATTTCAGCATTGTCATTGACCTTAACCACAAAGTATTTTTTTACATGGAAATCTGAAGGTTATGCCTCTATTTCTTCAGCAAGACTCTTGCCCCAGGCTTTGGGCTGTCAGCGGAAATGAATCGATTGTTAAGTCTAACTCTACTGCTCTGATGACAGGAGTCCTGATTGGTCACCAACCTGGGAATATGGTTCACAGCTGCAGCCAGGATTGGCCGCCGCCGGCTGTGCTGAAAATGATCACAGCAGATTTAAGAAAGTTAAAGGGTGCTTTTCCATGAACAGAGCCCAGTCTACGTTCTGTGTTCCCATTCTGCAAGGTCACAGGCTCATAAGCCTCCTCGTTTACACATATGCATATTCAATCACTGCTGCCTAATGAGTTTTACAAATTTAATCATGTAGAAGGTTGTTTAGTTCACCAGCAGGTCCTCAGAGTCCTTAGAGTCTGAGGATACCCAGGACTAATTTCTCTTTTTTGTACAACATGAGTCTTCTTGATTATCATATGTATTCTCCAAGTGGAGAGTCGTGTGTCTGTATGTGTTGTCATTAATCTCATGAGCACACAAACGCTTGGAGAAATGATGCATCAGTGCTGTGGGGATCACTAATATGTTAATGGATATGTTTTTAAATCATTACAAGCAGTTTCTTTTCAACATATATTTCTCAAAATGAAATCAACAACGTTGTTCTCATTACTTCACTGAATTGCTTGCGTGCTGTTCATGTTCACACTCCAGCCCATTCTAAGATGTCTTGCTGCATGGTGGTGCTGTTTATTAATTTAGGAGTTTGCTAAAAAGGCAAAGTTCCTTAGTGAACACATGCTGTTTGCAGCCTGTACGCCTTCTTCTCTGCAGAAGTGTTTATGTGCATGAGTGCTGGTAGTCCTGAGAAAGAAGATGTGCAATAAGGTTTGACAAATAAAACTGTATGTGTGTTTTTTTTTTTTAATTCACTAGAAATCACAAAAATATTTCGTGGCATCTCTCTTTTCATTTTCTCATTTTCTTGCACTGAATCACATGTATTTATTCTTGGACATTGAAACTTTCCAAACCCACATCCATCCGGTACTGGGTTGCCATGGCAACTATGTGATCAGAGCCACCCAGGTGTCCTTTTCCCCAGCTATATTGTTCAGATCCCAAATATTCACAGTCCACCAGGAAGATGTAGTCCATGGTGTCCTCCCGACTCTTTGCACCAATATTCTCAAAGGAAGACACTGCTTATCAGGTTGTGTCCACATAGGAGGCACAGAATGAAGACAAACTGTTAATGCTGTTAACTGGGAGTAAAGCTCTCTGTCCACTGCAGCTTCACTGAAGTTTTTTAAACACCTCCTCAGTTTGGGAAGGAGTTAATGGGCCTTGCTCAAGGGCACCACAGTGATGTTGATGAGACTTTTATCCTGTTGGTGTGGAGATTGAGCCAGCAACCTTCCAGTCACAAACTCACTTTCTTAACCTTTTAGCCACCACTGCCTTAAACATCTGGTACTGGAACAATAAGTGAGAATATTTGTGAGGAAAGTTCTGAGCTACGTTTGGTTTAATCTGGTGCTTTTACAGACTTGACAGTTTCTGGGTATTATTGATTTGAAGCTATAGCAAGTTGTAGAATTACATACAAAAACAAGTAGCAAAATGAATATAAATATAAAATAAACAATCACAGAAAATCTCACATTGACCCCATGCCCAATGGTGCACATCCCTGTTTACCTTCCTATGAAAAGCCTAGTGAATTGGCAGCACGCTGCTATTAAAAGTTAACCAGAAAAGCATGAAAAGTCTTTTCTCTAGCTAAATACCACTTCTCAAGCACAAATCTTACTTTTTTGTTGCTGTAATGGGCTCATTGGTATCCCCTGAAGCTGAAGAACAGACACCCACTCTTACTGTGGTAACTGCAGTAAAGGAAGTTTTCCCCCCACTGTCCACAAAGGGCAACAATGAGCCTATAACACACTCAAATTCAAAGTTTGATTAGACATTCGTGACTTTACAGAAACGCTTGCAAACCTCTACAAAGGTGAAGGCTTCAATTACATTGTGGTTGTATTGGCAATTGTCCTTTACCATTTACAATAAATAGAAGCACACAATTTCAATCAGGAAATTACTGCAAAATTAATGTTGCAGAATTGTTTCCAGTGCATTATACTCTACATAAATGATATACTGTTCCCCCTTAACCATTTTCATTCTCACCAGAGTTCTTCCTTTTGCTTCATCCACTTCCCCTCACATGTGGTCTGTCAGCTGTGCCAGCGGCCTTACTCAGTGAAGGAAAATGGGTCAGAAAAGGGACAGTGAAGAGGGACAGAAACCCTGAAACACACAGCTGGTCTCAGATGCAGAACAGAGACACACACACACTCCTGCACTGATGAAGAAGGCTGTTCAGTGCATCAGTAAACTCAATTGTCCGGAAGAATAATCGTTCTGATGAGCCAGGCGAGGAGCAGCTTGTAATGGAAGGGGGGCTTAGTGTTTATTATGTAGACAGCTCTATTTTGCAGACATCCAGTGTCTTTGCCGTGTTATTGCTTGCTCACCTGAATGAGCTCTTAATCTTTTGTCATTTAAGCTGATAAGAGCCATTCAATTAATTAATGAGATTTTTCAAAATGCACAAAACCTGCACTTACATATGGGTCCCTGCAATGTACAGTCACGTCAGTCTATTTAATCGCTACAGACGTATGTGTTCCATCATATGTCTGACTATATTTATAGTAACTTGTCAGAATCAGCGCCAGAACTGAGTCTGCCAATGACAGATGGCACTTCCTCTGTTAGTTGTTTAAATAAAGAGAAAAAGACTGAGACAACTGAAAAAAAAGTATAATATAAAGAAAATACATTGAGTGCATGCAGCAAAACAAATCAGAACGCAGAAAATCAGAAGAGAAAAGAATGTTTCCCTACAGGTTTGAGTCACACATTTTAAGCTCAGAGGGTCATATTTACTGACAAATTCACCTCAGCAAGTCCTTTTTAACCACAGTTTATTCAATTTCCGACTCCCCCATTTAGATTTCCTGGCAAGTGTGGTAGAGTATTTTTGGTCTTCTTTTAATAACTGCCAGTTTACTGTAGATGTGATCCATCTTTAGCAACCCAGACTGGGGCACCTCTGACGCTGACGATGATGTAAGAGCTTCAGTGAGCTATGACTGTGAGGAACCCATCATTCTGCAAGGAGGATGCAAACACAAAACCTTTTTTATATACATACTTATATATCTGTGGATAAATGTGAGAAACATAAGCTACGATCAAGTTAAAATACCTCAGCATTTCTAAAAGCTTAGTGTCATTTGAAGATAAGAGAGAGAAGATTAATGAGAGATTTGTCTCAGAGCAATAATACTAGACCAGACTTCATTGTCAGGGTTGAACTTCCCCTCTGCTGTTGCCCGAAAAGCTGCTTATTTGACATCCTTCTAATGTCATCATCTTCCAGGATTTCTGTCATGTTTGCCAGCTTATTGAATTAAAGCCCAGTATAGACCTATGAAAAGGATTGGGATGTGATTATATTACTAAGTTGCAGAGAGCAAAGGAGCATTATATTATGAGGGAATTCTTTGGACAAGCTGTCATAGAAAAACAAGAAAAACTAAATCATCTGATTTAGATTTGAAGGTCTGATTTGATTCTGTGATAAAGAAAGCACACAAAACATGTTGTCAAAACCGTCCCAACATGCTCTTTGAAAAACTAAAAACACAATGTTGTATCCTTAGATTGGGATCAGGGGCAAAACATGTGATATCAAAGACATTTAATCACCCTGCATTCAAGGGTCCTGCATTTTCAAGCAGCAGAGCCCTCACCGTTACACTCATCTCTGCACCCCACTACTCTACTTTTTCTCTCATTTCCATTTCCTTCTTGACTTCTTCTTCACTCTGTTTCCTCTAGTACTTCAGCCTCATTCATCCCCATTTCTTGCCTTCACACTTCAAATACTCGTCTTTATGGACGACGGTGCATTTTAAAAACCTCTCTACCCCCTCAGGATGCTTAAGTAGGTCTGACGTAGTTTCATGGGAAGAATGACGCAGATGTATTCATGAGAGTAGGTGGTGTAGTCCTCGGGAGAGAAACAGAAAGGGGAAGAGGCAAAAGAGAAACAGGGGACTGAGCAAGAAGGCAGGGAGAAGAGTGAGAAATGAAAGGAGATGAAGAAACTGGAAAGGAAAGGGAGGTGACTGAGGGAGACAGATGAAGAAGGGGAACGTGAGAGGGGACAGACTGATGTTTAATACAGAAAAAGTTAAGTGACTTGAGACACAATTATTAACATTTACAACTGCAATCAAAATGATTCAACTCCCATTGCAAATTAGTTGCATTGGAAAAATGCACAAACTTTCAGATGTTTGCAGTGAACAAATGAAACAAGAACAAGTCAGAATATCTAATACAACTAATGTTTGAGTGGTTCTGTTAATGACTGCTGCAGTCTGAAAATTATTCAACAACCTGAATAGAATCCACCATAAGACAAACATCTGCAAATCAGGTATTCTAAAGCAGACTTAACGGAACAAGTCAAGGACTTAATTGCATCTTAATTGCACCAGTGATAGTGCTTGCGAAAGAACACATCAAATACCTGAACTGGTTAAGGTTTGTTTCCAGGTTTGATTCCAGGTTGGAAATGTGTCAAAAGTCAAAAGAATTGTTAAAAAAGTTAATAGATCATTGCCTTTCACAAACAAGGAAAAGGATGCAAAAACTTAGCAGTACTAAATGTTCCTAGAGACACCAAAGGAAGCATAATTCACAATTTAATGGATCAGTGGCTACACAACCTGTAAGTGGGAGAAAAAGGAAGCTGCAACCAGATTTCTGAGGATGCAAGTGGAGAAAAACTGTGACTGCAAAAGACCTGTGCCAAGACTATGGTTTCAATTTTCACAGTAAGGTGCATACTAAACACTGAAGGTTCCATGGCAGAACTCACTAGTAACCCAATAAACATCTCCAATATGCTCAAAATCATCTCAATAAGCCACAGAAGTTTGGGGATTTTGCTCTTTGTCGGTCTGTTGGAACGAGTCAGCAAACCTCTATGTTGAGAGGAAGAAGGATGAAGCATACTGAAAAGAACACCATGCCTACAGTGAAACATGGTGGTAGCTCAGTGATGGACTGGGGCTGCTTTGCAGAGTGTGGCAGGCATGATTGGTTTATCCAGTATTAGGACATCCTAGGAGAAAACAGCATGCTGTCTGTGAGAAGCTGAAGCTTGGGCATCACTGGACCTTTCAACAGGACAATGAGCCCAAGCACATCTCAAAATCCTCCAAGGCTTGGTTGCAGAAGATATCCTGAAAGATTCTAGAGCTGAAACACATAGAAAATCTCTGTCGGGATTTAAAGAAGGTGTTTGCAACATGCAAACCCAAGAATATTAGTGAACTGGAGGCCATGGTCTATGAGGTATGGGCTGAGATTCCTCAGTGCACTACAAGATGCTGAAGTCTAGCTATGTAGGTTATAACAACAAAAAGGTGCTTTACCAAGTACTGAAGATGCTTGTGTTGAATTTGGAGGAACCACTTGTACCATTAGTTGTTTTGAACTATTTAAATTGTTCTTGTTTGATTTGTTCATTGCAAACTTTGCGATGGGGGTTGAATAATATCAACTGCTGTTACAATCCTGCTCTGACATCCTGGTTTGAACCTTTATCTATTTTAACAATATCAATAATGATTGATACTTAATTAATCCCCTTGTGCAAACAAGGGTTCAAGGTTCAGAGTCTTGTCCAGGGACTCTTTGACATGTGGGCTGGAATCAGGGGGAACCGGGAGTTGAACCACCAGCGAGCCACTTCCTGTTTAGAGCTGATTACCTGTCTGTCTCCTTGGTTTCCAGTAATCAGTGGTACTGGCTCCCCCTGTGCTGAGACTATTTAAGCAGTCTGTCTGAAGAGAGTTGCCACATACCAGGAGCCAGCTGGAAGATATGTCATGACGGACGGTTTGCTCAAAGAGGTTTTCTGAGGTTGGCATAAACTGGTTTGTGACTGGATCAGGATGGAAGCTCAGGTTGCAGATGGTTGATGGTGACATGAATTTTGACGACTGGACTCCAGACACAGGAAAAGCAGCCGAGAGAAATAAAGCTATGCATGTAGAAAATATATGCACGAAAGTTGTGTGTGAAATAAGGATTAACGGTGAAAATAGAGTGACAGGAAGACATTAATAAAAGGCTTGAAGCAGAAGAGAAGTCATGTGATAGGATAAACGATGATAGGATGAGTTTACAATGGAAAGACGTTTCATAGCTAATGGACAGGAGTCTAAATAATTTATTCAAGATCTCAGAAGGAAACCAGATGTTATATGCGTTCAGGAAACTTGGCTAAAGTCTATCTGCGATATATTTATTAAAGGTTATGATAGTTCATGGAGAGACAGAGAGAAGGGAAGTGGACGGGGCTGTATAATAATTTTAAAGCAAGGAATGCAGTACAGATTATTGAAGAAAGGTATAGAATTAGCTGTAATTATTGAAATCTGGACAAAAGATGGAAATATCAAGATTAGAAGTGTTTACAATCCCTGCAAGAAATTTTCAGTAGAGACGCTAGATGAGATAGCTTTTTTATTGAGACAAAAAAGTTATATCATATATCATTTGGGGCGACAGGTAGCTCAGTGGGTAGAGCAGTCATCTACAAATGGTTCGATTCCCAGTCCCGCCAGGCTACATGGTGAGGTAGTAGCGCCAACATGTACGTTCTGGCACCTATCCAAACAACAATTTCCCCAAAGGGATCAATAAATTATGTCATCAGTATTAATTATTATTAATGCACATAGTACAGTATGGGGTAATTGTAATGATGAAAAAGGAATAGTGACTGAAGAACTAATGGAGAATAAAAATTTAGTGTGTCTTAATGATGGAAGTGGTACAACAATTAATGTCAGAACTGGTACAGAGTCAGCTGTGGACCTTTTAACAGCCATAGTATTGTATGTATTAGTGCCCTGACCCACACTCCTTACCAGCTGGTAGTGTCGGTAATGCACCAATTTGTTCTTTGCCATCCACCAATATGTGAATTGTGGAACAGATCTGTTGTGACAAAGGACTGTGATCTTTATGGTGGATTGATTTGAAAACTTTTATGAGAGAAAAGTCTGTGCTGTGTGCTGGTCCTTGTGCATACTGTGTACCAACCCTTCCTCTAGTGTTTTTCAATGACGCACCATGGGGCAGAAGCCATCTTGTTTGCTGACCTCCACCGACATTTTGTCCGTACCCACCTGTAATCTCAGCAAACACACTCCTACCACTACAGTCCATCTGACTCTTGTTTAACCCTTGTTTATTTGGACATAGCAACTTAAGAACATTTCTTCAACTTTACTCAACATAACTCACTGCTGGGTACTGCACTTACCTGTCTCATCCTGTGCCTTTTGAGTGGTCCTCCCACCAGTAGAGTGAGACAGTCTGAATGTATGTGCTTGACAGGAGACAGAGAGAGCAGGATGGGATTTGCTAGGAAACCAAGGGAGTCAGCAGGTAACTAAGGGATGGCCAGGAAAAACAAAAACTGGGTGGACAGACCCAGAGCTGTGACAGTTGGAGCTAAGCAGGTAGTGGCTTTAGGGCTTGACAGTAGCTGCCTGTTGACTGAACAGGTAGAAAATGAGCTGAACCTTGCTATACGCCATAAAACTGAAAACAGCAGCAGGTTTGGTCATTTTCTGTCCATTACCATGAGCATCCCCTTTCATATTCTCATTTAAAGCAACATTATTGATATATGTAACATTTAAAACAACTATTTATAAATTATAGCTGTTTTAAATACCATATGTGGTTAGTTGAATTTATAGCAATAAAAGGTCTCATTAACATGTGACACCTCCTGTTGAGTGCGTTTGAGAGAGCGCAGAGATCAATTTCCACAGTGCAGCAGTTTGTAGTGAAGTACATTTAAATTTGTTTTCATTGGCTTTACTCAGAGTGAGTGGAAAAACAAGCTTCTTTAAACAGATTGCTGGTATTAATGTTTGAAGACAGGAAGTGCCTGCGTGTGTTTTCATGTGTGACTGTGTTTTATTATATTTACTTTAATAAAGAACAATTTGTTGTGGTCTCTGTCAGCATGATTGCTGAGAAAGGTAGAAACAGATTTCTGTGAAGCTACTTAACAAGTCACTAGTAAGAGATCCACTTCTAATATTTTACCATTAAGAGCTTTTTGGTCATATTTGTAGAGTGGTAAAGAGATGTGTTTTTCAGTCCTTGAGGTACATTATGTTTTCCAGGTGTGACTAGCATCTTGACGGGATGCAACAACATCAGATTTATCTAATAATTCTGTACAATCCAGTTCTTCACCACTAATCTGTCATATGTGTTCCCTAATTCATGACAAACACTGCTGACTTTAGTTTAAAGTCAAGTTTTAAAGTGTTTTAAAGATGGCAGGCTGAATTCAAGTGTACAAAAAACGACAAGAGAAAAAAGAGACATTTGGAAAGGAGCAGTCATTACAAACATGGAGTTGTGAATTTGAATTTTTCACTCAGGGTAAACATCATGTAGCTTTAATGATGATTATGAAAACACTGTGACAACCTCTGCTCTGACCTGCTAGTGTGGACGTTTTTAAAATTTTTGCCTCTTGTAAATTTTGTGACTTTAGGACTGTTCCTGTTTATTCACTTCAAATATGCACCATTTTGCCAACATATGTTAGCTGCTATTAGTTAAAGCAGGTAGTGAATATCTAGCCAAGCTATGATGGACGTCAGAACTGAGAAACTCAAACCTGCAATTCAGAAAATTTCAGCACATTCTAGGTCACTACAACTCTGTGGAAAAGACATACACAAATAACACAAAGTTTCTGGTGAGTGCTGATTTCAGTTTGAGGCTGAGCAGAACAGAAACAGGCACTTTCCCATTGGCACAGTTGGATTAGATGCTAGTTAACAGCTGTGCAGTTGGTACAATTGCTTTTTGATGCAAATGACACACAACACAAACAGCCAAATGCTTATATGTGAATTAATATCATATTATCATAAGAGGTGATGTATATAAGCACCATAATAGATTAGTTTTTATATTATATTAGCTATAGAATACATACAGTAGCTGGAGCTATTATCCATTACTATGTTCATCACATAGTTCACATATGTTTGTTTCATGTACAGTATTATACAAATAATGTATTTATACAGGTATGGCTGTAGTCATTATTCCATGTCCCTGTAGTGCATTCATTAATGAAATTAACTATACACCAAAAGAAACTATTCACATGTTTAATATGTTATTAGTTGTAATAGCTAAATGGTGAAATTAATTTTTACAAACATTAGAATTTATATTAATATATAATAATAATAATATATATAATATATAAACTGTCCCATGAGCCACACTGCCAGGAATAGGCTGGTTGAAAATAAATTAACCAGTCATATTTTGAGCTAAAAGACCAAATTTGACCAGCTGCAGCCACGAAAGTACAACAATTTGCAGCCCATGAAATATCCATAACATGTGAATAATTAATTGTGCAAAGTAAACTCCCCACATTTGATGATAAAGCCCCCAGATTCCAACAATTAAATAGCAAGGACATGTCCTCAGATGTGGTCATTTTAATATCACACAGGTTGTAAGACTTAAGGACTGTAGATAAGTCCAGAAATCAGAAATGAACCATGATATGAGCTTGAATCATGTGTGTAAACCAAATCACTGTGTGCAAAGCTGCTCCTCTGGAACACTTACATGTGTAACTAACATATTTAAAAGGTTTAGCTGATGATGAGGAGGATGATTACAACAAAGCGCAGCAGTGCTTTGCTCCCACCTCAACAGGAGTGCAGCAGTCTCATCAGGACAGCATGAAAACACAATTTCTATATTTCGGACATGGTCTAACTGTCCCGGGTTAAACAGTCAAATATGAAATGACATTGCTCACATCACTATATACTTTATGTTATATCATTTTAGCGTGACAGCTGGAAATAAAACCTTCATGCACACAAAAGAAGGAAAAATTTAAAGGCAGCATAAAGGATGCTGCTGTGATCTTGCAGCTGTTGAGTACTGAGTCCTTGAGAACCCAAACCAAATTAACATGAGCAGGAGAGCAGAATTCACCTACACAAGGTGAAAGAGACATTTATTAATGTCCAGGTATGTTGAATTAATGCACCAGGGCAAGCAAAACAATTCATAGATAATACAATGACCAGGCAAAATGCTAATTAAATTCACATAGTATGCACAGTGGTAATTTGTAACTGTGAGC
>JAUBNQ010000011.1:7773531-7788747 GCA_032353495.1 Ctenopoma kingsleyae
ATCTCATATAGTGTGTTGCATTGGCCAAGAACTTGGAAAACCTTTTTTTTTATACACATGAAAAGAAAGCTTGGAGAAACTATCACCTGAAGGCTGAAATATCAAAGTTTCTCTGTGATTATGATGAACATTATGTGCCAGTTATTGTCAATATCACAATAGAAAATGCTCCCTGGATTATTATGACCACAATAGAATGAATAGATCTGTGCAGGGCACAAGGGGATACGCTTACTGCAGACAATACTTGTGATTCCATTCATCACACTAATTTATCCAAAACAGTGAAGCTCACAGCAGCACAGAGGGTTTGCTGAGGAGAGCAGAGAGGAAGTGTGTAGACTACTTTGTGTTTGCTGCTAGGCAACCTCAACTTTAAAGCTGTTGATTGGCGGTGGTGTGTGTGTGTGTGTGTGATTGGTGGTCACTGGTATGTTTATCCCTTTCACTCCAAAGCTACATTGCCTGTCTTTGCTTGCTGTTCGTCTGAAAAAAATCATTTACCCAAACTGTTTTCAAGGGAGGAACTTCATGAATGTTAACAGTCAAGCCTGATTTTAACTTCTGAATTGCTCTCCTGCGTTGCTCCATCTGTTTTGAGCTGGGACAATTTCACCAACACTTAGCCAGTTCAGTCAGACAGACCAGAGTACTTTAAAAATTAAATTTTAAACTCTTCCTGTTGCCTACAATTGCACAGTGTCAGCACCCCAGCTTTCAAGAATTGGTTACGTAATGTGTCAAAATTTAATCAGCCGTGGAGCGAGTTGTGTAACAGGCTCACACCAGAACCTCAGAACATATTGTAATTATCTGACCTTATCCAGATATGGAGGACATAATGGATCATTTCATAGTTAATCAGGTGCTGTTAATGCTTTTATTTCGATTGTTTTGACTGAGCTTATTCTCTGGTTTTGTTTTCTCTGGTTGTCAGGATTCCAGATTTGCTTCCACTTCTGTCTCTTACTTTGACTTCTACTTGTCACTCTCCACCTCCACCTCTACCTTTGTCGGTCATTATCACCTGATTGAACCTGTTGTCTATCTTCTTTATAAGCAGTGCCTGGAACACTCACTCTCTGCCAGGTTGGTCAGTATCCACTTTGTCAACTCTCCAGTCTTCTCTGAGACCATCTCATCTTTACCATATTTACCTGTTTTATTAAAGAACCTTTGACCCTTTGAGCTTTGTGTCTGGTTTTTTAATTGGGTCCAAAAATAATCGAGCCCAGTGATCAGCAGTCTATCTGCACCTGAAAGACAAGGGACACTCCTTTGAAGACAGCAGTGATGACAGGTGGTTTGAGTGCAGCATAAAGGAAGCCATTCATGTCGAGGTGGAGCGACCCTCCCTCATCAGAGCAGGTGACCTAAGGCGTAATCTATCAAAAAGGTACGATGCAGTTCTGTCAGCTCCCCAGACGGTTTCACAGCTAGTCACACTTTGTTTCAGGAGGTTCCAACGGTATGCATGAAAGCCAGGTGGATCAACAACCCACAGGCGACCACCAGAGTGTTAACGACTTAATGACTTCACAGAGTTTATAAACCTGTTAATCCAGTCAGAACTAATGAAAGCCTTTTGGATGAGAGGTGAAACATTTCCAAGAACTTTAAACGTTGCCACTGAATACTACCTTTGGGGTACCATGATCTGGATCACAGAGAATCTTCACATTTGGATAGACAATTGGATAGAGATATTGTTTCTCTCTTCTCCTGCTTTGAAAAGTAGAGTCATTTTTTTGTCTTTTAATAACACACACAGACAGCTTGGCAGTCTCACAGTCAAAAAATCATCCAAGCTGCTGGTTTTCCAGCATCTCATCTTTTTTCATGAGGCATTATCTGTTACAGGAAGTGGATGGCTCTCTCACTGGGGTTCCTGTTTGCTTCATAAAAGTTGTTTTAATGACAAACAAGCAACCAGTCATATCCTGTTACCAGCCATGATGATGAATTGAGATTACCCTGGCAACACAGGCGTGTGTTTACATCAGATGCATAGCAACCACTTCAGACTGCAGTGAACTTGTTTTATCACCACATGCAAACCGGTCAGATGTTTTCTCTACATCAAATATAACGACAAAGATCACAGGTGGTGATTTTGAGCATCATGACATTGTAGGTACAGTGAAAGCAGCGAGGGTGATTCATATCTCCAATTCATTCACAGGGGCATACAGTATGACTCATTCACTTCTCAACCCGTGGCACATAAACATACCTCTAACTTTTTCAGTTCAGACATATTTTCAGCCATATAACTGTCTGAGTCTGACTCTATCTCCGGTCTAACTCTGCAGTGGTTCTACTGAACTGTATGAAGTTCTGCAGCAAGTAACGTTATATTATGCTTTAACATTGTGTTATTACTGATGTGTTAGGTCAGTGGACCTAATGCAACTATACTATTGGTAGTTATTACATCCCTAACGAGGGATTGTATTTGACCAAATTATCATTTCTTTTGTATGTAGATTCTTAATATGCAATTAACATTTTGAGTAAAAATTTCCATCCTCTCCTGGTTATGTAAAACAGGCTGGCTGCAATAACTGTTTACTGCCAGTCCAGTCCTAGCTTTAGGAAGCCCTAAAGCTAGGACTGGACTAGGAAGATTTATCCCCTGACATTATCAGTACTTTATGAAAGGATCAGACAAGCATTTTTTTTGTCCTATAAAATCCTATAAAAAGACTAAAACCAACAATGAATAGCTCAACTTTTTAAATATATTAAGGTCACATTTTTTGTGAGGAAGAAGGAACATGTCGCTCAGTGCAGTGGTTTTACTCAGTGATGTGTTTTTATTACTTTTTGCACAACCATGGCAGATTTATAAGCTCAAATCAGGTAGGCTATTGGGTTCACATACATTACAGTGAGTAGACACAAATCATTATTGTCTTGTATGGGATTTGCTGACAATAACAAATACAGAAATTCACTGGTCTTATCATTTAATTACCAGCGCAACATGATTTGAGAAAAGTGAATCAGAAATGTACCTAAAATGTGAATTTAAGCATGTGTATTTTAATTCCAGGCTATGCTTTATAAAGTGAGTTTTTAAAATTCATCTTAACATTTGCATTTTGTTCAGTTTAACCACTCAATTTGAATATGGCAAATTCAGATTTATGAAATTCCAGTGCAGTCTCTCCTGGCTCTAATCCTCTTCTGTAAGTGTGTCACACAGTAACTGAAATAGATTCACTTTTTCACCGGCAGCAACTGAGTGCTGTGCTGGGTCACTGGTGGTTGAATTATCTGTTACAGACAGGAAAGTGTTGTCCCAGAGTATTCGTCCATGGCTGCTGACGGTGCCATGGGTGTTGAGGTGAGTAAGTCTAGTCTGTGATGTCAAAGCTGAAACTTCTTCATTAGCTGTCAGTGCAGCAGGGCACCAAGCTTCATCAACCAGATACTAATGTTAAAAAACTGCAGGGACAGTATGTACGGCAGTAGTCAGTTATTTGAAACAGGGTGAGAAAAGGAGGCCAGCCAGCTAAATGTGTTCATACAGAGAAGACTGACTTCTTATTACTATCCAGATCACTGCAGCTTAGCTCTTTGATTCCCTGCAGCTTCAGGCAATACAAACACTGTGATAAACAAGATGGCTGCAGTTTATGAAGAAACCTGTTCTGGGCAGTGGACAAGTTGGTTCAAAATCAAGTAGTTTTTTTCTTTTAGGTAAAAAATGTTGTTTGATTTGAGGAAAATCTAAACATTTAAATGACATTATGATTAAGACGTTATCAGTCACTACATAGAGATGACTGCAGAGTGAAATGTGATTGGCTACACAACCAAGGTAGAGGTAATATGTACCCCCCATAATGTAGGGAAATATGAAATGTTATGTTATGACACATGAGGAATTTTAACAAAGCAAACCTGGGTTTAAGCCACACATTTCATACATCACTCTATTATTAGGAAATGAAAAGCTTATTTTCCCAATAATTCATCAATTGTTTGTTGGTCTATGAAATGGTGAAAACGGAGAAAAAGGAGGGAAAAGCCCATTGCCATTCACCAGATAAGTATATTGCTTTAAATTGCTTGTGTTATCTGACGAGTCAGGAGGGATCATCTGCAGTCAGAGTTGTTTGGGACTTTTTTGGTAATCTGCCTTAAAGTGCAGTCTTAAAGTGTTGAGGACTCAACTTGAAACAAAATACAGAAAGTTACTCTGGCTCCACAGAGGACAGGAATTAGACAAAATCGAACTAATTTAGAGAAATATATTGTCATTGTGTGAAATCAGATTTCTTGTATTCTGAAGAAAAAGCCACTCACAGCCACACTGTGTTTCTGTGCTCTTTAACCACAGCATGTAACAGGTCGACTTCTCCAAAGGGGGCAACCCTCCCCCAGTAATAATACAAAATCCATGTCCCAGCAGGTGTCTGAAATACACCTAACAGTAACCGAGAGACCGACTGGATGGCAGTCACTGGACAAAGCTGCAAATTAAAGCATTGATAGAAAGTGTTCCCTACCATTTAGTTTGTTGTTAAATGTCACAGCTATTGAGCTGGGCAGTTCAAGTATTGGTTTTCTAAAAGAAAGTACATCTTGCTCAGGACTGTTTGTAATCAGGGGAAATGATTCATCTCTGCTTGTCTCGGCCAAATGAGAAGCCATTTAAATTATCCAACCAAGACAATGCAGGACATCATCTCCTATGTCCAGTCGGAGATGGCGGGCTGCTTTCCTGGTATCAGGGAATTGTGGTAGCCATGAATCATCTCTGCCAAGCTGCTAGCTGTAATTCTTCCGTCACAGCTGCACTTCTTGTTTCCCCACTTGTTACCGAAACTCATTAGTAGATAATTGAAAGTAATGACACTGATTATAAAAAGCGCTTGAGCAGCATCCCAGGGGTCTTTGCAATTTACATGGTGACAATGACATGCAAACGATGCCATTGTCTACCACAATCCAAAAGAGAGCTGGGCTGTTTACAGGCAAGAAAAATGGTTTATGATTAATAATTATGTTGTGTTTTGGCATGTCTGTATTCATATCACCAGAGCTGACCTCTAAGATGAGCTGTGGAGTTTGCTTTCTCCCTTGTTGATAAAGAACTATCTCAGCGAATAAAGGGGAAAAATGCAGAAGAAAAATCCTCCCAAAGACATTTAATAGTGTTAAAAAGACTGATGTATTTACCTAAAGTTGTTAGGATTACACTTGCATGCATAGATATAATACTTAAAGAAACAGTCTTGTTGTGTTACAATTTTTGTCATAAACAATTGTTCTAACATCCCTCATAGTCTATCCTATATGTGAGCTCAAAAACTCAAAGTGACCAGGGCTTCTCCATAACCATGATAACGTATGTATCAAATTGCACAATCATTTCTGTTACATTATACCTTCAGCAATCATTCACTGCAAAATTTACCCCAGAGGCAGTTATATACAGTATATCATTTTTCCTTCTGCCTTAGTGGACTCTAATGCAAGGTAACTAGGTTTTGAGAAAGGGTCAAGATGGTTTCTTTTTCTCTACTTTATTGCATTTATTGGTATTTCTATGGCTCGCAGACTTTTCGCTAAAAATAAAATTTTTTCTAACCTTTATCTATTCAGGATTGTTTCATACTTTACTTTACAGGAACACGCTGATCACATTCACACGCAGTCACAACTGGAAGCTGCCCAGTACAACCACAGTCTGACCTACTGGAGCTCTTTGGGATGAGGGGCTCAAGGGCCAAACAGAGTTGATAAGACTGTTTTTTAACTTGTCCCTTCCAGTCTCAAGTTTGCTCCTCTGACCATTAGGTCACAAGTGCACTAAAATAAAATGTAAAAAAAATATTATATAAAAGTATTAGTGTGTTCTGTATTGCTAATACATGACAATGTGGTGGATTCATCCCTAAGGCTGAGGGTGGAGAGCTGAGAGAAACGAAAAAGATGTTGGTGTGTGCAGGTCTCGTGGCAGCCAACAGTAGACATCCAGACTTCAAAATGCAGGGAGAATTTGTGCCCTGAGTGGTGATAGTATGAATATGAATGAAAATATGAAGCGGTTCTTTTGCAGTTTGCTGTGAACGACGTGATTCCTAACTGTGACGTCTGAATTCAAGCAGTAGACAGTTTGTAGCCGTCTGAGTCCTGATCTTGTGTAAAACACTGTAACCGTAATGTAATTGTAATTGTAATTATCGATAATGATAGATTTTTTAGTTTTTGATTTTGGTTTTGGAAGATGCAGGGGTTATGGTTTAGGAGAACAATGATGTTATGTGATCTTTCTGTTAGATGGTTCTTTAGATATTTTGGCTTGATTGTGACACTAAAGCAAATATCAGGAGGTCACCAAAAGTAGTATGATTGATATTTTATGGAGTATGAATATCCACAGCCACTTTGATCAAAGGTGGATGGAAGGTGAAGTGGACATCAGAGTGTATGCATCATGAGAGAGAGAATAAATTTCATGAGGTAATTTTATTATGTGACAATTTTACGTTTTGGAAAACAATACATTTGTCTGGAGGATGATTTTTGGTTGCATTTTAGTGAGAACTGATAATGTCCAACAGTCATTTCAAGATACTGTAACATGCACATATAGTGCTATACATATACACCCTATTGTACAGACTGAAGTGTGGATATGATACAGTTGAGAACAAAAAGGCAACCTCCTTAAGAGGACATCCGTACCTGACACAGAACACCCACTCTAATGTAAAGAACAAAATGTTTCTGTTCTATATTAATCAGCAGGTGGTCAAACAATACCTTCACTGCGAGGAATGTAGTGCTGGCTTGTAAAACAAGAAGAAAATTTCAGAGCTCTTCTAAACTTGGATCATCTCAGTTGCTATGGCAATGGTGGCAGACGACCACACACTGTCTGAGAGTTTATGTCTAGCACTGACAAAAAATAGTGGCATACCTCAGGCAACACACATACAGTACAGTACTCATAAATAGCTTTCCGATGAAGAACAGGTGTGCAGCGACCTAAAAACAGAACAAATGTATTATAAACAAGGTTGTTTTCTAATGATGCCTGTGCACTGAACATACATTATTTGTCCTTGTGCGACTCCATTTCTAGCACACGCAAACACATTTGTCCCACTTGACACATCCTCTCTCGCTCACACCCCTCTCTCTCTTCTCTCTCCTCTGACATTCTTTTCCTCTCTTTTCCTTTTCCTTCTCAGCTCTACAGCTGTGATCAGGCTCTATTTCACATGACACCCGAGTCTAGATTTGAGGGAGCGGAGAGCATCCTTTCACAGTGGACCCCTGCTGAGATCACTGTCAGTAGTTTCTGACTTTCAGATCTTTCTCTTTGGCTACATTTTCAGTGTCATGCTTGCAGTGGTTTCACAAAATACATCAGGGACAGAAGAATAGTTTATGGTGCATCTATCAGTTACAGAGTGAGTCATCTGTAGGAGCAAAGTCAGAAAGTGGAGGTATAATACTGTACAGTATGGTCCCTGTGGTGATAAAATGAGCAGAAAATAACATTACTCTGCAGTCTGTTCTTTGGAAATCTTAAAAATATCACCTTCCTTTGTTTACTATGCACACAACCTTCAGAAGAACACTTGTTTGCCCACAGCTGAATTTCCACTGAAGAAAACCACAGTGGGTGGTTTATGTAAAGACACAGTCGAACATTTTATTGTTCAAAACATAAAGACAGGAATGTTCAGTAATTTCATATCTGTGACCACTTTGTGCTCAATTCTGTCCTTATTTTCATCTGTGAAAAAGCCTTGAAAAACAAATATTGCATATTCAGGTATTGTGATTGTGTGCAATTGAGTGTTTGAGCACTTTCTATCCATGTGTAAAGGACATGTACAGCTTTTAGCGTCAGCTTCACTAGAAATGTCTTCCTTCATGTGGAGTATATGCTTCAAGTACACCTGAATGATTTATTTTTCTTTGAGTTCACTTTCATTTATACACCTCAGTGAAGCTACAACAATTTGACAATTTGTCTCTTTTTCTGTCAAATATTTCATGCTACAACAACCCCAGGCTGAGAGTATGAGCATGTATTTTTGGGAGGGCTCTGCTTGCACTTTTAATGTCATATTTATCCAAATGATACATTGCAGAGATCATGGTGAAACTTGGCAACTGACAGTTGAGATACACACACAGTCACCTCATGTTACCGACAATAGCCTTTGCTGAGAGAGCAGAACTGTAGAGGATTTAACACTTGGATTTAACTCATGGAGACAGCTGCATCCAGGGAGATCATTTTCCTAGCTGTCCATGCTCATGGACCACCTACTAAAAGCTTAACATCCAGTTTCCTCCAGTCCTGGGAATCAATTTGGTTTAGCACACGGTCTTTTAAAAGCTGCAGCTGAAGAATAATCCAGCATTGCTGGATGTTTATGAGGTCGGTTCAGCCTAACAGGGAAAAAAAATCTGTTTGACTTTATCTAGCCATGTGTCTAGCCATGCAGCTAACCCTGTTTTCCAGTAGATATGGGAATAACACTTTAGTAACATGTCTGTGAATTGTCCTGTTTCTGGAAAGACAAGTTGCTGTTGAGTAAAATGTCTTTTTTGATGCATCATGCACAGAATAGTAGACACCACGTGGATGAACATAATGATGTAAATGTATCCTTTGTTAAATACCTCCACTTTTTGTTTTTCACATCTTCCATCTTCTCAGCTGAGCATTGGAACTAACACAATTAGCATTCACTGCCACTAGGTTTCTCTAGCCCTTTAAGGGCAGTGAACAGACTATCACAAAGGACAAGCTTCCACTCACCACACAAACCTGTGTGTCATGGTTGACCTTTCCTTTCTCTTGCACTGTCTGAACTGATTAGTTTTTCTCAGTGGCAGATACACCACAGCTTACAACCACTGCCCAAACTCAGTCTGATAAAAAAAAACCCCAAAAAAACCCCTTCCACTCAGACACAACATATGCACAAGAGATCCAGTCAGATGAGGCAGTGAATAACTTCTCATCTTCACTGCCATATTCCACCCGCCTTTGAACTCATTTGCTCTTTGAGCGCAGCAGATAACTCCTATCTACAGATGTGTTAATTGGACTTTCAGAAAGAAGTCACCATATTAAAGTGGTCTGGGGGCTTACTGGCAAAGCAGACCAAAGCCTCGGAAAATCACATGTGATTCAAGTTGACCTTCATCTAATGGGCACTCTGAGAAGCATACTGTATAAAACTGGGCTGAATTAAAAAGCACAGTAGTATTTCTAACTACCAACAGAAACACAAAGGAGTCCCAGGATGTGGTACATAAATTTATTTCAACACATATTAACATTTTGTTTATTCTGTTTTTATTTTCTTAAAGACACAATATTTATTTACATTAGATTACAGATACAGTTTGATCACTGGATCAGCGTAACTGGGAAGGCTTCTCTCTAGAGCTTAAATAAAACTTTATATAATTTGACACCCCATCATTAAACTTGGCAATTCCTGTCCTAACAATCCATGAGAAACAATAATAATGTCATGTTATGTTATGTTTACTTTCTGTTGAAGGTCAGTCTAATCCTTGTCTTTTTCTACTCTAATAGATTCTACACTATCACACAGAAAGGAGAACAAGCAGAAGTGGTCATGGCTGATTCACACTCCTCTACAGCACTACAATCTATTGACAGATTACCTTTTGACAAATCTTCTGAGGTAGACCCCATCACAGCATACAACAATCCATTTGACAAGGCTTCAGCCTCAGTCATATCACCTTTGCAGAATCAAGATGGAAAAAGACAAAGAACCTGATAAGGACCGTCAACAGCTTTTATTATGTCTGATGCCTGAATAAAGACTTTGGTTTGTGAACTGTCTCATAAAATACAGGAAAATGTGTATCTGCAGAAACATGTCATCCAGTAAATTAAGCTAAACTGTCACGAGGAACTCAAAAGGGGTTTGGTGACTATTTGTTTCACTTGGGCTCAATTAGACTTGATGTTTCAGAAGAGGACAGAAGCTGAACCAGAGGAGCTCCAGCACTGTCACTATAGCGACAGAGTTGATGGGCTGTCATGGGAGGAGAAGGGAAATAGCAAATGAGAAGACGAGCACTCATTCACACACATGCACACACACCTGACTGACATAACAGTAATGAAATTCAAGCAAAAAAAAATAATGGTAATGAGCACCCACTGAAGCATTCGCACAGAACATGCTGTGCTCTTTAGGTGCTTCCATGACTGGCAGCATCTCTTTGGAAGCTGTGGCTGCGCACTGGTCAGGATCAGTCAAAAGCTCACATAACATCAATGGCTGACACAGAGGTCATCCCTCAATAAACACCTGGACTCTGCTTTTTAAGTGATATATTTGGATGAATTCCCAGAGAGAGGGAGGAAGATTCAATCAAAGGTGAGCACAGCGGGTGCAGCAACATATGCTGAGCAGTCCAGATTGTGTGTTTAGTGTTGCATCCTGTTAATCAAACACTTTTGTGATACAGGAAAATTAATTTGTAGGCTGTAGATCTGCACAGCAGCCCTTATGTCAAACTGACTAAATGAAGACAGAATGGGCTGTACTCACTGACAACCAGGAAGCGCGATGATTGAAAATGAATGTTGCTCATGATAAGGTTATGGTGAAGGGCAAATGAAGATATAAGTGATGTCTATCCATCAATTTGTGTGGCATAACTGTGTGAAGAAAACTTGGTCCAGTTCAAATAAAACTCAACAAAAATTAAAAAAAACAATAGCTGCTACGGTACCATGATATATAGAGCATATTTCTATATATTTAATTTGTTATAATAGACTGTACACTCTGTCATATTTTGTTGCTACATACAGTATGTTTCCCCAGCAGTTACTGTAAAATCTCTAAAACCCTTTTCCCTGTTGTAGAAAATTAGTATAGCTACATACTTCAACTACCTGATATTATGGTGCACTCCTAGAAATATCAAATTATTTACAATATAGAGTCATAATTGTCTCCACGAGCTCTCCTCCTTTACAAAAATCTTGTGCTTTAGCATTTGAAACACTCACATACACATCCAAACACACACAACAGGTACAAAAGAAACAATAAAAAGAAATTTCTTCATTTCCTCTTCTTCGCTTGCCACCTTTATCAATCAGAAAATGTACAGTCCCTGTATTCTGTTTTCACTGAAGATGAATCTCACTGAGCGCACTTCAAAAGTGGCAGATGTGTCTTCCAGCCAGTCAATGGATTTCCATTAATAATAGAACAGAAAGTGACCCACTGAAGTGTCCTGAGGTGATGCCTATTACTGAGAATCTGCCTCTCAGTGTAGACACCTACACGAAAAGATGTCTCATACAAATTGCTACATTAAGCATATGTTTCTTTTTCTCCTAATAACACTTTCTCTTGAAAAAATCTACGACTTTTTATGACAAATATAGGCATTGGAAGTTGGCAGGAAGTCTAATCTAGTTGTGTAGATCGCTCTCAGATCACTGGCCTCCAACTGGACAGTATCACCTTATCAGATGAAGCTCTGGCCTCCTTGGAGCTTATATTCAGAGATACATAAACACTAAAGTAAAGATACATAATGTGGAGTAATGCGTGAGGAAGGACAAAATCCATTTTTATGAAGTATCTATAGAATCATTAGCACCACCACAGTGTAAGGACAAAAAATATGAATGAGTAGAATGAGTTGCTGGGAGGAGGAGCATCATCAGATAACTATTAAATGCTTCCTGAATGGCTACTCAGCTTGGGAAGCAGTCTTTGGTCACAAACAAACAAAGTAAAGAGTTGTCCAAGCGTGTACCACTGACTGATTATGTCCATTTCCACCTGAGATTCTCTTTCATGGTTAAAGTACATTTCCTTTTTCACTGGAGTCTCTGTGGTAGTCATTAACACCTCTTCACAGCTTCTTATTACTGTGAAAAGCTATCTAGTCTCCAGTGCTACCACTAAAGCGGTCACACACAGATTTCGATGGCAGTTGCCATCACCATCTGGCTTTTGTTCTTGTCTCGGCCTGGGGACTGGTGCTGTCCAGACTCTTCTCTGGGAGACAATGGGTCAGACAGGACACTACGCTTGAGTGGTGCCGGGCGTAGGCAGGATGTTCCTGGAGGGGTGGAGGGCTCAGGGTGTCTGTGGGAGGAACGTGCTGAAGTGGACGAGGAAGAGGAAGAGCAACTGCCAGTACACACTCCCGAGCTTGACCTCTCACCTCTCTTGGCTCGACAAGATGCTCTGCGCCTGAGCTCACTGACCAGCTCATACTTGACAAAGCAGAAGACGTCCTTGACTCCGCAGCGCTTTTCTGGCTCAGCAGCAAGCAGCCTCTGAAACATGCGCAAAGCATCATCAGTGAAGCGGCGCCACTGAGATGGATACGTCCCCACAGGACATCCTGCTTTCTGCCAGCGCCGAAACTCCTCATAAAAGGCATCAACCGGCAGCGCTGCCTCCCAGGGGAAATTGCCCGTCAGCATACAGAAAACCAGCACACCGAAAGCCCACACGTCCAGACTGGTGGTCACAAGGAAACCTTCTGTACGGCTGGCACGACACACCTCTGGTGCCGTGTAGGGGATGGTACCACTAACCCGTTTCACACGGCAGCCCACACGCCGGGTCATGCCAAAGTCAGCCAGTTTTATGCGGCGACATTCTCGGTCAAACAAGAGCACATTTTCAGGTTTGACATCCCGATGTACCAGGTTTTTACTGTGCATAAAGTCCAGGGCCAATCCCAGCTGCTGCATGCAGCGTTTGACCATTTCCTCTGGCAGACCCACCTGAGAGTAAGACAGAGAGAAGGGAAGGAACACGTGTTGCAAGACAGAGAGAGAGAAAAATACAAAACATTTTGTTTAATGCAGTCTAACAGATATGGTATATTGTGTGGATGGTGATACAAGTAAAGAGTTTTACAATGAGTATGTTACAGTATTGTTGAAAATAAGAAAAAAAAAAACAACTGAAACATGATTCTCAGTTTTGACTTCTGCTGCAACCATTTTAATGAGTCTTTTGAAGAACCTTGAAGTCAAACTCTTACAGCAAATCAACTGGAACAGCGCTAAAACGAAGTGAGAGAAAACCGGGACAAAGAGAAGGCTCCAATCCCAAGAGAGCTTGTTAAAACTGCCGTGACTGAACACGGCAACTGATTGGACCAGCTCTGGCCGAATGAGGATGGTGATTGGTGGAAGGAAAGATAATAGTGTTACCTGTGGGGGAATGATGTCGAAAAGGTCCCCAGCAGGGGCATATTCTTGTCCAAACACATAGCTGTCCTCTGTCTCAAAAAGCACGTCCACGACTTTGATGATGAAAGGGCTGCAGCTAAGTGAGCCAGTTAGACTGTATTCTCGCAGGAAACTCTTCAGCTTCGTCTTGTTCTTGGTAACAAATTTCAGCGCCATTTTGGTGCCTACAAAAGTCAGATATAAATATCATATCATGCCTGAGACCTAGACAACATTTTGCCACTCAAACTACTCGAAGCATTGTCCTGGAGGCACTTAAAGTGAGTTTGAACTTGTTGCCTGATGCCCAACCCTGACTTTGTAACAGCTGCTACATTCATTTATATAAACACGTACCATGAATGAATCTCACCTCTGTTACGTACAACCAGCTGTTCTCAACCAGCTGTTCACCATCACAGCTGAAGATACACAAAGGCTCTTCAGTGCACATGCAGCACTTTTAATCTCAGATGCTTTCTCAGCCTCGTGTTGCACTACTTTACTACTGTACAGTACTTTGTTATTACTGCTTTTCCGACACAGTCGTCTCTCACTTTGGATTAAATTGTAGACCTAACAAATCTTTGACTAAAGATTGTTTGTGGAAGGAAAGATTTAACTGTGCTGAAATTAGGTTCTTGGACTTAATGAAACACAGATCTGCCTTACCTGTCATCCTCATCTGTGAGGCATAGTGGCTCAGTGAGACCAGAACAATCTGCTTCCCTAAATACCTTTTCATATTTATGCTTTATTAGTATTTTGAACTCCTCATGTCTTAATCTACTCACCCTGTGTTCGGTGTGCCACCAGGTCCACCTTGCCGTACGTGCCCTTCCCCAACTCGCGGATGTGCTCATACTGTTTGGCTACATCTGCTGCTGAGAGAGAGGTGATGGCTAGGGCTTGCATGTCCTCAACAGGCACCCCTCCACAGAAGCCCATTTTGGATGTAGGGGAACCCCCGCCGCTGCCCACCCGTCCGGGCCCAGATGGAGAAAGAGATAGGCTCGCCTTGACACTGTGGGGCAGACTAAATGAAGAGGAGAGAACACTCAAGTTTTATTCTGCTGTGATGATGGCACGCAATATGTCTTTTATGCATGAATATGTTTATAATAGAATGCTTTTGAGCATCTATATGTTTTGGGTGCACATCCCTCTATGTCGGTACAGCACATCCCAAAAACTGGTTTAATCAGGAAGGCTTTAACAGACCTTCATTTCCATACAATCAATTCAGCAAAGGCATCAACAGCGGAAGTGCTTTCAGTAAATGTATTGGGCTTTCTGCTGACCCTGTAGATCACTCTTGTCAGCTTTCAGATATAGCTGGTCTCAGACAGCACTTACTGGCAGACAGCAAAGGGAAAATCAATAAGACCAGGTAGAAAGACTAACAAATAGAAACAAATGGAAAGAACTGACAGCTAGTACAGTATATGGTATGCTATAGGACATCAGTAACTATAATAAAGTAAATATAATAATATATCTGTTTTAATTGCAGGCTCTAAAGGAGTCGGCAATACTAAATGTACCAACTGACAAAATATTAGAAATCAGAGCTGAGTGACTGTAGATGTGAGCCTCTGTTACAATGACTGAGCAAATGGTAGTAAAGGAAACTAAACCTATTTATCAAACTGGTCAAAATAGACCTTTTGATTAAATGAAGCAGATCACACTAATGATCTTATCCACTGTCTCTGCCTCTCTTCAACCCCTCTCCCTACACACACAATCAAATTTAATTGTCCAGTCATGCACAGCATGCACACACACATATACTAATAGGCACCAATTTTGCTGATGGTCTTTTTCATCCATCATTCAAAGGCAACTGCTTTGCCCTTTGTTCTTCTCTCCCTGGAGCCTGTTTCTCAGCACCACTGAGAAACAAGCCCAGGTCTAACCCAGGCTGAAATCAAACAAGCGTGTTTGAGTGAACTGGTGGACACATG
>JAUBNQ010000011.1:7791149-7807592 GCA_032353495.1 Ctenopoma kingsleyae
TCAGGGCTCTTAGTTTGTAGTAATTCAGTATTTACAGAAACCGAATGGTAATTGCTTGTGTCTTCTCCTTGTAAGTCGCTTTGGATAAAAGCAAAGTAAAGTACAGTAGACAATAACCATCCTGTGAGGATCAAATCTACTGACATTGGTGATCCCCTGACTTTTACTCCTCGCCTTCTACTGCCATCGTCAGATCAAAAATTGGATTTTCATAATACTTTGGTTTATGAATAATTCTTGCAAAACATTCTCAATCCCCTCAGCTATACTTTGCTAATTAGCTAATCTTACATGATGAATATTAAACCTGCTAAACATCAGCATGTTAGCGTTGTCACTGATGTTATCATATTAACTTGGTCGTGCCACAGCTCTGTTGTTGAGTATACCTCCACCGAGCCATTAGCATAGCTGTAATCTGTTCTTTATCTATTCTCTGAAGACTAACAGTTGTACTATTAACTATTTCTTAGATTGGAAATCAGAGCCTGGAAATGGACAAATCGTTTGTCACATTATTATATAACTCATCAGGGAGAATAATTGTGTATTCAGTGAGCTATTGGTTCTCCTCCAGTTTAAAGTATGTGAGTGATACAGTTGCAATGAACAGTGACATGACATTGATTACCACATAAAGACTTCATATAGGTGAGATTCAAACATGAATACAGAATCACAGCTCAGAAATGAGTTGTGTCTCAGAAATTAGATGATAATTTAACAATTAAGAGTCTGTAACAAATGTCTTTTATCACTCAATATGATGACTTAGTTCATGTACCTCGTCCCCACTTCATTGTGAGTACATATGCCACTGAAACTTCATGTCACCTTACTTTATCTGTCAATGCAGAACAGTTTGGGGTTTTTCCTTTGAGTCTATCAAATTCTGAACACAATGTCCTGCTGCATTTTTGTATGTCTGTTAGCTACGTGTTCTGTTTAATTCTTTATCCTATTCTTGTCTTATACGTAAATTCGGGAAGCTAACACTGAAACACACTCTTTGTTTGCTTGCACACTTGGCTAATAAAATAGATTCTCATTCTGATATAATATAACACAGAATGGGCGCGCAGTGTTTGTGCTTTTAAGTCCAACCTTCCTTACTCGTCTTCTCTTTCTCTCTTGTCTGTTCCTGAAAATGTAAACAAGGGACTAATGAAAGAAATAAATAGATTGTGGAGCCTGCCTCATGTCTCTACCTCTCTCCATTACTAATGGACTAGTTGCTTTGCTCTCGGCAGAAGAGTCATTATGGGCCTGATCGGTCCAATTTACTGTCAAAATGCCCAGTGTGCCCTGCCTCCGGGTCAAAGTGAAACCAGTGAATGAAATACGATGTGACTGATGTGGTTTATCTCAATGTCGGTCTCTAAATGTAGATGGCATGCACAGTACAACGTTGTATTTTGTTTCCCACTTCTTGGTGTCTCGGTGTAGACAGATAGAATAAAAACAAATCTGCACTTCAAATAAATCTATCATTCGATCAAAGTCCAAGTCAGCTTCCTTGTTACAGCAAGTTGGAGTCAGGACACTCTGTTCGCTACTCAGGCATAAAAAACTCAAATCACTTTCCTCAGCAGTAAAGAACAGTAGAGCTGGCAAGCTGTTGAGTTTAGTACCTGTGTCAACACATGGCTGAAGAAAACTCCCGCTGTGCTGTGATAGGTGAACCAGCGAGCCAGGCCACGGACACTCACTTTGACAAATCACTCGCTCTCAGCTGTGCCTGGAAGCCCATATGGAGGATCCCTGCTGGGACTGAAGGGTGTGTAACCCATACCTGATTTATCTTGCCTCTACTCTCCTTCCCATCATCCCTCTCTCTCTCTCTCCACTGTATGTCATAGACCCCACGGGGCTACCACTTGCTGAAAGGCCCTAACAGAAGCTCTGCCAGCTACTGGCCTCCTGCTTTGATGACCTAAGTTCCAGGAAAGGATAACACAAGGTTAAATGGAGCTCTGGTCAGTGATACAACAAGGACATCAAGCTCAATAGTGATGACAAATTTTAAAAAATAGCATAATGATGATCAACATAAACAAGGCACAATCGGGATAAGACTGCAGAGCATCTGATTGTATATGCTTGTGATTGTATAAGTCATAATCAATGTCATCATCGTCCTTGTTGTAATAATGTCCTGAAAAAAGGTAGCTGTCGAACGCACTGTACCTAAGCCCACATCCATCACAATCCAGTGGTCTCAAGTGCAATAAGGAGGCTTCATGTGATAAGAAAAAGTGAGCGAGAGAGAGCAGGTCCAAATCCAGCAAATCCAGTGAGAATGCAATAAAGCATCAGTCCCTTTGTACCAAACGCTATAGCCTGCATCGCTTTGATGTCAGATGCATGGGGAAATGTGACTCTAATATTAGCTCAGTAAAATGGGGTCTAAACAGGGGATGTAGCTAAATGATGTAACGACACTGCTAAGGAGGACATTGCCATTTTCTCTTTCTTTCAGATCATGTAATCCCCAAACATGATCATGATGACAAACCAGTGATCCTGCTCAAATACTGACCCCCCAGTACAAAACATGTTTCTTTTACTCTTTGTATCCTAACTGAAAAGGTTTTCATTTTCTGTTTTGTGAGCAGCCATGTTTTCCTGTGGCAGCTAGTCTATGTCTGCTGACTCCTTTTGTTTTACTCATTGTAAAACGGTGTAATACTGGTGGTCATTTGTTGGAGTTTTGTGCCAATGTGAGGGCAAAAGGTGGTGTTCACGTTTGGGGGCCAGCAGTCGCAGTGGGTCATAGACAACCTTTATAAAGTATTATCTCAGCAGACATCTTCCTAGTTCTGCAAGCTGCCAGTCTGGGACATTTACTTATTTACCGCATTATCTCCAGACTGATAGCTGGGGGTAGAAAAAAGTGTTTATCTGTTGGTTCTGCCTCATGGCTCCATAAAGACCAGCCAGAAAGCAGCACACAGAAGCAGGGTATGGGACTGTAGTTCCTGTGATTTCACTAGTAACATTAATCATCCTATTTAATGAACTTTTCTGTTTAACAACCAACAGATACAAGAATGTTACTGTTCATATTGATGTCTACATGTAGACTACATTATAAATAATATTGTTTATATAGCATAAGGAAATAGCAGTATTCTGTCTATTTATTTATCTTCTATCTGTTAAGTTTTCACACATCAATTTTGCACATCACCTACTTTAGGAAGGACAGCTCTTAATTTGAATTTCATTATTATATTTTCGTACGAACTCAGGCATTATTGCACCTTCTCTAGACCAATGCAATGTCTGTGACAACACAAAATCCATGTGTGTTGGTTGCTGTTGTGTTTCAGAGTCCATTACCAGCCTCTTGGCTTTACAGGGATGTCTTTATCGAGCCAGCTGCTCATTTAAATGCATTAGACGGCATTAACGATGAGATATCACCTGTCTGCCCCGGACAAAGTATGACAGAACAATAAAAAGTGGAGTGCCCCGGATGCCCTCGCATCCATTTAAGCACCGAGTGAATCACAGAAGCAGAGTGGGAAACTAATAGGTGCAGGAATCACGAATGATGCAGAGGAAAATACAAACTGAAGTCACACTTCGAGCAATATGCTGGTTAAAGTTGATCGTATCCCTATAATGTAAAACGCTCATAGTTTATATTAAGTCCTTTGCATTGTGCATATGAATTTATTATCTATAATGTGAATATTGTGCATTGAGAGTGGGTCAAAGTTCAGACAACAAACATGTACACATGAGATATCAAATCAACAGAATTAACTGTAAAAGCATCAATTATCCACCAAGTTATACATATAGCTAAAAACAATTAACTAAAAATAATTTCCTAAGACACATTTTTCTATCCTTCTTGAGTTATTCCTCCCTTGAATCTTTCTAATCTGTCATTGACCCGGTTTTAGGCACCTCAGGGTCCATCTAGGTGTTACTCACCTACTGGCGACCTGTCTCTCTCCTCCATGGTCCTGCATCCGATCGGCGAGCAGAGCTGCTTCGCTCCGCTCAACACTGATCCTCTGGGGTCTGCGGGAAACTGATGGACGCCTCTCTTCGCTTGTTTTCGATCAGTTATAGGTGCTTAGAGAAACGTGCATGTCCTTCAAAAACCTGAAAACCTCGCGGCTCACAGAGCGTGGATGTAGTCCGTCGCTTATTGCAAAGATGATTCCTGTCCTGTTTCTGGAGATGCTCTTCAGTTTGTGACTTTCTTTGGAGGCGGATTAAATCAGAGCATCATCTGCTGGATGCTGAGACGAGGATACAGGCTGGGATCCCTCCTCTGATCGCCCACCATCTCAACCTGCCAAGCATCGCGAGGAGGGTACATGTTTATCTTTCGCTCCTCCAGTGGTCTGCATGACCTAGTTCACCACCACACGCACTGACGCCAACCCATTCATTCACATCCACACAGGAGGCTCAGCAAAGCTCTGCTCTCTGCAACATGCATGGATAAACCTGCAGGTTCACTTCTTAACTTAGTTCAGCGTCCTTCTGTCTCTGTCTCTGTCCACTGGTCAGTGTGTTTTGTCTGTCGGTCCACTGGGGCTCTGGCTTTAAGGGCAGGTTGGTCTCAGATGTTTGCTTGTCTGCTGGTCCTACCAGTCAGCTCCTTCATTGTTCACCGTCTCCACCCTCTGGTAAACTAATATGCTCACGTGTCCTGGGTCCTAGTGCCTGGATGCTCCCATTCACCCAGCATCCCACTTCAATGTGTCCACGATCTTGTGTTTTTGATTCATGTTTTGAATGATAACGATGCTCCACTCTTGCATAATTCAACAGCTTATGGCCTCAACTACTTCACACGGTGACTTTGCCAGATGTCCGTATTAGGCAACAGCGATGAAAGACTTTCATTTAAGTCGCTGCCCTAGCAGCTCCCCTTCACTGTACACGTTTAACTACAGGCCTCCTGCCAGACTTGTTTGCCAAGCAGAACAGATTGGTCTGGGAAAACAGCATCAACATAAGGGGTAACCTTGATGCATCATTATCAAAGATCACTGATCAGTTTCATAAGAGGTGAAACCATTGGAAAGTTGAATTTTATGTTCTTTTCTTCCCACTTTTCTACTAAATAACTCTTATTTACTTACTTATAACACTTTTTTTCCCCAGATATCTATACAATGTGACTTTTAGGGGCATACCCATGGCTGATAACATTAGGGAAAGTATTTTAAGCAGCTTAATCAGTACAGTGGAATATGATCTTTCTTGAAACAAAACTGTTTGACACAGGGTCTTTTTTATCCTTGTTTAGGTGACTGGTGCATATTGAATAGCTGCAGCTTCAGCACCTTTTGAGCAGAAGCAGTTTCCTCATCGTGGGAACAGAGCTGTCATAAATCATAGTGAAGGTCAAGCAGTTTGGGCTGACAGCAAAGAGCACCGAGGGTCAAACACACCAGGAAGACACACCTCTGAGCTGTGAACAAATAGAGCAGGGCTGCGCCTCCTGTTCTCCCTCTCTCCTTTTTCAGATTCCAGACCCACGTCCTAGTTTCTACTTTTTATGTGTCACCTCAAGTTTTCCACCCCTTATTACAAGAGGGTGTCCTTGTTTTTTCTGTGTTCTCAAATTTCTCTTCATGTAGAGCTGTGCAGAGTTTGTGTCCTAGTTGCCCAGTAGACTGCAGTGTCACAATGGGGGTGAAGATATTTATGCAGGGATTCAAACACAGTGGGGGCTTTTAAAGTTTCAAAACATCATACTTTTATTTACTGAATGTGTTACTGAATTGTTGCTTGAATTAATTATTGGAGGACATGGGAAAAAAAGGCCAAAGTCTTCTTGCAGATGTAAAACACAATAATTCTCAACTACAACTCTATAGAAATGAAAACAAACATTTGGACTAGACTATCAAATTCACAAAATGTTTCAAAATTCACAAATGAAGAGGTGGTAATGTCAGCAGTACCACCTCTTCATTCAATACAGCTAACATTTAGGCAGAAAAAGTGCTGCTCATGAACCAAGCTATAGCTCACCTCCACAGCTCCACACACTGACCCACAACATGTATCTTTTCCATCCTTCTATTTTCTTAACCACTTGTCATCATAAGGGTCGCAGCAATCTGTCTTTGGTCGCCTTCAATTTTTTTCTGTGTCATTTGCTTCTTATTGGTTGAAAGACTTTCTTATTGAAGGCAGAAATGGGAGGCATTTCACATCTTTTTCACAGTCTAAAAACAAATTTTAACAATTGAAAAACAGAAAAAGCAACTTATCCTCTCACACTGAATCATAATCCCTTACCATCTCTGCCAACTCATATTTCTCTTATACTATTGTAGCCTTAGTTAGTTTAAGTTTATTCTACTGATTTATGGTATTTATTGCTATTATGTTTGCAGCACACTCTGTTAACGTTAACATATATGTTTGACTTCCACAATGTTATGTTGAATGATCAGTATTAAGTATTATTATTTATGATCATAATAATTTCATTCATTATGACTGAATTACAGCACTTTCTTATTTTATTTATATTTACATTTGTCACATTTAAGTTGCTTAGTTGGTTTAAGAGTAATATTAGTTCCTATCTGGCATGGTTCACAGGGGACAGTATGAGTGTAAAAACAACAACAACAACAACAAAAACGTGTTTGCAAGAATGAGAAAAAGTAGGAAGGTGGTTGTTTTGGCGTAAATTTCACTTGAGACTACGTTTCCCACAATGCCTTTGGTAGTTAATGACGTTAAAACTATGCGCGTGTAACCTTGTGCTGCCGCTCAGGAGTGTTGTTAAATGAGCTGTGAAAACAGCATTAAGACATTTTTGTGTTTATGTGACATCAGCATTATTTCGCAGTCATGAGCAGATATATTTTACCTGTGTCTGTTTTTGGGACAGTGTTTGGATGCGCTGTTTTACTGAAGTGAGTAAGTCAAATCATAATGTGACCTGATGCCACTGTATCATGATGTAACTGTAGATTTTTATATTTAATGTCATGTTTCTGCTGTTTATGCTAAATCAGTATTGTATAGTGAGATGTGCTTCTTACAGGTAGGACTTCTAACAGGGTCAATGTACTGGATGGAACAGACTCTTAAAATGTTAGTGATTCACAGTTAGTAAGGATGGTGTGAACCTAACAGAATAATGTGTTATTCCATCTGCTAGCTTACATAATGAGATGTAACAGGTTTTAAAGATCAGGTTTAGGCCAGAGCAAAAACTTAGGATTGAGGATTGAGGTTAAACTTTTGGAGAAGAACCTCCTAATATCCCCTGTTTTCCGTTTGTGCAAACTACAAACTATATATCTATAGATATATAGATATATAGATATATAGTCATTAGATTAAACACATAAATGTACAACATACTAGCAAAATGTAAAATGTGGCTCTTCTTCAACACAAGGTAAAAAAAAGCAGGACCACTCGAAAGTGTATGTATACATCCACAGTGAATCCATACACGTGTTTCCTCTTATGTTGCTTAGTTTGGTGACATCACATAATAGTAAACATATCTTCACTCAAGTTAAACATGGCTCGAGGTGCAATTGTTGTTGTCACTGAGCACACTTGCAAAGGGTCTGTATTTTATAATATGATATTGGAGCTGCATATTTTTAATATATTATATTAACAGTATAACCCATCAATATATTCTGATGTTTGAATAGGAGGTGTAGCAACCCCAAATGCTAAAAAAAAGGATTGCACTGACTGAACTTAAACGTAATTCCTCTCACAGGAACCATGTGACTGGAGGCCGATGTCCTAGTAAAGCTACCATTAACGGAAAGACTGTGGTTATAACAGGAGCTAACACAGGCATTGGGAAAGAGACTGCCCAAGAACTGGCCAAAAGAGGTGTGAAGAAAATATGATGTTACTTTGATATGGTGTAAAGAAAACGTTAAAGATTCACTTTGATCTCAGTGACATGCTTCTGCTCCTTTTTCCCACATCGTCAGGGGGTCGGATCATTATGGGATGTCGGAACATGGAGAAATGTGAGGCGGCTGCAAAGGAAATACGAGGGAAGACCATGAATCCTCACGTTTACACGTGTCACCTCGACCTGGCCTCCGTGAAATCCATTCGAGAGTTTGCAGAGAGAATCAATCAAGGTGAGGAAACATGTCACATGCTCTGATTACGGTCACTCTGCTTCTATCAGTAATGTAAATAAAAAACAGCGGGTAACAATGTTATGAATATTGTCTTTATTTCCTGCAGAGGAGCAGCATGTGAATATCCTTATAAACAATGCAGGGGTCATGAGATGTCCTGCATGGAAGACAGATGATGGCTTCGACATGCAGTTTGGAGTGAATCACCTAGGTACTTTACTGACTGGATGAAAATACACAGTGGTGTCTGTTTTTCTATATTGTGTTGTTACATTCTAATAAAGTCTCTCCTTCACCATCACAAACTGATTTCAGTAGTTTATGTCTTTCTCCAGGCCACTTCTTGTTGACAAATCTTCTGCTGGATAAGTTGAAAGAGTCCGCCCCCAGCAGAGTGATCAACCTGGCCTCACTCGCCCACATCGTTGGAAAGATTGACTTTGAGGACTTGAACTGGGAGAAGAAGAAGTTTGATACCAAGCAGGCGTACTGTCAGAGCAAGCTTGCCAATGTTCTGTTCACCAGAGAGCTCGCCAAGCGATTAGAAGGCAAGTCCACTGGCTGTTTCATATGTGGGCATATGTGGGAGGGAGTACGGCCTGTGTTCTTGTTTGTAATTGGCCAATGGATATATATTTTTAAACAGTGCTGGTGTGTGTGTGTGTGCGTGTGTATAATAGGCACAGGAGTCTCAGTGAACGCTGTGCACCCAGGCGTTGTTGCTACGGAGCTTGGGAGGCACACCGGCCTGCACCAATCACAGTTCTCAAGCTCTGTTCTCAGTGAGTATCCTGCTTCCTTATTGGATTCTGAATTTAGAGAAATGAACAAATCCAGCCAGGTTTTGTGAACTTTCTATTGCTATCTTCATGTTCTGTTTAAGTAGCAATAGTGAAACTAAAAATGATCATTATCATATATTTTAATGGATTATTTTTATACTAACAAGAGAAATTGTATTCTTATAGATGGTTGAGGTTTCACGTTCTGAGTACTTGAGTAGTTTCCTCTATAGCAATGTGTTATAATTTAAAATATCATTTGTTTTACTTGTAAAATCTTAAAATGTAAAGTAAGTAAGTGTAATGAAAATGTATCTTAATTTTAACTGTAATTTCACCACTGGTTTGACTTTCACTCAAAGGTTTTATCCATTTCTAGAGACAGTGCAAGAGCATTTCAACTTCAACTGAATTTTAAACAAATACCACTGAAATCAATGTTTCCCTCTGCACCTACAATATTCTACATCACCCCAAACCCCATTTTGAAAAATGATATTACAGTTTAAATAAAATGAGAACAAAACAAATAAACTAAACTCAGCAGTGGTACCACTGTTGTTGCTGCTACAGCTCATCTTTACTCATTCTGGGATGGATTTGTTCACAATGACTATTTTCTCCACCCATAACTCCTACAGGTCCCATTTTCTCCCTGTTGGTGAAGAGTCCAGAGCTGGGGGCCCAGCCTATTGTCTACATGGCTGTGTCGGAGGAGTTGGAGGGGCTGACGGGGCGGTACTATGATGTAATGGCCGAGAAGGAACCAGCACCACAGGCCCTTGATGAAGAGGCAGCTCGCAGGCTTTGGGAGGTCAGCAGCACACTGGTGGGTCTAGAATAAGAAGGACAGTACGGCAGGTGAAACCCATCAGCAGAAGGCCAAAGTGAAACTGCACACACACACTCGGATGAAGCAGATGAACCAGCTGTCAGTGCTGTGGGGTTGTAATTCGACTCTGATCTCTGGGTCAGTAGAGAATAAAGCACCTTTACAGCTTGAGCTGTACTAGACTCATAGGAACTGTCTGAGTCTGTTGTTGTGGTTGCCTGTAAAATGGATGTCTTCTGTACATGCCTTAATGTGTCCTGCATCAGGATATGTTCTTAAAAAATGTAGAACCAACGGGCATTGACTGTGGACTCCTTTATATTCTTACAAATAAAATGTGGAATTGATGGACAACACACAACACTTGCTCACTTTAATAGATTTATGTTGCTGATATAACCTCACTTGTTCCGGTATTAGCAGTAATTTATATTTTAGTTATATAGTTATATTTCAGTTATATTGATAGTTTATCTATATACTGTATGTTTATTCTATGTGCCTTTTTTTTACATTTTTGATACTGTTTTTGTTGTATAAAAACTGGAGCCACATCGTCTTGTCTCACTGTATACATGTATATAGATGAGATGAAGTTTATTTTGACTTTGACCAATAAATGGTAGCTAGTGTTAGAACACTTAAAATAAATATCAGAATTCCTAGGTCAACTTTTTGACTCTTTATGACTCTGTCTACTTGTCTTATACTGTTACACAGTGTTTCCCAGTAAAACATTACATATTACATACATTAAATATATTGAGATGTATACTGCAGGTGGGTTTGTAACTGGATCATCTAATTTGAAAATAAATAAAATATAAAGAACAGGAAGATGACCTGAAATGCCACTAACAGTTAAAAATCTTACAATCGGTATAAGTACAGACAATATTGAGTCGGCTGTGTCTAACAGAAACACAAGGAGAATGTGTGAATCTAGGCTTCGTAATTTAAAACATAGTTTTTTCAGTAGGAGTCATTCTTGTGCAGTTTTACTCTCTGTTCCCATCTAAACTGTTGCAAATGGTTTCAACGCAATGGTTTCACTTTACTTGGCAATAAAAATGATTCTGATTCTGATTCTGATTAGAGAAGGCAGTGCTGATGTATATAGCGCCATCTGGCTGCCAAGCATTAAAATACAGGCGCTAAGGAGCCAAACAGCATCAAACCTCAGTGGGTTTTTTTAAATTTTTTACAAAATGTTGTACACATCATGTATACATTAATGCCGCCATGTTTTGTGTTTTCCATCTTGAAAGCTTTTAACGTAGTTTCTTTAAAATATGAAAATGAAAATCAATTTGCAGCCACTCAGCTGATTTTGGTCATTCATCACAGAAACATTACATGTTTTTGTGACAGTATGATGAGATCATAATGTAAACTATGTGGTTCTGGCTAAAGTGCAAAAAACACTGGCGCTATGCTTAGAAGTAAACAGTGTTTTAAAGAGTCCAAGCATCCTCTTGTTTACTCATACCATTTGAAAAACACAAATCACGTTACAAAAGCGCTCATTTTACATTTCTGATCCTCCATCCCAAACGTATTAGAGGGATCTATTGCATAGGGCTTTTTCCAGCTCTAAACCCCAAAGTGCGGATCAATATGGCTCACTCGCTGCACTAATGCGCACTGATCAGCCTTCAACATGACACCAGATACGGCGGATCGTTTATTACAGTGCTGGTTTGACCACTTGAGGCTCTTGTTGTTGCAACACTAGAAGTTGATGGGTTATGGAGACGAGCTAGAGAATCGCAGGAGTTTCTTTTTCTCTTTGGACTGAAATGACATTTACAGTCTCTGGGGTATGTTGCTGTCTGAAGTGGATTCTCTTTCTGGCATGAATCAAATCACCTCTAAAGTTTAGTGCCTGGATCATTTTCTGAATCTTGACCCTTTTTGTATTTGTATATTCTCCACATGCTTACATATTTTATCTACCTTATGCAAAGGAGAACACGTTTGGACAGCGACATATTTGTGCTCTTGAACACACCTCGGACGCACTTCATTGCCCACAATGCATCACTAATGGACGTCGAGTTTGCGTCTAAGGTAGAAAGAGTAGCTACTGGAAGAAATAACAGGTAGTACAACGCTGCCAAGAGAAAGCTAAAAAAACAAATTAGATCTAGACAGATTTAGATCTGACGGCTCGTGTTTCATCTCAGGAGTTGGACGCTTCTTCTTTTGTGCTACTAAAACTTCAGCAGGTAAAGTGACGACAGCTGGTAACAACAGGACTTCACCTTCACAGCTGAGTCCTGACAGCGAAATGCTGCTAACTGTGGTTAGACTTATTTCTCCTAATATAACTGCGCTTCACTTTAAATCATTGGTAACTGTGGGAGGAAATAAATGCACCGAAATACATCCAAATAAAAGAGTCGAAATCGGAGCAAGTAGTTCTCAAAACATCTGAAAGGAGAGAAAGTAAAAATAAAATAAATAAAATCATTTAAGCATTGTTTGAGAAACATGATATAATGATATAACACCTTGACCAAACACCTACAGAAAGCTTATTCTAATGTGTTTCTGTTATTTTGTATGACTCCTGTATTTACAGATCAGACTCTGATTGTTCTAACGAGAGTGTGATTGAAAACATTTGACATGCATTATTTATCAGTATGACAGAGCTGCAGAGGAGAGGAGAGCTGCTGCCTGGAGATGTTGGTACAGATGACTGCCTGACTTCATACATGCACATATACAGTCCAGATATATTAAAGTAAGCCCGACAGTGTGCTTTTAGTATGTGATCTTATTGCTTTACTGTATTGCACACAGTTATCTTTGTTTGTCGCTGTAATAGCTACGTGAAGTGACCTTTGACCTTTGTTTTGCACTTTATATTTCAGGGATCGGGTTGCTTTTATCACAGGTGGGGGATCTGGAATTGGATTCAGGATAGCTGAAATATTCATGAGGTCAGCTGGTCGTTCCTACATAACATGCCCCCATGTTTTGTTAATATCAGTATTAAGTGAAATTATTTCACACCTCTTACATTTACATAATCATTTTGCATAGTTAAATCTGAAACATTTCGAGTCAGTGAAACAGTGAATGTGTTTATGAGCTGGTAGACTGTGCACTTTAAACCTTCCAGCTGTGTTATCTGACTGACAGACTTTCATGATTTTGTATATGTGACAAAGTTGAACTTGAACAATAATTTACTCATGGGATGTAAATGATTTATCAATTATCAAAATTTCAAAACACCTAATAACTATCTGTTATCCTGTCTGTTTGTCCTGCTGACAGCTGCATTGATGGATCTTTGAAGCTGGCTGAAACCAATTTTCATTAGCCCTGCGTAATTGTTCTTTTATCATAATTTGGGTCTTGCGTTCACTGCCTCTTGTCCCTTACTCTTATATCTGATCTGTTTTGTCATTAGTTATTCTCTTTTCTCTCCTCCTTTAACCTTATTTATGTAGACATTTACTTTTATGTCATTACAATTCGAAATGTGCACTTTACTGTTATTCGTACGTTTCACTGCAAAGTAACACTCTTTATTCTCATTATTCTCTTTCTTTCAGGCATGGATGTGACACAGTGATTGCCAGCAGAAACGTGGAAAAGCTCAAAGAGGTTGTTCATCTTGCATATTTTTCACAGTCCTTAAAGACATTTCCTAAACCATGACTAAATGTGTATGTGCTGACACCATTTAATATGACTGTGTATTTTCCTAGGCAGCTACAAAGCTGTCTGCTGTGTCAGGACGCCGCTGCCTCCCTTTGTTTGTAGATGTGAGGCGGCCTGAGACTATCACAGCAGCTGTGGATGAGACCCTGAAAGAGTTGGGTCGTATAGACATCCTTATTAACAGTACGTGGTCTCTTAAATACAAGTCTAAAATATGTGTGATTACTGAGTTTGTGGTGGAGCTGTGCTGCACAATGTCTTTGTTATTCTGTGATGCATCCTGCCAAGTCAGGTGCAAATGCATAATAAGGCAGGGTCTGTAGGGTAATTAATAAAATGCTAATGTTGTTTGAACAAAGGTCAGTGTTCAGATGCATTTATTTTTATTTTCTTTCTTTGCATCGTAGTGCCCACTACTGTTATTATTATCAAATTGAACGCAGATTAATATTTAAGATTAAGATTTAATGAACTACTTTACATATTGAAGTCATTTATAGTGTTAATGAAAAATTTGTTCAGCAGTGAGCCACAATCATCATTCTGTTTTTGACAGATGCTGCTGGAAACTTCCTCTGCCCGGCTACCTCGCTCTCTTTCAATGCCTTCAAGACAGTTATGGAAATAGACACCATGGGTACATTCAACACTAGCAAAGTGGTTTATGAGAAATGGTTCAAGGTACGGTACAGTTTTGTGTAAGTGTACATTTCTATCTGTGCCTGTATATTTTTGTCTCTCTCTCTATTTCTTAATTTCAAATTAACAGGAATTTACAGCATATAAATATTAATAATATTAAAGCTAATTTTATTGTTTAATTATTATGTCAATTGGTTGCCAGGATCATGGTGGAAACATAGTAAACATCTCTGCAACTCTTGGATATAAGGGACAGGCCCTCCAGGTGCATGCTGGCTCCGCCAAAGCTGCAAACGGTAAGAGCACCTAGTGTTGTGTAATTGTATCAAAATGAGAACCTGTGTTTAAAATGTCATTTATGAATCTACTCCATGTTGTCTCTACCGTTGCCAGATGCCATGACCAAGCACCTGGCTGTGGAGTGGGGGCCCAATGGGGTGAGGGTCAATGCCGTGGCACCAGGTCCTGTGTCTGGCACAGAGGGCTTCCGTAGACTAGGTAAAGATTTAACACAATACTGACAAAACAACTCTTTTGTTGGCTACTAGGCATTTAGTCTTTTATTATATACAGTGGTTGAATCTTTTGGGGCTGTTGGGGCTAACATCAAATTTAGATGTTTGCTACATGGCTTTTATTACTCAAATTTTTCTCTCTTTACTATTTCATTCTCACTTTGCTATTGCAACATTACTGATATTCAAATGTGGGAAATGTGATGAATTAGTAACAGAATATTAACTTAAACATCACAGTTCAATGTGCCGCAGTGATTGCCAGGCTGGTACTTGTACCCCAATGGGATAACAGGCAGTTTCAAGGGGATATGTTGAAAGATCAATTAATTAATTTAAAAATAGAAATTAAAACTTGAACCAGTTGTAGCACAAACACTACAGTATGTTCCAATTGAGAGTGTAATAAAACTAATTAGCAAGCTCGTAACAGTTAGCTAAAATTAACGAACAAACACTTGAAATACCATCTACATTTACAGTAAATCACTTTGTAGTAAATATGCAAACATATGCAGACAGTTCACATGATTGAAAACAATAACAACAGAAAATTTAAAGTTTAGAGTCAGATATAGAGAATAAAGGTTCAAGCAAAATAGCAAATCACAGTTTTCAGTTTTTATGACAGTCTTTTCTGCAAAATGCCGTTAAGTAGCTTGTTAGCAATAATTAATTTTAATCCCTCAGGTGGCTTCACAGCAGAGGCTGCTGGTGCCTTCCAGTCCATTCCTCTGCAGCGTGCAGGCAACAAAACAGAAATGGCCCACTGCACTCTTTTCTTAGCCAGCCCAGCATCCTCTTATGTGACTGGAGCCATCCTGGTGGCAGACGGTGGGGCATGGCTGACCTCAGCCAATGACGTCTCCATGCTGTTGGGTATATCCTCCTCTAAATCTGCTAAACTCTGAACAGATGCTCTCCTGTCCTCCTCCTGACCAAGGTGTGTAGGAGGAGGTGTACATGGAGGTTATTGTACGGTGGATTGTATAATATCAAAGTTAATGAGATTGTTTAAATGAGAAGAACACAGTATTACATATATTAATCCACTTGTTTCTCTTTTTCAGGTTACTGGTCATCTGAAAAGAAAAGAGAAAAATGAATGGTGAAATCAAGTGAGAAGAAACAGAGGAGAATCTGTAGTACTGAGGTGCTAAATGTACAACCTTTATGATCTATGTCACCCACTGTAGCCTTAAGTGAGTATTTCTAACTGGCTAGAGGAGCTCAACACTAACATACAGTATTTGAAGAATAAAAAAATTGTATATTTACCTCTTCCCTGAATAACAAATTCCAGTAGACACAGTTTAATATCCTATCTTCAGACACTGAGACACTGCAAACTCCTTGACTGGACATTCTGGCATAAAAAGGTTTCAGTGATCTTTGTGAGTCATAACAAAAAACTGTTTTCAGTACTTGCTGTACTGTATTGTGTGTGTTTATAATCTGATTAATGCATAAATGGAATACAATTCAGGGATTTTTGTGTTTTGTTGTCATACATTTCAAATACACTTGTTAATCATAAGATAAAGTTTTATGTGTTTTTTCAGTGCCTCTCATTTAATAATAAAATGTTTATAATTAGTTAATAGTGATGACTTTTTAAGTTATTTTTTTCGCTAATGTATAAACAGCTCTTTGCATTGTGTGTCTTTTACTGGTTAAATGATTGATTGTTACAGAAAGAAGGACTGTGCAGTTAAATGGATTTAATCAGTGATATCAAACTGGGGATCTAGATTCCACATATCACAAGTTGATGGAGTGAAAAAACAAAAGTATCACAAAATTTAGTTTTCTTGAAATTTTCAATGAACTATTTTCTGAATTGTTTTATGTGCAGTGCTGGATATGTTTAACTT
>JAUBNQ010000011.1:7807692-7825672 GCA_032353495.1 Ctenopoma kingsleyae
CTTTGAAAATTATTTTTGCTTGCATCTCATGCCTCCACAAAGGCTGTAACCTGGGGGGGTTGTAAGTAGATAATAATTTGTCCTAAAGCCAAAATGTTTGAGATCCAGTTGATTAAATGACCAACAGGATGAGGCAGAGCATGCAGCAGAGACTGAATAAAATCACTACCACTGCAAATCAGATGAGGGCGCCAGAACATCACAGTTGCATCCAGTTTCTAATTTATCAGAATATAAAGATGTCGGGTTCAAATGAGCTGTCCACCAGTCATGTCAGTTTATGTGTTATATCAAGAGTAATTAGAGTTTAAAGAATCACACACGAACACTGAGCATGTCACATCCCCATTAGAAAACTCCCCTAGTTGACGCTGAACTTTGACCTCTTTATGATGGAAAATTATTATATATCTCCGACATGTAAGAGCAGGTGACTGTTTTGTATTTCAGGGATGGGTTTTATGGACAAACACGAATCATGAGCTCCCAGGGATGCTATAAAGCCTGTGACATTGCGGGGTGTTTTGTACGCTTGCGTGAAACGTCAGCGGAGTGTATGCGGCTGGAGGAGGAGGAGGCGGAGGAGGAGGAGGATGGGACACTTCTGATGCTGATGAGAGAGCTTTCAGTGTCTGCGATCAACATCGGTGGAGTCGCTGCCATATCGCGGAACTTTTTTGTCTTTATTTAACACCCTTCGGTTCCGCTGCGGGTTTCGACGAGGGACACGGACACGGATGTGTGTTTGAGACGAGACTAAAAGAGGAATCCGAGGAGGAGAGGACGGTTTCGTCTCGTCACTCGTCTGGCCTGTCTTGTGAGTGACACAGGTGGATTGCAGCTGGAAAACGGCATCCGAAAGAAGAAATAAACCTGGGCTGTCAGCACGGACGACAGTTTCAGTTATTACTCTCAAGCCGTGATACGTTAGCGTTAACATTTGGTTTAATTTAAATGCGGAGGACAGTAGTGTGCTCTGTTTGCCGTGTTAGCTAGCTAATAGGCTAATTTCGCTAGCTAGTCAGTTAGCAGCTTTCCTGACCAATGGCACGAAAGAAGTGGGATGCTCGAAGGAGGAGTTAACGCTGGTTGCTAGCATAAATTCATTTGAGGAAAGATAGTCGGCGATTTAATTAGCAAACCGCATTATAATGATAAATGTAGGATTAATGTCTCCGCTCTAAGTTAAACCAGGTATGACTAACCGTGGTCACGTCGTTTCCTCGCTTTACTGTGTGCTCCTCAGCAAATTAGCTTGCGATTGATGCGGTTAGATAATCGGCTAAGAAAGCTAATGTTGACAAACATTCGTGACTTTAACGCGTTAATTCGTGTTGTTTCAAACAGTAGTTGTTGTTAGAGAGGCAGTCAGCTCTTTTTTGACACGTTATTTCGGGGTTTGGTCGGTTTTCAGGCCGAAGTGAAGCATGTTGACGTCGGATGTACTGAAGCTGAAACGTTTGGCTACAACCAGGAGTGGACCAGAAAGGGACATACTGAGTCCAAATAAATTTACAACAGTGCAGTATTCACAAAGGCTAGTATTCACAAGCTAAAGGCATTAAAATGAACTTTGACTTTAGGTAACATTGTCAGGATTTATAAGGCGACCATTGGAGTTAAAATTGGTTAATCCTCTGCTTGACTGACTTTGTTTTTGAGCCTGCATATCTTCTTAAAATTATCTCCACTGGTTTACTTATAAAATCACCATACCAGCATTTGTCAAATGTCAGAGGCAAACAATACTTAAAGGAATCCCTACCATTTATTTTGAGATTTAACTGAAAATGTGTAGTGCCATTTAAAACATGGCATTAAAGTTGAAGAACTGGATCTTGACGACAGCAGTGAGATAAGATATATGACCACCTTTTATTTTAGAAAAGAGGAACAGACATTATAAATGGAACCGACAGTTTTGTCTGGCCCTTTGGGGCACTCACAGTGGGAGTCAGACCAGCCATTTCCTGTCAGATTTCATACACTAAGTTCAGACAATGGAGGTGTCTTTGGTCAAAACAAGAGTGACCAGACAGGTTTCGATTTCAGGAACGGCAACCAACATCAAACATCCCAACTAAGTGAAGACGAAAATGTTTTCCAGGATAAGCTGGTGGAATTGGACAACATTATAAATATCTCTGACTTGTCGTGTGGAGATTTAAATTGTGAGGGAGATTCCCAAGCTTCTCTCCATAGTTTTCATATAGAGGAATTGTCCTACACAGAAAAAACTGATGAACCTGATGAAAATGGTGACTGCGCTTTGTCATGGCTCTTTTCTTCTAACCTCACTGATGTGTTTAGGGAAAACTCTGCATATAAGGAACTGAGTATGACACAGGAGGCCCCTGTTGTGAGTGACAATACCTTCAGTACTGACGCTGAGTTAATAAGTTTCAGCATACCGGACTCCCCATCAAAAACTTCTGAGGGGAATTCCGAGATCAACACAGGGGATCCATTTTTGATGGTAGATCTCCTCTCAAATGAACCCTCTTATCTCCCCCTGGAGTCTTCAGGTGAGTTAAACCCACAGGGTGGCAGTGAGGACCTTGTAGATCTGTCACAAGAGAAGCAGGCAGACCTCCCTCCCTCACAGAACAGGGAGACTTTGTCACCTGAGACTGGAGACAAAGTTTTATTCCCTGATCAAGTGACTGAAATGCTTGTAACCTGTAGCACTACCCTGAAAGGTTTAGCTGAGAACTGCCTCCCACAAAACCACATCAGCACGCCACTGGAGTGTTTTGAAGGATCTGTGCCTTTGTTGGATTTAGAGGTTCCGGATTGTGACACCAGTCTGAGCCTGTGCCCTGCCAGTCCTGCCTCTGTTATCTGCACAGGTGTGCCCTCAAATTTATTTAAAGAGGAGTCAGAGGTGGAACATGCAGGAGCGATTGTAATTAGAAATCTGACTTCAGAGCAACCAAGTGAGAATGACTTGGTCAGTCTGGGTTTGTCAGATGAGTCGTCATCACTGACAGTGGCTCTGGTTGAAGATGCCTTCATCCAGGGTGATCTCACCAGTGACAGCTCCTCTGTGGAGAAAGTATCTAAGGATTTGATGGAAGACGAATTTTGTTCTGAGGCCAAAAATTACAGGAATGAGTCAATGGCTTTGGATCTGTGCCTGACTGCCGATGTGGTCCATGATGAGGAACTGTGGGACTTGAAGGCACAGGAGGATGTACAGAATGGAAGCGTTCACAATCCGTCAACTGAGAGGGAAGAGGAGAGGTTGACGGACATTAACGAGCTGGAGGGATCAGACTGTCATGAAGTAGTTTCTTTTGATTTTTCACTTCAGGACTTGAACACTTCTTCTCCAGAGGCTGTATGGACTAGTGAGCAAACTGTTGAGACAATTTCCTGCTCTAAGATGGTGGTAGATGACTCACTGCCATTGGTTTCAGCTGTGAATACGAAGGAGGAAGATGTCTCCCCGTTAAAAGCTGTGTTCGACGCTTTAGACCAAGATGGAGATGGCTTCGTTCGGATTGAGGAGTTTATGGAGTTTGCTGCCGCATATGGGGCCGATCAGGTGAGATGCCTTGTTCTTTTGTTGACTTGTGTGTTTTTCATAAGCAGCATTGGGTAATGCACACTGAGTGAAGTTCTGTGTAAAACTATATGAAGCTCCATTTACGTAAATGATTTATTATTGATTTTGTGCTGAACTTCACAGAGCTTCCTGCAGAGAGCCTGCTTTAATTCAGTTGAAATCCATCTGGCTGATGTTACTTGTTATCAATAATTCAAGTTGCTTAGGATCCAAGTCTGTTTGAAATTCACTATTGTTAGCAGTACTGTGAGTAAATCAGGCAAGTTTAGTCATTTTGCCCCAGTGTTGGGTGCCTAACATGTTCTGACTTTAATAGTACTTAGGGAACATGTAATATTTTTTATTCTTAAACTGGGGCCTGATTATGAGTTAAATGTTTTGATCAAGCAGAGGTAACACTATCCTTGCTCAGATGCTGGTGTGTTTCAAAGCAGTGCGCACTATTTGGTCTAAGTGATTTAGTTAATTCTGCAGCATATTGTTGACACCATGCCTGGATTAGTTCATCTTCTATATTTGCTGTTCACGAGCTGGGATTTGGCTTGTCACCCAGATAAGTTTGTTAGGCATATTGTCTGTAATAAAATCTGTCAGGCTGGGCATGCCTCCGTATGTTAAATGACAAACATAAATGCATATCCTGTGGTTTGGTGATAATCTCCTGTGAAGTGGGTAATGTGTTGCACCCTCCACCGATGACTCTCACCCATTTGTGGGATCCCACCCTTTGCACCAGCCCTATAACGTTTGGCTACATGCAAGTCATGAGAGAAGGGCCAATACTAAACTTAAGTCTAGTGTGATTTTTGAGCTTGGTAGGTTTAATTTCAAAGCATAAACATTTGACACAGGTCTCAAACACTCTGAGGTGAAAATAAAGTTGGTTATTTTTCTCATCACACATGCTGGTCTGGATGCCTGGCTAATTATTTACGAGAGTCAGACAGACCTTCAGCATGTGATCACAACATTTTCAGTGCGTTGCAATACTGCATGCAAATTACATAACTAACTGGTAACAGTCACTTTTATCAAATTATTATTCATTGTGCATTTTATAATGCAAGTATGTCCCATATGTTCTGAAATGTTGATGTGAAGTAGATTCAGGCAACATAAATCATTTGCAAAACCTTAACAGCCTTAAGTGAAACTATGTTTGATTAACTTTGACTGACAGGAGTAACTTTTGGTACTGCACACACAGATTGTCGTGCTGGCTCATTATCCTTTTTTAATCCCTGTTTTCCCAGTTTAAAGCTCCCCTGGTGCCCCTGATCTGTTCCCGGTCTAGCAATAGGTATCTGTGGCTCCCCAGGCAGAGAATTGTGAAGGATTAAGAGCAAAATGTGTTTTCCTGAGTCAGAGGGGATTCATGGTTTTGGTGCTGTCCACCAACTGCCCATGACCTTGTTTTGAGGGACAGAGCAGAGCTTTTGTTATGGTAGTATACTGTAAATAAATTCCACCTTTTTTTTGGCTAGGTAGAACTAAAGGTGATACATTTACATGACATCAAGAGGTGATTTTGTTTCGAAGGCGTGGTCTGTTGTACTGTTATTCCACTCTGCCCAGTTTCTGAAGGACCTTTCCCAAGAATAGAGACTCTGGCAGTTTCTTTTGGATCTCTGCTTCGTAAAGGTTTTCGTTGGGCTGATAGTCAGATTGTGCAGATTGATTACTTGTGTTTGTGTGTTTTTAGCTGTTGGATATCTGGTTTCTAAGAGCCCTTACAGGAAAGTCCTCTCAGATATCTCCCCTTTTGACGATGAGAAACAAACTTGTTTGCCTTTTTCATTTACTATAAGCAAACAAGCAGCAGCAGACATGCTTATCTTCAGAATGTGTGGAATGTTATATAATACATGTAACCTTTCAATGGATTGGGCATTTGTTAGCTGAACTCAAGGATCAGTGGGAAAGTCAGATCTGATCTTTCAACGCTTTTACACACACATTATGGTTGTTTCTTTGCCGAGTGGTTCATTCTTATCATATCAGTTTGGAATACATGCGAATGTGCTTGTCATATTTGAATAAGCTTTGACCTGATATGCCCTTGTGTTTCAGTCATCCGGAGATAAAAGTGGTTTGAATAACCTCCATACTCAGGTATGGAGGTTATTCAAAAAGGGTTTCAAGTATAGGTAGCATTAAGGGTCCCAAAAAAGTTATTCAGTGGCAACTGGACTTGTTTTAGTATGGCGTTTCACCCTCCATTCCATTCAAGTCACACTTGAGGAAGTCTGGGATAACCATGACCTGGATGACTAGAATCTTCACAGACATTTAGCATTAAGGGATAAAAATTAAAAATTAAGATGAAGTTTTAGGGAGGTTTTTATTAGCTGGAGTTATTTCTGAGTTCAGAAATAAATAATAAATAATCAAATAACCAAATTAATAGTTTGGCGTAATTCAAACTAGAAGCAGGTATTGCATGTGTATTATCCTGTACTTCTCTGCAAATATCTCAGTAGCCTGTCACAAACAGCAGGAATGTATTCATGTGGCATTTGCATGCATGTTCATCTAATGCTTTTATGCTAAGCATGCAAATGTTTCCACCTGAATCATTCCAGGATATGATAGTGACTGTGTGCATATACACACACGACATTCTGTGTAATTTGAATAGATATTTTTCAAAGCAGAAGACCAAATTAAAATTGTGTTGACTTTCAAACATATTTAGACCTAAAAGAGCAGACATATTGCTCGGCAGGGGGAGCGTGACAAATGTTCACCCATTTGAACAATTCATTTCATTACATCTTTGATCATATTTACTGACTCTAACGCTTTCCTGGGTGAGACATATTTCTCAGCAGAAAAATTTTGAGATAGAAGAAAGTAAGTTGATTTGTGGCCTGGCAGTAGATATCAAGTCATGAAACTATTTCATTATTACTATATTTATGTAGGTAAAAAGTGAAATGTCCTGCAGGCTTGCATCAACTGAAAAGATCTTTTTAACCACCACTCACTGTCTTCATTCTCTTGTTTGGACCCTGATTCTGCACAAGAGCCATACAGAAATGCATTGTGGAGGAGTCTCTTGTCAGTTGACACTCCCAACCCTACTTTAGCCAGCTTCCCCCCTCACCCACTGCTTTTATGTACTGCCCCTCTAATCCACAATGGAATGTCCCATGCCCTGAAACATCCCCTCTGTTGAGTTAACTTCAGAGTGCATGTGTGTTAATGTTTTATATCCAAAGACCATTCTAACATCTTTCTTATCATCTCTTGCCAACACGCCAAACCTATGATCAGGGTTATCATAGTTTTGCTTAGGAACTATTGTGAAAACCCCTCCAGCAAAGACTCTCACCAAAGGGTATTCTTTTTTTTGGGTTATGCACAACAGTGGTCTGTGTGGAGGCGGTCAGGCGTGCCCCGGCACTGATTAGACACAAATAGAGGAAACAGAAAAACCACAGTGCCTTCACTGCTCCACTAAGCAGTGGAACCAACAGGAGTGGTTCCACTGCTTAGTTTCTTTTTGTCGTTTTTTTTTTTTTTTTTTTTTATCTCACTCCTATCGTTGTATCTCAGGACTGTGCTTGTTAGGTGTAACCATGCACATTTTTGATGAATCATTTTAAAAAACAAATGCTAAAAATTTAAATTATGCACTAAATTTCAAGAAAGCCAAACGGTTCAAAAATAGGCAGCAATGACAGTAAAGACTGGTTTAGTTTTCATCTTCAAACAATAACATTTATTCAAGTAAACGCTGTAATGACATATTGCAAAGCCTGTACAAGTAAGCAATAGAGGCAGTCTTTAGGACAATGAAGCACACAAAGAGTAAACCATCAAAACATAGATGAGTACATAAATATATACAACCTGTGACAGACCACAGTGCTTCCAATAACTAATAATAATAAATGCTATTCAGGGTATTTAGTAATTTGTTAAATTGGGACAGATTTACCAGTTAAAACAGCTGTGGAGAAGATTTTCCAGGGTTTTAGGGAATGAGACTGAACTGAAATCAGTCACCTCTTGTTTTTAGGTTAGACCTAGGAATAGCCAACAGGCTCTATTCACAAAACCTGAGGGGCCTGGCACTGTTGTACACACTTAACTCATATGTAGGCCATGGTTAGTTTCCACAGCATAGGAGGTTTAAACTGATCTGGTTCCTTTGTTTGTCAGTCATTTATTTGGCATTTATTTGTGTGGTGGTGAGTTATTATACTGTTCTAGTCTCTTACTGTAGAAGCAATAAATATTTCTTTTAAAAATAAATTTAACAGTTATGTAAAAATGTCATTAGAGCCACAGACACAGTTAATTTCCCACTCACACCGTGGTTTTCTCACCTCACCCAGCAGGGGTGTTTCTGAATAGCTGTATGGAACAACGTTATTTCCTGTGAACTGTAATGCTTCATTGTGAAACGGAAAAGTAAAAGCTGTATTTAAATGATTCACCCTCTGATATCTATTCATGAATTCAATCTTTAGAAGACCCTGCTTCTTGACCATTTCTCCTTAAACCTAATCTACTGCATGAGGATGTTTTACCATAGCAAAGATGAGAGTTGGATGAGCTTTGATGCCACATTAACATTGCAGTGTTAACTACTGCTCAGTGAGATCAGCTTCTCCCCTCCTCTCACTAAATACAGCTGGGTTTAATTCACTAAACCCACATCATAAGGTTAAGGGGGGTTGTTGGAGTCCATTTATTAGGGGTTTCAGCCTTCTCAGCGTTGGAGGTCAATGTTGCTAAGCAGATCAGCACGTTTTTATGTGTAACCGATATGAAAAGTGTAGGAGAGGGAAGCCACATACTCAGTGAAAGTGCTGGAAAAATTACCATGTTCACATTGTATACTTAGATTTTCAAGGAATAAGTGCACCAAACCATTTAAACCATGACATACTATCACACACCCTCCCAGCTAATTTTTGTTATGCTGTAATAATGGGTTATTGTAATTTTACAATGGATTACATTTGTCTCATTTGTGTAAATGGGTTTTTGTTGTTCTGTGCTGCCAGTAATTCAACAGGTACAGACACAAATCTAGTTCCTAGGTCAGATCTTTTGGGCCAGATAACTTGTGTCAGGGGATTTGTACAGGTGAATGTTCTCTTAGCGCAGATCAGATTAGATTTAATTTAACATACACCAGGAGTCTATTTTCAATCTAAATGTTACTTCACTGTACAGTGTTGTTTTATTTATGCTCTGCAGTCTTGTGATTACTGACGTGCACATCCTCTTGTTGCCAGGTTACTGACTGTAGGAATATACAGTACGTAGGTGCTCTTATGTAATCCATGAACCAGGGCTTCTGTAAAGAAAATGCTATATTACTTCACATTGTCAATTCATATGCATTTTATTAAGACTGTATTTAAAGTAAGATTTTTTTTTTTTGTTATTTGGATAATGGAAGCTTCAGTAATGGTTGTCTTGCAGTGTTGCAAATGCAGTGTCCTTTGTACACTTTAAAATCCTTGTAAACTCTCTGTCTCTGAATTCAGTAAAGTCAGGAACAGTTAATATCTGCCAGAGCTGCCTTTCTTCTTGAGGTCAGAACTATTTTATTGATGGATTTTTGCTCATGTAATCTAAATGTAATGCTTTATTGTGTCATTATGTAATTTAGCAGTAAAAAGTCATGGGAATGACATTACTTTAGCAAGTTTTTAGTTTTATATAACTTGGGTGTAGGTAAAATACTGATATGTTCAGTTCAAGATGTATGCAGACAAAGCACCAGTAATTTACCATATTTACTTCCTTTTAACTATCATTTAATAGAATACAATTTCATAAAAATCTTATAAGAATCTTGCACAGACTATGATAGAATTTCTTTCTGTTGCTGTAATGACATTATATTTGAATGTTTTGTTATTCTCATCTTTCAGGTGAAGGATCTGACCAAGTTTTTGGATCCCAGTGGCCTGGGAGTGATCAGCTTTGAAGATTTCCACCGTGGGATCTCTGCAATTAGCAATGGAGGTGAGGCCACAGTTTTAGTTTTTTTTTCTAGACCTGGTAAATGTTTGTTGCATGTATTAGGAACACTTCTTCTAGCTTCCCCTATATTGTGGACTCACTTGGCCTGTTGTATGAGACAGTGGACATTCCACATTAAATGTTTTCTGAAACATACCTATTAAAGATTTGACATATGTCTGGCACATTGTGAGTTCTCATGGTTTTGTTGTTATTTAATTTCTATGTAGAATATTAAACTTTCTTTCCATATCTAAATGTCTTAACATATTTAAAGACCTAAATCTACTGTGAAGACTGTCTCAGCAGCAGATTCTCTGCACCTACATTTAATATCCAGCATCTGGCTCCATCTCTCTGTTTTCCCCATGGTGCCAAATACTGTTCTCAACACAGGGATTTTTAAAGGGAAAGGTGGAAGATTGACCCAAATTCTTTTACCTGGACTCAGTATGACGTTTTTTCTCTCTGTCTTTTTTTTTTTTTTTTTAAATTATACACTGTATTTCTCTCTGTAAGTATATACAGTATAAGCCTGTCTTGATATTGTGTCAACAGGATTCCTAAGCCTTGGTCTTGAACTGACTTTAAAATTTATACTATATTGTGCTCCATGTGAAGTGTACAGTACATGACACAGACATTTATGCACTTGTTGTGTTGACTGTGCTGTGGTGACGTTACCGCAATAGTGTACTGTTTACCTCAGTCATCCCAGCATATTGATTTGTAGAACTCTTTCCCAAGGCTTTCTGGGTTGTGCAGCTCCTCTTACTCAGACCATTAATAAGTCATGCATTGGAAGGCATGAGATGCAGAGACACATGGGCTGATTGGCGAGGTTTCAGAGCAGGGGTGGTGGAGAAGTGGGGTTTAGACAGGGAGTCCTATTTACCTGAATTATTTACCATCCTCTCTTTGTCCCCACTGTTTCTGGTCACTGGTTGCAGTTGTGTGTTGTAAAGTCAGATTGAGAAAACACAGCAATGTCTGTATTGACATATATTGTTTATATGTTGCCAAAAGCTCTTAGTGCGACACCTCTTTCACAGCATAGGCAATCAGAAATGTTTTGCTTATTAAATGGTAAATGAATGCTTTCATCATAAATTAATTATGTCCTTTAAAGAAAGTTTGGTTTATCTCACACACACACATTATGTAACCATGTGCTGGTTCTGAATGTAGCCAGAGATGACTGACCTATCTTCCCATGTATTTTCTGGTATTTCTGTACAATAAACAGTGTGGAGAATCAGATATTTTCTGCTGGAAGACAATTTCCCATTAGTGTGTGAAGGCAGCATTCACTTAATTTCCGCTGAACCATTGATATTTAGATCCTCTAGTTCCTTATCATCTGTATCTTTGTTTCCTCTACCTCCACTGTAATCAATACATAAAACTTGCTCTTCAGCTCCTAACCTGCTCTCTAGTTTCAGTATTAACTTCTCTGCACTCCACCTTCTTCCTCTTTATTTTTTTTCTTTATTTCTTCACCAGTTTTGGTGGAAAGGCTACCTTTAAGAAAGGATGATGGACGAGTTTTATACTCTTTTATTGACTGTGTATGTTTGTGACTTAAAAAATGGTCTAGAACATATGTGTCCTTTTAACATTTTGATATTTTAACTAACATTTTGGCTCTAGATATGCTGTTCAAAGAAAAGCCAGCTGCTCCTCCATAGCCACAGTAGACTTCTAGGTACAGGAGCTGCAGTGGCTGATGGGAGTCCATCAGTCTCAGGTTACACTACTTGCTGGCAACTGCTTTCAACAGGCCTATATTCAATTAGAATTTGATAGGGGTTGCTTCTAGTCCTTTATTGTTTTTTGGTTTGTTTTTTTTGCCCATACCCTTATTGTGTTAAATCTCCAACCGCTGAAATGTGAGTGTAAAAAGTTATTGTATTTATTGCCATTTCAAATAATGCTTAACTTGCTGACTGTAACTTTACTTCTTACATTTATTATAAAAATTAGATGCATAAAACTCAATAAATAACATTAAATGAATTTTGAAACTGATTACATCTATATTAGGTAAATCTCACACAAGTAATAATCATAGCCTCTGCACTGGACTTACTGTGGCTGCGTGCATCAGGTTCAAAGGTCTGACACCCGTCTAAAGAGTGGTCAACTGTGGTCAGGAAAAAAAATCCCAAGCAAAGCTTTTCAGCAACAATAGCGGAACAAGCTACCTCTGCTTATTCAGCAGCCTTACTCCCAATATACAAAAAACAGAACTTTTCCTCAGCTTCCAGTGCACTTAACATAACCATATAAATAAATAAATAAAACTTGCGTATAAGACAAACATTTCTTCCCATGGTAGTTTGTTTTGTTTTGACATAGATATTTGTTTGTCTCACTTAAGATGCTGTGGATAAAAGCGTCTGCCAGATGACTAAATGTAAAATGTTAGGCATAGTAGTTGGATGAAGATAGTAGTATTTAAAGTCACCTTAGTCACTTTTTGAGTTTGACATTTAAATGAATGGTATCTTGGTGATCAAGTAGTACATGAATATAGGTATAAACAAGATTTCTGTATCATTATCATTTTGTGTACCGCAGAAAATATGCGTATAGCCTCCTGAAAATGTCATTCCATGTTGTGTGCCCATTGTGAATACATACTTATATAAATATACATAATTGCATATTTGATAGTGAAAAATGAATTTGAAGTCTCATACATGCATTTTTAATGTTTGGCTTTTTGATTTGGTTAAAGTGGACAACTGCTCTTTGTAAGAATTTGCTGCACACTTAAGTAGGATAAGTAATATCGCAGTACGGTTTACTTCTGTTTTATGTATCTGCTGTCACACATTCCCCCACTCTTTTCTGCACTATTGGTTTGGTACTGTTCACACCATAACTGTCTGACTTAAACATTAAGCATTAAACCTGTCGTCTTTCTCTCATATCATCAGGTCCAGAGCCACAGCTGTATAGTGTAAACTACAGTGCAGGGAATGGAGCAGTGGGCTGTCCAGAAGAATACGATGAGGTGAGGCACCACACAAGAGCCTTAGCTTCCTTCTACTTGTGTATGTGGTTCAGTTGTTGTGCGTTCAGTTCCCACTGGTACACATAAAGGCACAGTGTGAAGGTCACAGGCTGAACTCCCTGTGCACTCTTACTCTTCCCACTGCAATTCACTGAGTGGCTTGCAGAGCTATCATTACCACTCTGTGAATGTTCCACAGACTGAACACCCTGGTTTGGCTGACACTAAATGGCATCTGGCAGACTGGGCGTTTGAGTATTCTTTGACAAATATTGAACTAGCTGGAATGTGCCAGAGTTGTTACATGTGTGTTTTTACAGTTGTGGTTAGCATATCTGGAATTCCTGTCTCCTCTTGCACATGAAACTTGTATATTTAACCTTCATTGTTGCTGGCCTTCACAAAATTTAAATGTTTCTGCAATTGTGTGCACTGACAGCAGTGAAGGACCATTTACTCTTTATCTAGTTCTGTGTTCAGCGCCCTGAGTTCAGCGCCCTCTCTTGATATGGTTTAGAAGTGCAGGCCTGTGTACTTGAGTCAAAAGTGAAAATGGATTCCATCCACTTAGGTCCATTTTATTAGATGCAATTTGTGCAGTCCATAAATTATATTGCAATTATGTGAATACAGCTGAAGACATATATGTTTTCATGGAAAACAAAGACATTTCTAAATGACCCCAAATTTTTGAGGAGTACTGTAAAGGTCCCCAACCACCAGGTCATTTGGTACCGGTCTGCACAGAAAGGGGGGGGAAAATTTTTTTATTTCTGTTTTCACACGACAGTCTTTTATTTTGAAACAATCAGTCTTTTATTTTGAAAAAAACTGATTATCTGCCGTCAGCTCCTCTTAATGAGCTCCGTTTGTAAACATGCCTGGTGCATTGAGCATGTCCATGCAGCAAGATGGTCAATTGCTGAAGATTGCAAATGACGGTTAGCAATCTTCCACAAAATGTTGTTACTTTATGTTTTTTCCTCTATTTCAACTTTTTATGTAACAATATCTAAACAATGATCACAGATATATTTAAAACTTGACAATGTGTTGGCTAACCATGAGAATTGTTGGAAATTTGCTGGAATCATTTATTATTTGTCCTGTCCCGAGGCAAATTATATTAATAAAATCTATGGTCTAGTTGTGGAAAAATGTAACATCCCATAACATTAAATCAAATGTGCGCTTTCACAGGTGTTGTTTTTATGAAGTAAAGGAGGACTTGTATGAGTAGTCGCCTACAGAGAATCCCTGATTGTCACCTCACACACAGCTTGTCTGAGCTGCTGTCTGTGTTCTTGGAATAAAACAATATCAAGAACCATTACAACTTATTCTGCCACACACTTTACTTGGGAGTTTTGCAACAAATGTCTGCCTGCCAAAACCCCACAACACTGATATCAGTCAGCTGCAGCGCGTTGGTGGAAGCTTGCGCTCAATAAAGTGGTAATGAAATAGTAAAAGAAGTCTCAGTAGTAATGGAAAATCAAATCACAACATAAATGGTTCAGAGGCCTTTTTGAACAACTTAGAAGCAACTAATAAGGCAATTAAAAAGACAGTGTTTAAGATTACATAATTTTAGCAGATCTTTTTTCTTGATGGAAATGCTACTGTGGCTGGTTTTGAATGTGGGGTTTAGCGTGTAGCTTTTCAAAGCAGAAGCTGGCTTCTAATTTAATTTGAAAAGGGTAATACACCTTCATAGAAGTATCATTAATATAACTGCTGATGTTAATTCCATGACTGTATTGTTTGGCAGGTGCAATATAGAAAGAGAAGACTGTACACATCAGAAAATATTGATATAGTGTTCTACAGGAATCACACTATGTTCAGAAAAAGAATTATACAATGATCTATGGTATCACAAGCTGCACTGAGACCCAGGAAGAGAAGCACAGAGGTGGAATCTGAATCTGTAACAATATATAATAATTATTATAAAAGAGTACTATATGATATACAGTTATTTATAAATTATTTTCTACCTGAAATACTTTCGTTGCTGTAGCTGCTGGTTACAGGAAGCTGTAAGCAGAGTTTTCCGGGAAGTTTGTGCATGTTTGAATTAATCACCACACCTGAGTACATGGTTTGTTTTTTTCCTTGATTTTTTTTGGCAGAACACAGTTCCTCTCTGTGAATGGCTGTGCTGTTTTAGCCCTGTTTGCTTTCAAAACAGTCAAGGTGAGGCTGTTCAGCTGAGGCCTGGCATAAGAGAAAAGCAACTCCCCCCATCCACCCTGATTTTCCTTTACTAAATATTTTTATTTAAACATTCATAACCTTCACATTCCCATCTCACATTCTGTTTCTTCAGAATAGTCATCTTGTTACTGTACAACAACAACAACAACCTCCATAGTTGTTGTTGTACAGTAACGTTGTCATTCACTGTGCAGCCTGAGACATGTTGAACATGGCTTAGTCATATATACTGTAACAGCTCATGAAGCTCCCAGGAGCCAGGAAAGATTAAATAGTTATTCAGTTGATTGTGTGCTGGTTTAACTTTGGGGTAAACGCTGGTACTAGCTGCATTACAGCTGACTTTTGTTACTTGTTGGACTTTGTCTGTCTCCACCCCTCTGACCACCCAGTGAAGCTGAACGAGGTGTACAGTATTTTCCATTTTCCAACCGACTCTGAGTCCCTCACTCTGTCAGAGAGAGAATAAGAGGGAACATAAGTCGGAATAATTTGGAGACTCTCATGGCAGGACAGGTTTCCTGTCAATGAGACTGGAGAAACAATGGTTTTGGGCATGGCAGACAGCCCACTGGGCACTGCTTCTCTTGACGCTTTTATAATGGTAAGTTATGCATCCAGTATGACTCACCTGTCTTCATTATTACTGCACAGCTCTGATACCTGGATAATGTGTCTCTGGTTGCTAATAGCTTCAGATGGTCTTTTTTGGCATGTTCCACTTTGTGGGTTTTGTGTTGAACATTTGGTGTTTGTTGCTGGGAAAACCTTAGGTTAGCTCATCTTGTTTGAACTTGTTGCTTAGAGGTGTGAATGCAGCAGGTTCTGCCTGGAACAGCCATCTGAAACGCAGCAGATGGTTTGTGAAGCTTCTTTGTGCTTTATGATTTGTTTGATTATTGATGTAATTGGCGTCTGTACCACCTGGCTCGACTTGAAGGTTCAAACTGTTTTTGAAATGGCTTATTTATTTGTTTTGTTTTTGTTTTTTTTATACTTTTAACTTATATGTTTGTTCTTTGCTTTTTGCATCACATAATTGCAAATACTTTTTTTTAAGCTATGTTATATTTTAATCAGAAAATGCAGTATAAACAACACCCACTCTAGTTTGTATATCATATTATTTCATTCCTATCCATGGCCATTTCTACTTGATTATTGGACTGTTTGGTGAATTATGAATTAGTGTATTTAGTGCTTGATGGGCACACTGTAATGTGTTTATTCTTGTTCTGTTTCTGTTATTGCAGCAAAATGAGGTGACTGACAGTGCATACCTGGGCTCTGAGAGCACTTACAGTGAGTGTGAGACCTTCACTGATGAGGACACAGGGGCCCTCGTCCCCGCTGAGATGCATGAGGATGTGGAGACGGACAGTGGCATTGAGGCCACACTGCACGACCCTGAAGACAGCAGCAATAGGTTGGTATAAGTTTCATTATCAGCACACAATGTCAGCTTTGGGCAATATACTTAAATTTCGTGAAAATGTGTATATAGTTCTTCTACTGTGTCTTTCATGTTCAGATGGCTTGTTACGATTCTGAATTGCTTTTGTCTTAGTCATCAATAGTGAGACTGGACATCAACTTTGAACTTGACAATTCAGTTACTTCACATAAACACCATTGATGTAAAGTGGGTGGAATTTCTACAGTGTGACTGTAGAAATTTCTTCCACTTTCAACACATTAACATTAACACTGTTGTTCCTTGAATGTCAAATGTTTATATAGTGTGTATAAAATGTGTTTAAAGTTTGCATCATAGATTAAATTGTAAACACGTCATGATTATAAAACTGCCAATCAAGGATTTGTTTTCCTTGGTCAAATATAAAATGACCAACGTTACACATTTTTAGCAATAAATCGTAAAAAGACCATTATATACTGAATATTATAATGCTATACCATACAGCTATGCATGAAGTCTTTCTCTTGTAGGTGCAATCTCTAGATTTTAGTTGAGACTCAGGGCAGCTTATATCATCTGTGTTGCCCTTTAACTTAAATAACATTTTAGTTTGTTTTGTAATGACTTGATTTTAAAACATCATTTAACCATAACTAAACATCTTACAACAAGTAAACTATGCCTACACAGTGCAGACGCAGCGTACAGGTTTATTGAGGAAAGGGAAATATCTATGTGGGGTTTTAAGAATTGATATTGGATTGTTCAACAGTCATAAAAACTGTTTTTCCAAAGCTTAATCATTAATTGTAATCCAGTTGTCATGTAAAGCAGATCAACAAAATCATGATACTGCTGTTCGTAAGTGCTGCTGGCTGCAGAATTGCAGTAAATATGTGCCACATCTCCGGCTAAGGGCTAGCCCTGAAATTACCCTGTGCTGATTTTTTTTTTTCACACAGATCATGTGATTTACGAGTCTTACGTGCCCAACACTGGATCACTTACATGCTGTTTGGGTCACCAGAAAGTCAGATTAAACAGAGGGCATAAACAGCTACCACCTTACTGACCCAACACCTTAAACTTCCCTGGATACATGAGTGTTTAGAAAATGTTTGAGGCAGTCAAACAGTACCCTATTGTTTTCCTGTGTTTGGGTTCCTTACTTTTCCATAATTGCTCGTTAAATAACAGCTCCTCGTACTATACTCATAGACCATGTATTGCCAAAGGATGTTTGAGGCATCATTTCTCATAGTCAGCGAGGACATTCACAGTTGATGTTTTTTGTACCGCCGAGCAGGAAATCTCATTCAGAGATAACTTGAAATGTGCGTAGCGTAAGCACCCGAGACCTTGAACAGAAAAGTCCTTACAGCATTCTCTAAACTCATCAGTGTGTCTTCATTTGTATGGGCTGAAGACAGACTGAAATCTGGTCATTTTTTATGAACTCTCCAGTTATGGCAGGTGTTAATAATTACAGTAAGTGTCATTTTTTTCTATGTCTAATATATACCTTCTGGCTACAAAAGAACTGGACAATTTGATATGTTGTTCAGGAACCACTTGACAGTCTCTTTTAAATGAAATTGTACTATTTCTTTATAGTGTTACTGTGTAAGTGGAGGTTGGGAAATTAGCATTGTACTGAAAAATGCAAAGATTTCCCAGTCACATCAGATCATATCTCTTAAAAATGGGCTGATGTGATGCGTTTCTCAGCTATCAGTCTGCGTCATCTGTCTGAATCAGTTTTTTG
>JAUBNQ010000011.1:7825772-7836113 GCA_032353495.1 Ctenopoma kingsleyae
CATATCTCTTAAAAATGGGCTGATGTGATGCGTTTCTCAGCTATCAGTCTGCGTCATCTGTCTGAATCAGTTTTTTGTAATTAATTGAATTTATGACTTCATACAGGGAGTGTTGCATTTTGATTGTTAATCAACTCATTAGAGTATGGTATATGTATAGGTGGACCAGTTTGAATTAACCTGCATAGACATGATTATGAGTTTTGTGCACAGTACATTTCTGAATATAATGTAATCAAGTTAACAATCGTTTTGTCTACATTAAAACTTGTCTTTTTATTACATTTTGAGCTTTACGAAAATATTGATTTAGCGTTGGCTCTTTAAGGAAAGTAAACTCTAGCATGTATAATATGTTTGACAAGCACAGTGGTGAGTAATTGCTGACAATAGCAGTGTCTCTGTACTTCTGTGATCCATTATTTGCATCAGCTAATAGAACATTTAATATGTCTGTAGTTCAAACCCTGATTATGCATGATGGGTTAAAGCATTTTGAAACTTTTGCATTACTGTTAAAGGCAGTTATAGTCCATACATCTGTATGAGTGTTTGTTGATGTAATATTTAGGGTGAAAACAAGAAGTCTAGCACAGTGAGACCTTACCTACTGACAGTGTGACCTGTCCCTCTGGCTTGATGAGTGATGGGAGTAGTCTGCCTGATATGAATGTGTTTGGACTTCCCATTCCATGACTGAGCCTTGAATTGTAGGAAGTGCTGAGTTAACACTCCTTTTGTTGTTAATCTTTTTTTTTTTTTTGCCATATGTGGTTCTCTTCCCTCGACTCACCAAGTCTGCTGGATGACTGGAAGCTAATACTCAGACTATTACTCTTTGACCTTTATATTTTTCAATTCACAGTGAAGATGTTCATACGAAAACACGAAGACATGTTTATGCCAAAATCTTTAGGGAAGTCAATTTGCCACTCAGTGATTTGAAATTCACTGTGAAAAATTTAAAAATAAAGGCCAGAGACAGGACTGAGAGTTTGCCTTGCAGTCTGGTTAGTCCAGCTAACCCTAGCTACAACATGCAACACTTTAACACAGAGTCTGTGCAGGCATATATGCACTGGACTTGGGATTAAGAGTCTAACAGGATTAGCCTCCCCCACCCTCCTCTGTCTTACCCCTGTGTCCCCACACACATTTGGTCCTTGGATGGTCAGCAGGACTGTCTGTTGGCTGTTGCTTAGCCTCAAATCTGATTAACCCGCTCACAGTCAGCCCTTTTTGGTACAGCCTCAAGTCTTGTGGGTGGCACAGACGATGCATGGTCACTTGTGTTGTACTAAAGATTGGCAACTCTTTGGGGCCACACAGCCAGACTGTCTTGTTTGCTCTGAACTGGAGAGGTTTGGTTTTGTTTTTAATCGGTGTAACTTTTGAAACTTCAGGATTCCACTCTGGTTGTCTGGGGTTTTAACTCCAGTTGCTCCACGGCTTTCACGCCAGAGCAGCGGAGGGCGTTTAAAGATGCGTTCTCTCTCATCACCGTCCCTCTGTGTAAGGGACCTTAATATGGGACCAAGCACTAAGAACTTGAGTAAAGGGTAAGTGGCTTTAAAAGTTGGTTGTGTTTAAACAGTTCAGCCTAATATTTGTTCAGAGCATTACTGCGGCTGAAACTACATTGTTGTCTAGTTTGTTTGTAAGGTCTTATTTTTTAGTATATTTCTTTTGATTTTCGCTCTGTATATCAAAGTATTGTCTTAGCTTTGAATTAGACAAATGAACATCATTTCTCTTGTAAACACGCAAAATGGGCTTTGTCATCATGTGCTGAGAAAGCAAGCTTTTCTGCTGATTTGGACATCCTCATCCTGTGTGTGTGCTTAAGACATCTGTTGGACAACAGGAAAAGCTAGTTTTCCAGCTTTCCTGTTAAATAAAGATCAAGGAATTTCAACTTTTCAGCAAGACATTGTAATAGATTTCTGTTCAGCTGTGTAAGACTACAAGCCAGGTATGAAAGCCAATGTAGCAGCTCTTTATCTCAGCACAGTTAAGGACATCTGTTAAGTTTGTCTCCCATCGAAGTCCACAAAGGCTCCTCTCACATGTCTCAAGTGTTGCCATCCTGGTTTTGCATTACCATCAGGGCACAAGACATTTTGTTTCAGCCAGTGCAGGCTTTGGGATTAATGTGAATTAACAGATTGCCTTTGAAGACAAGTGATCGTTGAACTTGTCCAGATTGCCGCTCTTTCTGAGGGGAGATTAATTGTACTTGTTTAGGATTTACAGTAGCCTATAGGCATTTCCAGGCTTCTGGATCACTCTAACTTGCACCAAGTCTTCTTAGAATATGTTACCAACACTGTAGCCCAAATGCTATAGTCTGTCTATAATCTTTGAATGGAGTCAGAAGATGGGCCTTGTTTGGTCTGACTGAGATTGTGGTCGATTAAATAGATGCTTATGGTGTTATTTATTTTTAGTCGGACATTCATCTTTATCCTGTTTAAACTTGACACATTCTCCTTTACTTTTGGCCTGGACCATAAGTTAACTCTGCTGTTGTTATGTACACAAGCGAGCGCGCGCACGCACACACACACACACACACACACATACACACACACACACACACACACACACACACACACACACACACACACACACACTAAAACAGTGATCCATTTTCATGTGTCCTTCAGGTTTTCCCTGAACTCTGACCTCCATAACCACTCCCTGGTGACGGTCATCGGTGGAGAGGAGGAGCACTTTGAAGACTTTGGGGAAAGTAATACCTCAGAGTTGCTACTGGAGAGCAGCGTGGAGGGGACAGAAGGGGAGGGCGACTCCCCTGACGGGCAGCCGCCTGAGCATGTCAATGGCTCTTCACTGCTTTCTCCCAGGTAGGAGGGTTTTTTTTTCAGTATACAGAGTCTTGAATATTTCTGGCAAAACCCAGTTACACACGTTTTACTTTCATTGAAGTCATTTGAAAATATAAAAAGCCCAAATGTTATTTAACTGTGTAAATATTAATAAAATTGGCACCAGGTTGTCAAATCAGAATTTTCTTTGTATCATCCCTCTTGATAAGAGCTGTGAGACTGTTACATTCTGAGCTGCACAATCCAGGCCTAAATGCTTCTGCTTATGTTTCTTATTGAAAATGTTTCCATTTCAAGAAATGAGGTCAAATGTTGATAAGAGCTATCTGGACACATCCTTCCCATCCCATACCTGTGTCCTTTTCTCTGTGAAGGGCAAGATAAATGAGAATGAATACAAAGTTCATTTAGCCAGCTCACTCTCACTGTTGCAGAGTTACTGAAAATGTGGATGTTGGACTCTAAAACAGTGTTTCCTTTTCATTAACTTGGTGATACTGGGTAGCTGTAAATGTTTTACATTCAGGCTGTTAAAGTTTTAGGAGTGGTGTCTGTTGCCAAGCATTCTGTGACATGTCTGTGACATGTTATGTTTCAAAGTTCAAACATTTTGGGGAGCATCTAGCAAGCTTTGCCTGACTAACATACAGAGAACACATGCACTCATACCTTTTTATGGCACAATTCATTTGTATTGAAACTCTCACTGTAACCTTTTCCCAGTCATCTTTTTCCTTCCCCCTCCTCTGCTTTCATCAGAGACTCTCAGCTTTAGAATGCCTAATTTTGGTAATATTTTTGTAATTAGCCTTGCCAGGATGCTCTTACCAGCTAACGGCCCACTTTCTGTAGCCCATTGCCAATATGGAAATAAAGTGGATTGGCCCTCTTTATGATATTAATAATTAATAATATTGTTTAACTATTAAAAATATCACTGAAGTGAAGCATCACTGTTTATTAATACGGTTTTCTAACAGTTGTTGTTGATAAAGGAAGGCTAACATTACTAAAACTACTTTATTTTATAGAATAAGTTGGTTGGATGCTAACTTGAATGATCCTCATATGTAAATTGTCTATAGCAGAAGTAGGAAAAGGATATGTTTAAGTAAAATAGAATAAATATAAGAGTACTGTAATTGTTAAAAGTTTGAATGTTATTTTTTGTAAAATTGCCAGAAAGAGACAAACTGTCCGCTGTACATCACAAATAAACAGAAGTCTTCCTGGTTGTAGAGTTGATAAAATCATGCACAAAAAAATAAGTGCATCCCACAAACTTCACCCACTCAGTGTGAATGCGTCACCGTGTTTTGAGCCAGTCGTGCACATTGTTAGCGCATGTAGCAGTGCTGCCTACACACACCCCCACATCACAGCACTTTGACTACACAAACCTGCACTGTTGGGTTGCTTCTGTTTTACACAAATACACATCACTGTAGTCATTATTTAATAAAGTCACCCTTCATGCTGTCAGAAGAAAACCGCTCCATACAACAGCGCATATGACCATGAAGTGACACTCGCTCAAAGTCTGCCATGTAAAGCTGTGTTTCTGCCTACATAAGGAGAAATCTGTGCCAGCTTATTGCATAATTCAGACCTTAGTGGACAGTCAGCTGGTAGAGGTGATGTAAGGTGCAGGATACACACACCCAACAATAAAATAAACAGCTACAGTGCTATGAAAAATATTTGTTCCCTTCCTGATTTTTTTAATTTTTTTGCATATTTGTCACACTTAATTGATTCAGATCATCAAACAAATGTTGATATTACACAAAGATAACCGGACTAAATACAAAATGCAGTTTTTAAACGATGATTTAATTATTAAGGGAAAAAAACTGTCCAAACCCGCCTGGCCCCATGTTAAAAAGTAACCTAAACCTAATAACTGGTTGTGCCACGCTTGGTGGCAGCAACTGCAGTCAAGCTTTTGTGATAACTGGCAATGAGTCTTGGAGGAATGTGGAGGAATTTTGACTCAGTCTTCTTTGCAGAATTGTTTTAATTTAGGTGCATAAACGGCCTGTCAACTGAATCGTGTTTAAGTCCAGACGTTGACTAGGCCTCTTAAAACTTAAGGTCATGAACTGACGGCTGGACATTCTTCTTTAGGATTTTCTGGTAGTGCGCAGAATTCATGGTTCCATTAATTATGGCAATGTTGTTCAGGCCCTGAGGTGGCAGACTAGCCCCAGATCATCACACAACCACCATCATGTCTACATCAAATGTAACAGGACACACACCTTCCAAAAAGTTTAACTTCTGTCTCATCAGTCCCCAGAATATTTGCCCAAAACCTTGGGGATAATCAAGGTATTTTGTGGCAAATATGTGTTCTCTTTGGTCAGCAGTGGCTTTTGCTGTGGAACTGGAATTTTTGCCCAGTCTCTTTCTTATTGATGAATCATTAAAATTGACCTTAACTGAGGCAAGTGAGACCTGCAGTTCTTTAAATGTTGTTCAGGGTGCTTTTACATCCTCCTGGATGAGTGTTTGTTGTGCTCTTGGAGTAATTTTGGTAGGCAGGCCACTCCTGGGAGGGAGTTCAAAGTTTTCTTCATTTGTAGATATTGGCTCTCACCGTAGTTTGATGTGTAATTACTTTCTCACAAAGGGCCAGACAGGTTTGGACAGCTTTTTTCCTTTAATAAATGAATTCATCATTTTGTATTTACTCAGGTTATCTTTGTGTAATATTAAAATTAGTTTGGTGATCTCAATCATCTAAATGTGACAAATATACAAAAGAAAAACAAAAATCAGGGCAAATACGTTTTTCACAGCACTGTATACATTTAATTTATTTACGGTTCATTGATTTAATGCTATGTACTAGTAAGCATTCTGTAGATTGTCTGAGCTTGATGCTTAGGTTGAAGAGACCACAATATCTGGCAGCAGGAAAAACAATCTTATCAGCTCTGAAGAGATAAACACATTCTTTTTACTAGAATGTTTTGTTTTCTGACGCTATCCAAAAACAAATCACAGCCTCACTGCACAGTCTGTTTCACGTCTCCCTACCACTGAAACCCTCACACTTTACTTTTTCAAAGTCTCCCCTGTGAATTTCACTAATACCCACTGTGCCCTCAGAGGTGTCATGTCCCACTTCAGTGCACTCTCTTGTTGTCTGTCACTCACCACTTCCTCCTCCTCTTCCTTCCTGTTTCCTCTTTCCAGTGCACCTGCACCTCTCCCTGACTGCTTTCAGAGCTTCCTCAGGGAGGAGGCGCTGGACTTTTTCTGTAGTCAGTGTCACAAACAAATAAGTCGTCTTGAGGACCTCTCTACTCGCCTCAATTTCCTAGAGATGACTAGGTAACATCATTCACACGCCGCTCAGATTATTAGCTGTGTGAATGTGTTTGCAGTGCCGATTAGATACAGGTGCATGTTGTTGTAATGTGTGCATGCTGTGTTGGACTAGCAATGGAATTGTGTGTGTTTTGTTATAGACTGTGTATATACTCATGCAGATTATGGTGTAATTGTGGGTCTGTTTTGAGCCCAGGTTACCTCACTTATAGCAGTATTTTTCATCTGCACCCAACTTTTGTGTGTGAGTTGAAGTGTTGGTGTTTACTGATTAATTGCTAGAAAACTAATTTAAGGCATTTCTGTGGCTATTATGCACATTTTAGAGGTGATAGCCATTTCCTTCTCATTATTACCATTCATACAAATTATGATGTCACTCATATATAATAAAGATTTTGCTCATGTGAACATAAGCTTAATAGATTCATTCTACGTGTAAGGATAAGTTAAAAGTAATGTGAACAGTTATCAAAGGTTAGTTATACATTTCAGATGTGTTTTTTTTTTTTGTTCTTTGTATCATTACCTTTGTTGCAAAATGACTGCTGGTTGTGGATTAACTTTTAAATGAACCTGTATTTATTTTATTACAGACCACTACCTTCATTACAGAAACTTAACTCTTCGATCCCATTTGATCTGTTTACCAAACATGCTGGGCAGGACACAATTTAGAACTGTAGAATTCACCAAGATCATTGAAATCTGTTTAAAATTCTGAAGTCTGATTTTATTTTAAGTTTCTGTAATGCAGTCAGAGGTCCATGTCAGCCTGTCAAACAAAATTGAATCTAGCACTTGTTAGCACTTGCTAGATACTAATTGTATACACTGCGTTTGTGTTAGTTTGCTTTGGTGTGTGAATATTTTGTAGTTTTAGCTGAACTACAACATCATGCCTCTTTTTTGGGAGCTCCTCTGCCAGTGAAGAGTGGATTTGTGTCATAGGAGGACTACCCGGAGTTTGTTTCTGTTTCCTTTATCCTTTTTCTCTTCCTCACCATTTTCCTGTTGTTGTTTCCCCTCCAGTGCTGGCAAGAGACTGTCCAGTAAGAAAGTTGCAAGGTAAGCTAAATAGTTTCTGATTTTGGTAGGCGGTGGCTCATTTTTCTACCATATTGTAATAGATAGTTGTGTGTAGCATAAGTAATAGCAGTTTATCAATTGTGTACTGGCTTTAGGGAGTTAAGTTTTTCCTCTCTATGTGCAGACATCTTCTCCAGAACAGCTCAATGACTCTGGACACCATGAGTGACTTAACACGGGACATCCTAGAACTTGCTGACAACGACATCACAGATAAGGTGACAATGTTAAATTATTATCATCTTCGCTTGTCTTTGCATCCCTCTGGTTACACATTCATAGCTGTTAGCACAGTTTTCACCATTTACAATAGTTGTTAGAGTAAGAAGGAGCATTTCATATTGGCATTTAGCCCGATACATCACTACTGCAATAAGTCATAGTCAATTCCATTTCTGCCATGTTTACCTATGAAATGTTTACCTTTCCCAGGTGCTCCTACTTGAGCGTCGAGTGGCGGAGCTGGAGAAGGAGTCAGAGGCCTCAGGGGAGCAGCATGCGCGGCTGCGGCAGGAAAACCTTCATCTGGTGCACCGAGCCAATGCACTGGAGGAGCAATTGAAGGAGCAGGAGCTCCACGCTGATGAACAACTGCAGCAAGAGACCCGTCGTCACAAGGAGGCTCTGAGCAAGCTGGAGAGAGAGAGGGGGCTGGAACTGGAAAACCTCCAGGCCAGGTGATCAGAAGAGGAAACATCTGACTGCTTTGGTCATATCTTTGGCAACCACCAAAGATTGAAAATAATTGAAAACAATTGAAAACAATTTGATCTCTGTGTTTTTTTTTTAATTTTTATATGTAAAAATAACAAGAAACCACAAAAATAAGCTCATAATGTTACCAGTTATTTAAGTTTGTTTTAATGCTGTGTGGTTACTTTAGCTAGATATGATAATTTGTTTAGGATGTACTTTTTGAGGTTTGTGTGATGTCAGTGGTTGACAAGTTTGTTTGAGCAATAGTGGTTCAATACTGCCACCCCCTGGTGTTTATCTGCCACTGAACATAAGCTGTCTACATGGAACAGCACTGAAAACTGTAACAAATGGAGCAGATAGAGCATTGCATTACATTACAGTTAGCACTGTGGTGGTGCTTTTGGTTTTTGATGTGATTGTCTAAAAGACTTGTGTTTGTTTGTCAGGCTTCAGCAGCTGGATGAGGAGAACAGTGAGCTGAGGTCTTGTGTTCCTTGTCTACGAGCAAACATCGAGAGACTAGAGGAGGTGAGAACAATACTGTCACATATTTTGATTTTATCTTGTCATTCTACTTCTACCTAAAGTTGAGTTTCTCACCTTTCTTAACACTTCTTCACTGTCTGCATTTTTTTTTTTCAGGAGAAGAGGAAGCTGGAGGATGAGACAGAAGCCATGTCTGACAGGCTGAACGACGAGATGGAGTCACGTAGAAAGATGGCTGACAAGCTGAGCCACGAGCGCCACCAGAATCAAAAGGAGAAGGAGTGCACTCAGGAGGTTGGAATGGTTTCTTTGTTTCTCTTTTTTCTTCTCTTTTTGAGAGCGAGAGTGTTCTAGTCCCCCAATATCTCAGTTTATATGATTCCTAATGATTTAACTAAATAATATCTCTGAACCTTTTTGTGCCACAGCTTATTGAAGACTTGCGCAAGCAGCTGGAGCACCTACAGCTGTACAAGTTGGAGGCCGAAGCAAAGAGAGGGCGATCACCTGCGGCAGGGTTGCAGGAATATCAGACCCGCACCCGTGAAGCTGAGCTGGAGCAAGAGATCAAACGACTCAAACAGGTAACGCGCACATTCTGAGTTTTCTTCACTTTCGTGCCTCTTCTCTCATTTCTGTAGTGTTTTCTCTTTCTATTATTGTGATTTTGCATTCTGGCCTGTAATATTTAAAGTGCTACATTTGACTTTACCCATCCAGGACAATCGCAGCCTGAAGGAGCAGAATGATGAGTTAAACGGTCAGATTATCAACCTGAGCATTCAGGGAGCCAAGAACCTGATGTCAGCCTCCTTCTCCGACTCCCTGGCAGCTGAGATCAGTTCTGTGTCTCGTGCAGAGGTATGTTTCAGACGACAGGAAAAAAGTTTGGGAAATATGTTAATTATCAATTTTTCTTTTAATTAGATTGTTCTCTGCTGACGTCAGTCTCTCTGTTTCTAGCTAATGGAGGCTGTCCACAAACAGGAGGAGATCAACTATAGACTCCAGGACTACATTGACAAAATCATTGTGGCCATCATGGAGTCCAACCCCTCCATCCTAGAGGTCAAATAGACCCCATGCAGCCAGAGGGCCGCGCACAGTGACTCCGCAGGTTGTTTAAAAAAAATTCAGGCTTGGCTAAAACAAAACTACCAAGAGGATGTAAAAATATTCGTATTCGATGTATCATTTTGGTAGAAATAACGGTGATGCACTCAACCCCCCACCCACCATATGAAAGACGTTCATGGCTGTCAGTGAAAAATAAGCTATTTTCAGTTAGATATCTCTTGAGTCTCTGCTTATTTGTGAGCGTATGTGTTATCTCTTCTGAAAACATTTGGGTTCTGGTGACTTCCATGTATTTGGCTAGAGGGACCTGAGTCTGCCCTGTCGAGTGGATGAAAGTGTAAATGTGTGCAAGAGATTAGTATCATTTAGAGTAAGAAATCTCCTCGTGCTTTTTCAAAAACAACGTGTCAATGTTTGATTGAGATAAAAATGATGAGACAGTTAATACCTAAAGGCCTTAAATGGAAGATTATCTAAAATATACATTAATGACACGTACCATACACGCCTCAGTTCAGTCAGTCTTACTGACATGACTTTGGTACATAGGTAGTGATCTCCTGAACCAGGCTGAGTAGTGTTTTAATCCCATTGACAAAGTCATATGAAGCTCTGGTCAGGATACAAGTACAATTTGTCTTTAATGAGTTTGCTGTGCTGCCTTCAAAGCCCAGTAACAGTGTGTTCTATCCTTTAACCAAGTAGCCAAGTCTTTCCAGTGAACCCAAGTGAGGGACATTTCTAGGAGACAAGGATGAGAAATGCCCGGAGGGTTTTGTTGTGTGTGTGTGTGTGTGTGTGTGTG
>JAUBNQ010000011.1:7855061-7879949 GCA_032353495.1 Ctenopoma kingsleyae
CCTACCAGTCAGTCAGACTTGAAAAAGCCCTCTGGAATGGAAGGGCAAAACATAGTCAAGGAACTAAAACAAGTCCACTTGACACTGAAAAAAACTTTTTTGAGCATTAATAAATGTTTCAACCTAACAAGAAAGATGTCCAGTTGCCATGACTCAACTTCCAGATCCCCCTGTTTGATCACAGTCATCACATCCCTCACTGATGCTTTCCACAGGGGCTTTAATTCAAAGCCCAGTCAAAGACCATAGGGAAAGCATTGTTACTACAGCCTTGACTCTTTTCAAAATTCCCTAAAATAGTTTGCGTAGTTTTACTTGCTTTGAGAATGGGACATTGTTACCGCTTGCTTTTATGCGCCCCTAATTTCACTCAGCACCTTTGACTGTTGTGGTCAATAGTTCTCTAACCTTAACTTTGAAATGCCCTCTGATCACCACATCAGTGCACTCAGCACTGCTTATTTTGTTTTAAAACTAGGACAGTGAAGGGATGTCACAGCAGTAATTTTTAAATACTATAAATTTTAAATACTGTATACACATAATTTATTAATGAATGAATGCAACACTTACTTTCGATCTAGTCTACATGAAGCAGTCTGCTTCCAACCATGATGCTATGATCAAATTAGATCCCAGTCCACCAAAGCCAAAATTTTATTTGTGTAAGGACATTAAATGGATTTTTAAACACAGGACATGATTAAGGACTTTTTCTGTTTTTCTGCAGAGGGAAGGAACTCTTCAATGTGTATATATGTGACTGTTTCTGTGTTCTGGGGGGATGTACTTTTGTAAACACACACACATACATGAGGTCTCCCTGCCAGTTTGGTCCAAAAGGAATGTGTTTCTATTCTTGCAAACATTGAATCAGGTCGCAAAAAGGATGTGAGTGTCCATTCCTGCATGTGTGTGTGATTTGTGGGAAAACGTAAATGTGAAGCAAATATCTGATATTATCTACACCAGAACATGGTACGTGATTCAGTGCACTTGGACTGAATACTAAATTAGTGTCGCTTTTACATGTACAAACATTACGCAAATGGGAAAACAGAATGAAAACAAATGGGAAAAGCATATCCTACTAGCCGGATATTCCAAAGAGTTTAATAGGCTTGATGACAGCTTTACTAAGTTACTCATTGATGGCTATTTTTACTACTGCTTCATTTTTTTAAGATTAGTATTGTGTTCAATTCCCGCATATCTCCACCCAAAGGAATACATACTTCCTGCAGCCGTAACCTGTATCTTCTGGGACTCGTCTCTGTGGTGTGCACACTTAAGTCACTTAAATCAAGCTTTTCAATTTGATTTAATCTAGTACATGTACTTGAGGTTTGCCTGTATCAGTGGGGTTTTACTCATCGCTGGGAGTTCTGAATCAAGTCGGGGAAATTATAAAAGTTATTATATATTTTATCTGAAACAAGAAGGTGCCTCTGAATCCTGAAGCAGCATGTCAAATACAGGTTGGAATGTCTTTATTCAGTCCAGACTCTGCTACTTCCTGTCATTCATGCTGTCCTTGACTTTAGTTGACATGCTGCGGCATTATCTGTCAATTTGAATGTAAATCTTCTCCTGCCGTCTGTTTGCCACAACATTTAAAAGCTGAACTCCCTCTTTCCATCATTCCATCATTTCAACACCAGAGGAAATGTTCAGGGGTGAAGCAGTGATATGATATTGTAGTCATCATAATTGGCTGTGGTTCAATCAAACCCTCTTTCAGTTTATGCAATATGACATAGGAGGTCCATTATCAGTAAAAGTAGTCAAAAGTAAAAAAAAAACAAAAAAAACTTCAGATTGATTTCAGAGTAATTTAGAGATCTTTCAGAGTTTTTTTTTTCACTTTTGGTTGTTTTTTCTTGCTCAGTGTATGTCACTCAGTTGTTTGTTTGAAGTGGTGTCAGTCAAAGTAGCACCAACATTCCCTGAAGTAAACAATTTTCAATTGTACAGAATACAGATATTTATACATACAGTATGTTCACACAGGATAGTTGGTGCTGTTTCTATCTTTCAGCCAGCAGGATTGGGTCAGTTTACTTAAAGTGTTGGAGCTTAAAATTATTTAGTCGGAGCATTTCCTAATAATGAACCTAGATAACAATGTTTTTGGGAATGTTTGTATTTTGGAGTTGCATTGGTGAGACGTAGCTGTTATAACATTCTCATATTCAGCATAGTGCTTTGCTATAACTGTTGTATACAACACATAAATCAGTATACAATATGTTAATTGACATTTTGTTATTCTTTCACCCACGTTCTCTGTACTACTCCTTTTGCCAGAACTATATCGAATATTTAAATGTTAGTAATGAAGTTCTGTATTGTCCATTTGGTGTGATGTTAGACACCAGAACAGCAGCAACAACAACAGTAACCACAGTTTCAATAATTATCAATATATTTATTGAATTTACATCATATATTATTATTTTAATGTGCCCCTATGTTTGGCAATGTGGAATCCACAGACAACCCAGAATTCTTTGCAAAAGTAGGATATGGTCACATTAATACTACTTCTAATGTGGGCACTATTCTTTACAAACTGATATTATATTAATTTATACAATAAGTGTGTATGCATAAAATTTGTATGTACCACAAGCGAGCAGAGTGTCATATGGAAAGCATCATGAAAAATAAACATAAATATTGAAATATGTATAACCAACTTCATTACATGACAAAACATTTGTTACTATCAGTTTAACAAATACTGCACAAAAATTCCAATATACATTACTTAACAGGCCACTTGTCTTTTTTATTTTCCTTTTTTTAAGAGGAAGAATATTTATGTGGCAAAGACAGACAATAAACTGACAATATTCCCTTATGACTTTCGCTAGGTACATGTTTATATTTGTTGTAAAGTATATGTTCATCCAAAAAAGCTATTTTAAAAATAACTATTGCCACTCATTTGAAAAGGCCAATCAAAGATGAGGTTGAATTTACCTACTATACCTATTTCCTGCATAAATCACTAATATGTATTACATATTATATATTGTAATAAGCGTTAAAATGGTGAAAACAAATATGAGGTATTCTGGTGTTATATTTTCAACATCTTTCATAATTTCCAATTCATAATTATGAAGGCCATTTATTAAGTGCGCATATGACAAAATAGGTCAAGGTCCAGCTTGATCTTTGCATAAGAAGGGTGTTTCATATAAGACAGTCCTAGTCCAAATTCTGTATTTAGCCTTAGATTAGTTAATTAAAACTGTGACTTCTACACTCTAAACATCAAAATAATTCTGTTATACTTGTTAATGGTGGGGGAAATTGTGAAATATAATTGCAGGCACATATTAGTCCAGCCACTGTAGAGCCACAAGAATGTCCTCCTTGCACCAGAGTCACATCAGAGACACCTAGATGGAGTAAAACATGAATAGCTGGCTGCACAGTCTTATATTCTGATTAGCTTGATTTGTGAGATCGCATGGCTCAACAAGGTGACTCCACATAGTCATTGTCTAGATGTGGGTGTAAAGGTGATGCCAGTGAGCGACTGATGATTATAACTCGAGGTGCGAGACAGTCATCACGACGGTGCAAAATCTTCCAGATAAGCATGGCTGCAGCTACTGTGGCCAGCAGACAAGCAGCTATGTCCAAGTAGCACGAATAGGATAGGTGTGTGTAGGGCCCAATCCTGTAGAATGTCACAAGTCCAATCACCAGCACAAAACCTGTACAGAGGCACACAGAGAAAATGATTCAGTCAGTGAAAATGTTAAGGTTTAGCAGCATCCCAGCGTAGAATGAGGTTCCAGTTTAATGCATTCATTGAATGTTTTTCAGTTCTCCCGAGTGCTGTGCTATTTAAGAGGTCACATATTTACATTTTTAGACAAAGGACAGGCAGGGATATGTTTCATATTAATGATATTACTTGGAGTTGCAGGCACAAATATGTGATGCCAGTGCAAGCTGGTGCTAATTGGGACCCTAATAAAGAAAGAAAGAATGTGAACAGGGTGTATGCATGAAAGAGGACAGGGACCAGTTTCACATGTAGTATGTCTAGAGAATGGCCAGTGCAAAGATTGAACAAGACTAAGCATCTACAGTGCTAACATATTAAGGTAATGCTAGTTAGTTTTCCTGATATTTGCCAATAGACTGAAAGGCAAAAGGATCACTAAAGTTATTACAACTTATCTTGAGGATGACATAAATGTCTGTGCCAAATTTCCTGACATTTCCTGCAAACCACAAATATGTCATAGTGGTGGTAGTTGAAACATTAATGTCTCTACACATTACATGGCAATCCATCCATGTTTGGCTGTTTCTGTCTGGTCTTAAATGGTGGACGAGCTGACTTACATGGCTAAAAACTGTCCAGATAAAAGCATTTTATGTAGTCTTAGACAAAGCATGGATGAAAATGCATTTTCCATTTATTCATTATCTAAAATTTACATCATGTTAAGGGGCACAAGGTGGAGCCAATATCAGCTTTCACTGGGTGAAAAGTGGGGGAACACCTCAGATGCATTGCCTGTCTGTCTCAACGCCGACATATAGAGGAATATAAAAAAGCAAACTATTCATGCTAACATTCCCACAGGCAATTTACAATCATCATTTTACTCAACTGTAGGTCTTTGGATTGTGCGAGGGAACCAAAATACACAGAGAAAACTGACGCAAGCACAGGGAAAACATAACTAATTATTATATAGTAGCATGAAACAGTAAGTTCTTACTGTTACTTTTTCTTGCAACTGTATTATATGTATTTCACTATTTCTAGTTCAGTATTTTTTGTAGTTTTAGAAAGCCAAAATTTAAACTTAACAAATACGTGGCAAGTGTGCCTAAAGTTTGCTTTTTAAAATCTCATGTACGTCCACCAGACCAGACATCCATCCTTGTAGCTTTATGTTAAGTTCAGCGGGTGCTCTGTGTGGGGCCTTTGAATTAGGAAATCTGTTTCCTTCTGGGAAGAACTTCTGAGATCTCAAGAACAAAGTTTCAGTAAAAATATCAGAGAATGATTACAGTATATGCTCAGAAAAACCTTTGATATGTTTTGTCTCCTGACTTCTTTGAGTTACAGTAGTTGAACTCGTGCAGTGCGGAACTCATGTTTGCATGCAATGGTAGAGAGCCTCTCAGTCTTCAATCCAGTGCTTTCTCTTGGTTATTTACTTTGTTTTATCTTCAGTGGAAAGTTATAGCCCACACCTTTTAGCATTAAAGGTGTACATATATTAAAGCCCACATTGTTTAAGTATCCCTCCGTTGATCTCTCATCTGCCACATTCAAATGTGGCCAGTTAACAGTTAAACAATAATACATGTATGAAATCTTACCCCATCCACTGTGGTGTAAATACAGGCTAAAAATAATAACTGGAATTAGGGATGTTGGTGTTTTAGGACATGAATCAGTCCATTTCCTGAAGCAGTCAGCGGCACCAAGGGTGGGAATTCATTTATATTTCTTACTCCACTTCTACAGTAAGATAGCTGTCATTGTTTAAAGTGAGGATGTGGGTAATTGTGTCTGTGTATCATTGTGTGTCTACCAGCGTGTGTATGTATGAGAATGCAACTGTTTGCTCAGCCTGTTCATGTTTAACCTGTCTGGCTCCTTACTGAAGAAAATGAATAACTCCTGTCCAGGTTCCAGCCTGGGTGGGCTGTGTGAACCTCTTTTTTTGGCACAGACTTATCTTTCAAACTTCCTTCCCATTCTTCCTCTTTCCATCCTTCCTTCCTCATCTGCTCTCCACACCCTGAGCCTCAAGGTTAATATATTTGCTGGACTTTTGACATGATCTGTCATACAGAAAATCTAAACAAGTGTTATCTGAAGACCAGGTCCTGGAAATAATTTAGGTGGTTTGTTTTCTTTCCGGTTAGTAAAGTCTCGGTTCATTCTTAAAGGGCACAGCGTTGATTAGAGTGACTATCCTGCCTGGATGTCGTGCTCAAACCTTTATTTTCCTCCTTCATTACTAGGAATCTCTTGAGTCGCAGACTTCTGGGAAAACTTGTCTTTCAGAGCCAGATTTGCCAGATCTCAATTGTACCCCATATTGCCAAATCCGCAAAATAAAAGTGTTTCAGAGCTACGTGACCTGCAGTCATGACTTTTGACATGTTAGAGTTGTGTCCATTCAGAAAATACATTTCAGACTTGTCTCAAGGCATGCAAAGGCCAAATTTGTGCTTTCAGCCTCAATCTGCCAACACCGCTGCTGAGATCTTACTGAATGAGCTGCATATTGTTATTCCTCACTCTGCTTGTAATAGCTGAGCATTTTGGCACAACTGAAAATGAAAACATTCCTGAGAAAGAGGGTGATGGGCAAAAATACCTCCATTCATTCAGAGCTGAATCTCATTCATTAACTCAGTGTGGGAGGTCTAAAGTAGGAATGAAGAATGGATTTTTGAATGATACGTGCAAGTACAATTATGTCAGGAACGTAGGCCCTTTTACTTGATTATGAATGTGGTGAAAAAGAGAAGCTATTTATGTTTTGCAGCATTTATTTTAAGATATTTTATTTATTATTTTGTCTTGTTTAAGGAAGTAGGACTGCAACCCAGCTTAAAGTGATGCTTTCATATACAGTATGTTGTTTTGTCTAACCAACAGAACAAAACCCCAAAATAGTCAAATGTAAAGAATAACAGACAATGTCTATTATCCATGCTGCTGGTGTGGCACTACACACATACATTCATTTCTGTCCTTTGAGTGCAATTGATTTCAAATTTGGTACGTCAGTATCTTCCTCAATATGACATGGAATAACTTTGGCCTTGTCTTTTTTATCAAATGCTATCAAGTCCAAATTTCTATTTGATCATTACTTTTGTTTATGACTAAATAATTGCAAAACTACACAGATTATACATGTGTAGACATTAACAAGCTAAATACATAATATATTCAGAATAAAAGAGACTTCCTTTGTGTACTTGGATGCATGATGCCTAATGTAAATCATATTATTTTACAGTTTACTGATATTATTCTGAGCATTTCTATTTTTGGTTGGGAACATCCCATCTGCCAAGATAAATGATGTTTTCCTCAGCAGCTGTGTTGACCATTTATGGTAAGAGAGTAGATTTGCGAAACAGCATTTTCAAAAAATGTTATTTTTAGATTTAAGGGAAATAGATGTGTGGACTATTTCAACATTTGTAAATTTTGGAGATAATGATTTATGGGGTGGGAAATCTGTTTATTTTGAACTCAGTCTTTTCACCAAGGTATTTATATAAAAGCCCTCATCCATGCTGCACTGTGTGCCAATGATGCTAACAGTAAAGAGGAGATTCTTTCTTTGCCACTGCTCTTGGACATTTTGTAAACACAGACATAAAAGCTAGTCCAGCTTATATAGACAATAAAGAGTCTATTCCCACCCTGCTGTTGTGTTTACCACAGGCCATTCCTCTACCAAAACACACAATCACAACACACATACTGACATACACAAAAATGCATGTACGTACATAATCCCTCCTGCCAGTGCACACACAAACACACAGTTTCGGTCAAAACTGTCTTTCCCGTCCAATCCCCCTCCCCGCTTTTTCCTTCTTCAGCTTGGGGGTTTGCATAACAGGTAGTCACAGACATTTCCTCGTCCTGAGCAGGGATATCCTGGCGCCCAAAAGTCGCTCCCTTGCTCGCTGCAGCTCTGGCCCATGGATTCTGGATTTGGACTAAATTTAGACCACAAGTCATGTCCCACAAGGATGCCCTTCTTTGTATTTTCTGGTTTTCTCAGTTTTACCCATTTTTATTCCTGAAGAATAATAGTAAAACTAAGTAAAGTCTGAATTACTGTCACATTCATCTAGATTTAGCCATGGATTAACATGTATTTTTCTTGTTTCTGAAAGTGTTCAGTGTCTTCCTGCAATATATCAGAGCCAGATCTTTAGTATTAAGGAGTCAGCTAGTGTAGCTCTGCGTATGATCCTTTTTTCCCTTTTTACTGGCATTCTATCAGAGAACATGTTAACCTTTCTCTGCAACATCGTTCTCGGACAGAATGATATAATGTGCTTACAACGATAGCTGCAATGAAACTTAGCGTCTTTTATCAGGAGAGTCATTCTGATGAAGATGCAAAAAAAATTAGCAGGTTTTCTGCTAATGCAAAACAAATTAAACAAACAAATTGAAGGAACACTGGTACTCACTGGCTAATTGAAAGAGTGCAGCGATGGCCTCCTCCCACCACTGTGATTCCTGCATGATGAAAGTCAGCCCCATCAGGCCTAGGAGGAAAATCAGCTGACCGACAGTCAGGGCCACCGTCGCCATCAGGTTACATGCTCGCATCATGTCAAACTGCACTTGAAGGACCAGAAGAAGAGTTGTCATATTTCATGCACTATTACCTAAATGCGTTAATGACTAGTTAGATTAAGTCTAATCAGAAAGGTCTTCAAAGGGTATTCTGATAATATGTCTGTATTCTGTACTGCAACTGGATGGTGACATTGACATGATTACTAGTTTACCATGAGTGGTGAGCCACTCCTGTGTCAGACATTACTAGGCAGTCATGCCCCTTGTACCCAGTAAAGTTGGTGAGTTGACATTGAGCTCTTCCTAAATTTGTTCATGAATGGAAATTTCTCAAGGGGGCTTACTTAAGTAAAGCACATAAATCCATCACAACCTTCACTTTGCCTTATGCTCATCCAGACTTGGTTCATACCCAAACCTTCTTGAAACACAAGTATAAAAAAAAAGAATTTTACTTTCATATGTATTGTTGCGGTAGTATTATTGCAGTAAATCCTTAGCTGTCTGCTATGGGCTGATGTTTACAGCAGTGCAGAGTGTTGGTAATCTAGTGACTTCCTTCCTTTTCTGTCTGACAGCGATTTCTTTCTGCAGTTTGTTTTAAATGGAAATGAACAACAAAGGCTAACCTGACAGTGCTGTGTTTACTGTTTTGTTAGTGACTTCTTCATCTTCCACATACTAATCAGTCAATCAGTCAGTTTAATGGAAAAAGATTAGACTTGAGTTCACTAATCTTTACTTTATTGGAAATCAGACCTAAATGACACTGTTATAATAAACTTACTAAATTAAAATAAATACTTACATTTGACAGTACTGCGGGATTCTTGGTAGCCTGCATACTCAGAGCCCCATCCAAGGCTTTCACACTGCCTCTGTGCCCCTTGTTCGCGGCCCCTTTCCCCACCAGTGGGACACGTCTTCCATAATCCCACACTTCTCTTGCGTCCACCCTCTAGGTCTTGCAGGACCCAGCTGGGGGTGAAGGCTGCAACATTGTTAAGAACCAGGGACAGCAGGGCTACTGCAACCGCCACTGCCACCAGCCTCTGCACGGCCATGCGACGCCCAACGCCCGCCACCTCTCCCCCTCCCTCGTGTTCCTCCTCCAGCCCCTGTTCGTTCTCAGTGTTCCACCTGCTCCCGTGCCTCTCGTCTGGGGCAGTAGCACCAGTAGTGCTCTGGACCCCGTGGCTCCTCTCCACCTCCTCCAGCTGTTAGCTTGTGTTGTCCCAGCTCACACGGGTGGATTTGGCAAGAGTGTTTTCTTGAGGTTTAGCTAAAGAACATCTCCATTCATTCTCATTCAGGAGTTGGTTGTTGTTGCAGTAGTCCTCAGCCCTCCTCCTCAGACAGCACTGCAGGCACGTGGGGATTAATCCAGCTGGCACCTAGGTCCATTCCACTGGCTCCGGCTGACTGCAGCTTAAGTCTTCGATCTGGCTCCTTGCTTATTTTTCTCCCTTTTTTCCCTTTTGTACTTTACCGTATCCTTTCCCTTTGTTCAGTGCTTTTGCACAGGTCTTCTTCTGCATGTGGTGCTGGATTCTCTGAGTAGGCAGTTTTTCTTCTTTCTTTCTTCTTGAGTCACTTCACATTGACTTTGTAAGAGTACAGATGCAAAAAAGCATAGATTCTCTGGACAGCTTTAATAGCTGTTGCATTGGTGGCTTTGCTTGAGCTTACCAACTAGAATAGCTTCTCAACTAGAATAGCCCCCACTGCCTGATTGAAACAAGAAGTCATCTAGCCCACCTCCCTCTCTCACCCACTGTTTTTCTGCAAATCCTTGAGTTCAGAGTTGAAATGTGGGGGAGTTGCAGTTTGTCATAGTTGAAGACATCAGTTTGTAACTGCAGCAAGCTTTAAACAGACAGCTCTCTCCTCCGTGCTCATTTTAAATGTGTGTGTTAGTGTTTGTGTGAGCGAATGTCCAAAAGACCCCCTCTTAGACGTCACTGTTGTGTATTCTTTTGTCTCAAGCCCAGGGGGCGTTTGCTAAAGTCCCCTCTCTCGTGTGCAACAAACATATTGGCTGCAGTCCGCCAGCAACAGGATGTGTTTCCTGAGAGGAAAAGAGGATGGGAAGAGGGGCCAAATGTAGACCTGTTACTTCTCTTGTCTTTCCTTTTCTGGCTCTCTAGATCTTGCCGCTCTGTGTGTAGCAGGCTTGACTTTTCTGAGTATTTTAAAGTATTTCAGTTCTTGTTTTCAGGGTTTTGTGACCATATAGAGAATGGCTTTGGCTAACAGTTACTACTGTTTATTTTACTTCACTTCATGCCCATTCTCCCTCTTATAGCAGGGCCCCTAAAGATTTGGGGTATTTCCTGTTGCCTAACTTTAATAAACAGCCCACATCTGTATCAGCTAAAGCAAAGAGGAGGGAGGAAATGCAAATAGAGACCAGATGGCTCTGGAATCTTAAATTTGGAAATGAAACAAAAAAAAGGGGGGCAGTGGGGTCGGTTTTACGTCAGCAAGACAAAAGGGAAAAAAAGGAAAGACAGGGATAGAAAAACATGCCTCACTTAGAGTAAAGGTCATGTTCACATTCTTGTTATGCTTATAATGGTGACAAATGTTGTTATAATAAAGGGCATTTACACATTCAGGTTTGGCACCAATTTTATGTTCATACTAAGTTTTTAGGTGTAAAAATATAAGCTCTAAACCTAAGCTTAACCATAAATTGAGACATAACTCTAACATGCAGTGTGCCAACATGGTATTTTTAATGTTTTCAAGAAATACTGTACATACATACATACTCTACATGTGCCCTACTCTTTTCACTGTTGGGAAATAAAATACCAGTGCAGTGAGCCACACATCACAAGCTATTTTTCTTTTCTCTTTAGTAAAGCAGTATGGGAAAACATGGCACGGATGTGTGTGAAAACCTGCCGACTGGATGTGGCACGTGTGTGCCTTGGGAATATGGGAAATGCCAGGGCAGCAAAAGCACTGAAGGAGGCCGAGGCTGAGCCTGAGCCAGAGGCCCAAGTGGCGGTGTTGGCAATTCAGCTTGGTATGCTGGTAAGATTTATTTGAGTCTAAATGACTGAAGAGACATGCCTAACTTGAAGTCAGGCTTGTAGAGTGGCTTGTGCCCACTTTTCTCTGTACTTTTTATGGATTACTTAAAGAAAATAAGAACATGTTTCTTCTTTTTATAATTAGAAAACAATACTTGAGATGGGACATGAAAACATATATAATTGACATTGCAATTAAAAGAAGAAATGGTAACAAAACACTAAGGCCATTCCCTCACACCAGTTCATAGCATCTATTCAGAGAATATTTTTATAACCCTAAAGTCATAGTCCAACTTAATGCTACATCCTTTGGCTACAAATGACATGTCCTCGTTTAGGTCTAAGCATTTCACCACACTAAGGCCATGGGATTTTCCCACCAAAAGCGTTTATCTTTCCATAATCTTTTCCTATTTTTCAACAGGAAGATGCAGAGAAGTTGTACAAGTGCTGTCAACGCTATGACCTGCTGAACAATTTCTACCAGGCTTCTGGCCAATGGCAGCAAGCTTTGGAGACAGCTGAAATCCATGATCGCATCCATCTGCGCACCACCTACTACAGTTATGCCAAATACCTAGAGTCCATGGGTGACAAGAACCTGGCCATTGTATAGTAAGACACTTCTGTTTTATGACATTGATACAGTAGTTTGTGATCTTTGTATGTTTTAGTATTTGTGAAATTTGCAATAGAAACACAGTGTGTTTATCAGTCGTTTTCTTACAGTTATGAGCACTCAGACACACACAGGGTGGAAGTGCCCAGAATGCTCCAGGATGACACAACTTCTCTAAAGATCTACGTTGACAAAATGAAAGACAAGTAAGCCTTGAGATTCTCTGATGGTCATCTGAAGAGCTGCACACGCTAAGTTACATTTTAATATTAGAATGCCTGCTTTGTAAGTCCCCTCATCTAATCAATCCAGGAACATCTATAAGTGGTGGGCCCAGTACCTGGAGAGCCAGTCAGACATGGATTCAGCACTGCATTTCTATGAACGTGCCCAGGATTATCTGTCTCTAGTTCGAGTCCACTGTTACATGGGAAACATTCAAAAGGTTTTCAAGTATACATATTAAGTGCTTTGAAATTATACCTTTATGTACACTCTGTTTAGTATAGTATATAGTATGTTTTTGTTTTGAGTTAAATTAGAGGACTAACTAGACTTTTCACATGAAAATTTAAATCCACAAATGTTGTAATGAATTTATTGATATGTCAGGCATCTGAGATAGCCAATGACACAGGTGACAGAGCAGCGTCCTATCACCTGGCCAGACACTATGAGGGTCATGATGACATCAAACAAGCTGTACACTTCTACACGCGAGCCCAGGCCTACAACAACGCCATACGACTGTGTAAGGTAAAGTAACTTTTTTGTGTACCTGCCTGCCCGTTAATCTCTCTGAAAACCTAACTTACAACTTAGAGTTATCATTCATGAATTAAAACTTTTATTGATTATGATATTCACTGGAAAAAATGCTGAGTGCCCTGATTTATTAATTCCAAATTTCTCATATTTTTTCAACATGTTCATTCATTGTTACTGTAGATATTTAGTATGATTTATGTTTATACAGGAGAACGGTCTGGATGACCAGCTGATGAACCTGGCCCTGCTCAGCAATCCAGAGGACATGATGGAGGCTGCCTCATACTATGAAGAGAAAGGGATGCATATGGACCGAGCTGTGGCACTCTACCACAAGGTCTGCCATGTTTTTGAGAGATTTCTGAGATTATATTTACACTGGTAGAATTGAATTTATTCCACAAGAGGGCAGTTTTGTAACAGGGTTAAAAAACAACCTCTACCAGTGTAGTTTTCATATAACATCACAGTGTGTTTTTTTTTCTTTCTCTGTTGTAGGCTGGTTACTTCTCTAAAGCTCTAGAGTTGGCCTTTGCCACTCAACAGTTCTCTGCACTTCAAGTGATTGCAGAGGATCTAGATGAGAACTCTGACCCAGCTCTTCTGGCACGTTGCTCTGACTTCTTCATCACACATTCCCAGTATGAGAAGGCTGTGGACCTGCTGGTGGCAGCCAGGAAGGTAACCTTTGCCGACACATTTCAAAATGTGGAAATCAGTTCATATTGTATGTGTCTTCAAATTACTTGATCATGTCTTTACATTTGTGCATGAACGTGTTTCCAGTACCATCAAGCCTTGGAGCTGTGCGTGAGCCAGAACCTGACTATCACAGAGGAGCTGGCAGAGAGAATGACTCTAACTGACTCAAAAGACCTGTCTGAAGAGGTCCGCAAGGAGCTGCTTGAGAGGATAGCTGACTGCTGCATGCGTCAGGGCAATTACCATCTGGCCACCAAGAAATACACTCAGGCGGGCAACAAGCCTAAGGTAATAATGTAATTTGTAGCAAGCATTACGTGGATTCTCTGCATCCGCAGAACATCTTGCATGTAAGGTAAATTATGTCTGTGAAATCTTAATAGTGCTGTATTGTATTTCTTAAACAGGCAATGAAGGCACTCCTCAAGTCAGGTGACACAGAGAAAATAGTATTCTTTGCCAATGTTTGTCGTCAGAAGGAGCTTTTCATCATGGCTGCCAACTACCTCCAGTCTCTGGACTGGCGAAAAAGTCCAGAGATACTGAAGACAATCATTGGTTTCTACACTAAAGGCCGGGCACCCAACCTGCTAGCTGGCTTCTATGAAGCCTGTGCTCAGGTTAGAAAAACGTCTTAAATTGGTATTTCTTACCTATTCAATTAAACTAAGTTGAATTTAATTTTAACACAACAGCAAAGTTCTTTGTGAGAAATCTGACACCAAAACATTTTTAACAGAGATTATATCGTGTTTCAGTATTTTTTGAACCAAGTGAAAAATACAATATTTTGTGGAGCCACATGTGTTGTTAGATATTCAGTATGTGAGAAAAAATGACCCAGTAAATAACAGTTCTTTTTTGTTAACATTAAGGTGGAGATTGATGATTACCAGAACTATGAGAAGGCTCTGGATGCTTTGACTGAGGCTGCCAAATGTCTTTCAAAAGCAAAAGACTTTTCAAGTGGACAGCAGGAAGTAAAACTAGCTAACCTGCAGCATAAGATCACCCTAATCAAGAAGTTTGTGCATGCACGCAGGTAAGAATATAGCACGTATTTGTTCTGTCTTTTTTTCTCACAGAATAGTTCTTGTTGGGGCTTTTGTCTGTCTGTGGTCTTTATGAGGTTTTGAGCTTTTCTCATTTGTTTGCAGGTTGTATGTGGAGGATGCTGATGAGGCAGTGCGGTTATGTGAAGCCCTCCTTGAGGAGCCAGATTTGGACCCTGCTGTCAGGATTGGGGATGCATATGGTTTCCTGGTGGAGCACCACTGTCAGCAAGGCAACTTCCAAGTGGTAACTATCTGTTTTTTATGATATCTAAATAGTTCAATAGCTTAAATCAAAGTGAAGTACTGTATGAATCCTAGTGAGTTTTTGGAGACTCAGCTCTCCGTCTTCTTCTATCTTTCTTTTGCAGGCCTATCGTAAGCTGGAGGAGCTGCAGAAGCTGTTGCCAACACAGAACGTTCGGTACTACATTAGCCAGACCAGCCTAGAGGCCCTGCAAAAAGAGATGGATGTACACCTGGATCGTGGTGATCGTGGTCACAGTGTGAAGGAGGACGATGAGGTGGAGGAAGACTTAAATGTACCTTAACTCTCATGAACAATATTTGTTTTCTTAATTCATGTGTTTGAGTCTGTGTTTCTAGCACATGAAAATGCAAGATTCTGCACTTTCTCAGACTGGTACTGTGCAGTTGGTACAAAACAGCAACATGAAATGTGTCTGCTAAAGTCACGTTGGTAAAATTAGCAAATTGGTTGTAGAAGGCAACTATAACACAGCGAGCAAGCACTGAAGGACAAAACAACACCAAGAACACACGAAGGACAGAGGGAAGAAATCAACACCAGAGGATCCAGTTGTAGAGCTGTGACATGCCACTTCTCTCACTACATGTAAATTATATACAATTAGATTTGTTCAAAATGTTGAACATAAATTACCCTTCTATTGTCTGCAAAAGGGACTTTTTAACTATATAATGCAGGTCTTCTGTTGCACCTTAAATCACAGGTTAAGAGACTATAGCCTTCTTCAAAATGAAATGTGTGTGCTAAATCTAGCTCTGAATGTGCAGTTTGTTATCCTGGGATATAAATGGGATCCACAGGCATTTGGTACAATTTCTTTTTTTATTCAACTCATGTATTATTTGTAAATGTCTTCTCAGTGTCTGAACTTATCTGTGTAAAGTATTTTGCAGCCATTTCTAATATTTTTGGGTCAATTTCCACTCAAAACATGATATTTTGAATAAATGTTTTGAATTTCACTACATTGTCCTGTACATTGTACATTGTAAGTTCCTATAATAAAACATTTTTAAATTTACATCTCTCTGTATGACCTTAAAGTTTTTATGTATCAGTTATCATATTCAAAGGCTTCCAGTCACCTGTAGTAGATTAAACAGACTGGAGAAGCTGGACAGGATTATCCAGTTATGTTTGCGTTTTAGTTATGTTGTCATTTGGAGAGGATTTGATGTCAGCAGTTATCCCAGCAGTATTCACAAGAGGGCGCTATTGTCAGTGACATTCACCAATCTGCAGTCTCTTTGACCAGCAGACATGACTCCAAGTCATTTCAAAGGAGAAAAGACTGATATTTAACACAATAATTAAACATAGACTTTTTCATACTGCCTGATTTTCTCTCCAGTACTGAAAATATAAAATGAGCTCACTGTAGAGAACTGTATAGACAACTTAAGGTTTGTGGTTAAAGTCAAAAACACCAGAGCAGAGAATGGTTGGAAATCAGAGTCTACAGTTTTATTTACGTCGTGGCGCCATGGCAACATATTGTTGACGGATACAGTGAACACGTTCATTTCTGTTTCTAATAATGATGAACGCTCAGCAGCGCCAGTCAACTTTAAATGAACCTGGAACAGAAGAAAATGTAAGTGAGACAAATAGTGTCATTAATGTATAAGTTTTATATGTTGTAATCACATTTTTTTCTTGTAATTTGTGATATGCTTAGACTGTGCAGTCGGCTAATGAACTACCACTACTTCACTCTCTTAATTTTGAAGCTTTACTCTGTCACTTCATAGTATTATGTGTGTTTCTCTTCACCCTAGTTGCAGCTGCGTGACAGAAATGAGCATCTTTTCAACAAAGTGGGCTACCTGGAGAGCAGACTGGGCCACCTGGCCAGCTCCAACACAGACCTGTCCTACAGGCTGGTCCAGAGCGAGGAAGAAAAACTCAAGGTGGAGTTCATGAGCTCTGTTAGCAAATAATATACCACTTGATAACTTGAAGTGGAATATATTTCCTCTCATATGTCATATATATATCTGATCCAGAAGGATTTGTTTTCCCTGTCTAATTTTTCAGATTTCTAAAGAGCTTGTGGAGGAGAAAATTCAGAGCAACAAGATGAGAGAACAGTTTGAGGAAGAGATGTTTGAGCTGAAAAACAAGGCGAGGTTTCATTTGAAATAAATAATGTAGGGGTAAATTAGCAGTGTGCTGTATTATTTTGTTATAATAATATAAATTAATCCTCAAAAGGCTGGGAAATCTGTATTATATTACATGTATTACAATAGATACATATAATCTGTATATATTACATTCTCTCCACCATGTCATTGTGAATTTAAACTTAATTTCCCTGAAGCGTTGAGGCTGTCCGTACTGCACTTTCTGTCTCTTCATCAGATACTGAACCAAGACAGTGTGATAACAGAACTAGAAATGGAGCGAGACAAGTTATTCAGGGAACTCCAGTCAGCAGAGGCTCGTCTGAAAGTGGGTGAGAAGAGCGGCCAAGACCTGACAGAGGAGTACGCCATGCTGAAGAAGAAACACCTGGCTCTGGCTGAGGCCCACAATAAAGAGGTGGCCCAAAGTGAGGAGCTGAGTGCTGAGCTGCTGGCATTGGCTCAGGCCCAGGACACCCTCAGCAGGCAGCTGCAAGAGCAACAGCAAAGCGTAAAGACCACTACTCAGGACCTTCATGGAGAGCTGGACAGGGTGCGTGCCTTGATCAGCCGCATGTCACATAACAGAGTCAAGGTGAGTCTGTGTGTCTGACGTGATATCAGGAGTATAAAGGAATAATTCACACCAAAAATTGAAATTCAGTCATAGCTGAGACTGCTGGGTTTTGTTTGAAAACCAAACACAGAGTTGGTCCCACTAGATATCCAAAAGGAAAATGTTTTACAGCTCCAGCATAAACAGAACATGTTGCTCACATTTCTCCTGGCAACTGTCTGTGCAACCAGTGCCAAATGATTTACCTTGGGGTGCAAAAGTCTGACATTTCCCTCATAATTTCCTGTGTTATACTTGCTAACAAAGCCTTGTTAGCTCAAAATTGAATGCTTTTGGGCGCTGTAAAAAGACTGTGTATGTTGGGCTTCAGAGAGGTTTTCATTTGGGGTTAAACAAAATCTTCAATATTAAATATTACCATTGTTTATTGAAATGTCAGTTCCAGTTTTATATTGTTGTATCAACAGCCTGAGGACCTGGCAGCATTGAACAAGGAGCAAAAAACTCTGGAAAAAATTGTGAGTATTTTGTTAGAAAATTCAGTACATCTCAATTTTTGGGAACAGTAGCCAGCCCATATGTTTTATAGACATCAGTAAACTGTTTAACTATGGTTTCAGTAACCATTGCCATTCATCTGTTGTCACATAGCTGCTCGGAAACCAGGATGAGATCAAAGACGTGCTGGAGAAAATGAAGAACAGTTATGAGGAACAGCAGAAGAAACTGGAGGAGAAAGTGTGAGACCCAGTGAATGTTTGTGCACAAACCTAATTAACATGAAACATCATTATCTTTCTATTTCCACTCATCAAACAGGATGTATGCCCCAGTGTTCATCCCACACACATCTGCTCTGTGGTTCCCTCTTTGATTTCTGTTCTGAACTGTGGCTTTTATTTGTGTGTGTGTGTGTGTGTGTGTGTGTGTGTGTGTGTGTGTGTGATGTGGTTTCTTTGCTTCCTCCTATGATGTGGCTGTCTGTGCATCTTGGTTCCTGCTCTATTGTGGTTGATTCTGTGTTTGGTCAGCAGGATGGTTTTGGGTAAAGAGCACCAGGAGAACAAGAGAGCGATCCATAACAGCCAGCAGAAACTATCTGAAAAGAGCGCGGTGAGCATGAACGATCCAACTTACTGAGTAACAGAACATTCCTCAATATTGTAGAATGAATGTTCAAAGTGTTGTGTTGTTTCCTTTCGAGGCCCTGATGTGCTCTCAGAGCCAGGTGAAGGAAGTGGAAGAAGAGAACTCACGGCTGCAGCTTCAAGTCAAAAAGCTGAACGAGGAATATCGTTCCAGGCTGGTGTGTTATTTACAAGACTTAGCTGTGAGTAGCAACAAACACGGAGCACTTAAATTAACTCTGTTTGAGTCTCCTCAAACTTAATTGTACTGTATCATTTATTTGCACATTTTATAATCCAGGAGTACATTGATGGAGTTGGACAAGGAAAAATCCCTTCAGAGGGACCTAAGATGAGGGCTTTTGTGGACAGTATGCTGCAGGATGTGCGTTCATCTTACCGGGTTAGGGAGGAACAGCTTGCCTCTGCTGCTCGCGCCTATAAAAAGAGACTACAGAAGATCACAAAGACCCATAATGCCCTCCTTATTGCATATAGGTAACACTGTTTGCTTGTCTTTTTATTACATGTTTATTATAAACATAATTACATAATAATGAAGCTGATTAAACTGACTGGAATAATCTAAGTAATAAGATGGTACATAAACAATTCTTGTTAGAAGGATGAGTCTGTATGTACATAATGATACTAGAGTTCAGAGAGAGCAGATCTTGGGCAAACCAGATGGTAGTCTGAACCCCGGACCTCCTGAAGCCCACTTTAACCTTGATCCCGGTGAACTAAGAGAAGAGCTTGAGAAGGAACTCCAGCACCTTCGTCAGGACAAAGCAAGACTGGAGGGTCAGCTGCAGGTGACCCGGCAGCAGGTAGTGCAAAATAAAAGATGGCTGCTTTGAAGTGGATTCACCTGCTTTTGTTTTGTCTGGTGAATGCTTGTTTCTTTGTGTCCACACTTCAAGTGTGTGACTTACTGTAAAACCAGAAAACGTTTTGAGGAGAATATAATATTACAACTATGAAGTGTCCATTTGTGATGCTTTATTGTTTTACATAAATTTGCAGCATATGCTTGTGTTGAGTCAAGACCCTCACGCTCGTTGTTCTGTTCCAGGTGACTGTCCTCACAGTGCCTCATCAGAATTTAAACAGTCAAGAGTGAGTGTCATTTTCATACTTTACTAAATGACAAATATGGTCAGTAGTGAAATGTGTCACAGAAAATTAGGAAAAACTTCTTTAACTTTATCAGGCCTGATAACGTGGAGCAGTCATGTGAGGACTCCTGGATGGATATGAGGAAACAGCTGAAGGAGATCACAGACTCTACACTGGTAAACAAATTCTGTTTTAAAGCGATTCTTAGTATGAACAATCTTACTCACATCTTTTCTATGATGAAAATGATTTTCTTTATATTATTTAATTTTTTTGAACAGGTGGGCTTAGAGAAAGAGCGTGCCCTTCTCTTCACCAGAGCCACAGTTGCAGAGGCGCAGGTGCTGGAGTTGCAGGACTACATTGACAACCACCTGGGCAGGTTAGGAAGCTGCTTGAGATCTAAGTCATGTAATGTTCACTTTCCAAAGAGTGTTACAATGAGCTTTACCACTGCCTGCAGGTATAAACAGGAGATCGCAGATCTGCGCAGACTGCATGGGATAGAGGATGCAGCAGGTCGCTCCCAAAGTTAAATATGATGTGTGGGACTTTATGTGAATCCCTTGTGTATTCAAGCCATCACTAGGTGGTGCTGCTCATACTGGTGGTTTACTCCATGAAAAGCCTCCAAAGAAATCCGGCCTTGAGAAAAAAATGCCTGGAATGTTTGTAAAGCTTATGTCAATTTCACGAGCTCGGGAGAAGAAAGCGCGGTGACAATGAGGGGTCACCCTGGTGAGAATAATGTCATTACATGTTACCCAGACACGTACACGCCTGTGAATACTTTCCCTCAGTGCTGTGCTGAGAACTGTGGGCGAGCAAGCCAGATCGCTGCCACGGTGAGGGTTCATATTTATAACCTCAGTGTTGGAGTGAATAGGCGACTATTTCCTTTGAAACCCTTTAATGTTGAAAGAGTCTGCATTTTTTTTTCCCGTGTTTAGTGGCTGGGTTGCACGACCATAGTTCACAGCTGACATAACTTTAAAAACAGAAAGTCCTGTGAAATGTGTTTTATTTGAAAAGTTTGATTAAATACTGTCACTACATTTAAGTTGAATAGAAAATACTCAGGGTAGTGATGGGAAAAGTTGAGGACATGGAAAGAGCCGTACACATGTCACCCCAATCCTCTTTTCAGGGGGCATGCCAGCTATGGGAGAAGGGTAGCGGGGGTGTGAATGTTTGAGAGGAATGGGAAGTGGGATTTTGTTAGTAATGTATTACACTCCCAGGACCCTGGGAAAAGGGGTGGGGGGTATTCAGCTTGGGTCTGTGCCAACATAGTCACTGTGCCAAAGCACTGGATGCTGGGGACCACTCCTCTCACCAGCAGATCTGTGGGAAAATCAAAACCAGGTTGTTCTTTGCTGCTCTGCCAACAGAGACACACAGGTAATGTGTCTGTAGAAGCCTCCACAAACATTTACGGATAAAGTGTACTCTGAAAAAGCAAAATGCAATAAATATAGCAGAAACTGTACCATTAAAAATGAATAAGAGAGCTTGAAGGCTGGTGCACCACAGCTGGTCTCCATGGCAGAGTGCCAAGTTTTTTTCTCCAACTGAGGGCATTTTGGAAAAGTTGACTTCTTGGACTTGGATTTGAACAGCTTTTTGATAACCACTGTATGTGGTCACCAGGCCCGCCGACAATCCTGGCTGGGCCCAGGACAACGCGATCACACGACTCCACCCCCCTCCTTGATGCGATCGCCATATGAACGGTCAATCCCCGACCGATCGCCGCTCCCCCCACTTCTCTATGGGCCTGGTTCTGAGCCCCCTCTGGACAGTACAGGGCCTACCCCCTTCCCTGGGCCCGGGACAACATACTCATTTGTCCCCCCCTATCCGCGGGCCTGGTGGTCACTATTATGATGTGAATACTAATTGTAATAACGATTGAATTTGGTCAAATGTGGAAAAAAAAAACCCAACTAATTCCACTAATTGGTTGGAAACTAATATGTCTGTGCCAAGCATTTCAAGGACATTCAGCACAATTAACTCAGTAAAATAATTCAAATATAGTTTTAATTTCAGTTACTATTTAAAACCCCTAATGAGCAGTATGTCATGATCTCTATTTTGAGTTATCTGTCACTCTAAACCAGGGGTGGCCAACCCTGGTCCTCGAGACCCACTGTCCTGCTTGTTTTCCCAACTTATCTCGCATGCATCTTAACTAAATTGACTAGGCATGGACAGAGGAAAGAAACAGAAAAATTATAACAAGAAGTAAACAAGACACAAAAACCACTAGCAAGGAATTAACATGCACCTGAGGCTAGGAACGTACTAGGAAGTGAAAAACCAGAAATACAAAACAAAACTAAAAGCCTTTAAACAAACAGGAGACTCAAAGTTCAAATTACCATGAAGGCAGGGAACCATACATGGTGCAAGACGACTGAAGTAGAAGAGCAGGAAAATGACAGAGGATCTAACAAGGAGCGACTGAGGAAAGACGACTATATGCAGTTGGCCTTGGTTGCTAAAGTGGCAGCAGCTGGGGATAACTTGGGTGAGTGTGTCAGGACCAGGAGCATGGCTGAACAAGGGGGCGTGGCCAGGTGAGTATGTGGATCTGGGAGTGTGCAGGAAAGGACAGGACAGGAAAGAAAGGAGGAAACAAAAAACAAAATAAAGACATGAACCATGAGAAAAATAACTATAGGTGACTTTTTAAATTCAAATTGTCCAACTGTCTTAGCGAATCAACATAAAAATTGTGAATGGTCTTAACCAAAAAACACAGAACATTAGCCTTTTAGTTTGTGTGACCTCAACATTATGCTACAAGTAAACTCACTTTCTCTACTCTCATCTGTGTTGTTTATGTTGCTTTGAGCACAGATTTGTTTTGTGATCAACACAGTGGGAAAAAGGTTGGATGAACGTGTCATTCTGATGGATGGGAAGCAGGGTGGAGTGATGCAGAGGAAGTATCTCACATGGCCTGTGATGGGCTGCTCGTCAAGAGACCCTTTGTTTTAGGATGTTAATGCCTAATTGATACAGGCTTAATGAGAGCGGCCTGTGTGTGCAGAGTGTGTGAGCAGAGGGCTGGACGGCCCTGCCGTAATTGGAACGGACAAGCCTTGTGTGGAGGAGTGCACAGGGAAGGGATTTATGGGAACGCAAGGAAAGGACACGGAGAATGGGAATGTGGAAGAAAAAGGTGGCAATGGGTATGAGGAATGTGGAGGCAGTGGGAGAGGAATCAGATGTGAAAGTATTGTAGGCGCATGAGAAAGAAATGTAGGGACAATGGAAAAATGTGCATGTCACTGAACCAGGATGTTTCCAAGTTAGTGCTCATTCAGGTTTTATGGTTTTTTAATTCTCTCATTACTCCAGTATGTTTTATACGTTTATATTAATATTTAGCTTGCTGCATAGTGTTATACCAATAACAGGGTTTGTTAAATACATTTTTTCTGTGTTTGATATTAATGAATGAATGCATGTCCTGAGACACCTGTCTTTTCTTTTCTGATGAGCTGTCTTTTCAACCCCCTCCTTGAGTCTTGTAGTCTCAGACTATTCATGCAAGAGTCCCCAGCTTCCCTCCAGACAAGCTTTCAATGTGAAGGCTGGAGAGGCATTAAGAGGGAGGAGGGAAGGGGCAGAAGAGGGGAGCACAGAAGAACCGTGCACAAAACCTTGAAGAATTAGTCCTGAAAGCTGTGGAGATTCTGGGTGGCTATGTGAAGGGAAAAGAAAGAATGAAAAGGACAAAAAATAAATGGGGTCAGTATTCATAATTAGAAAGATGAGAGGGAAAACAACAGAAAATAATATTTTGGAAGGAAGAATACTAAAGGTGAAAATAAATAGTGTGGAGAAAATAATACAGGGTGAGAAAAGAGAGGAGGAAGAGTTACAGTAAAAGTGAGAAAGACGGGGGGGTGGGTGGGGGGGGGGGGTGCCCAGCTTGATGAACAACAGTGACTGAGAATGAGGCTGAGTGTCAGTGAGGGAAGGAGAGAGGGACATACCCTCTGCTTTCCCACACTCGACCAGTTCCCACAGTGAACCCGACTAATCCCTGTCTTAATTGGGGGAGAATTCCAGCGCACATGTTCCCCTGGAATGAGTGGAGAGCGAAGGGAGAGGAAAGTTAGGGAGAATCTGACACATCAGACAGGCTGGGACACAGTGCCTGGGCTGATGCACAATGTGTGAGTGCACTTTGTTGAAATAAAAACATGCTGCCTGGCTGTCTGCACATCTGATGCAGAAACGGCTTCATGTTTCACAGTTTCTTTTTCTTTTCACTCAATCCAACATGAAAAGTGCTCTTAGCAGGCACTTAGCATCGTTCAGTCACATTCCACCATGACTGATATATGTAACTTAAAAGGTTAATTTCAGACTCAAATTTAATAAATTCTTTCTACCACATCACTCTAAATTCCAAAAACATATGCTTTCCACTTATCTACAGTGGTGGAAAGTAATTAAGTACATACTTAAGTACAATTATGAGGAACTTTATTTCCATGTTATATTACTTTTATTACTACTAGGTTTCTACCTGCTATAGTTACTTTGCAGATGCAAAGTAAAATGTAATTTCAACCAATAAATGATGAGATATCAATATGGTTTAACCACCTGGCAGCACATAAAGTAATTAAAATCAGCTCCACCTTTACTAGTTTCATCATTAGCAATGTTTACATATTAATACATTAACAGTTATAATCCAATATGGTTTTCTGAAATGGGCCATTTTGCTTAATGAGGTTTCAAGTGCAGGACTTTTATTTAATTCATTAATTTCAATTTCAGTTCAGTTTTGTATATATAGCACCAAATCCCAAGAAAAGCAATCTCAAGGCACTTTACATGTGAGGTTAGTTAAGGTTCTGTAAGGTTAAGACCATACAGAATTATGTAGAAAACCTATATGATTATATAGAGTTGTTTGGAAAACTTCCCTATAACAGAAGAAACTTCCAGCAGAACCAGGCTCAGGGTGAGCGGCCATCTGCCTCGACTGGTTGGGGAGAGTGGAAAGTGGAGAGACCCAAACACAACAGCAGATATAATGGATGAGGAGAGGAGAGGAGAGGAGAGGAGAGGAGAGGAGGCACTCAATGTAGCAAGGGAGGTCCCTCGGTAGTCTAATTC
>JAUBNQ010000011.1:7884060-7899807 GCA_032353495.1 Ctenopoma kingsleyae
TGGATGACTACTTTTTACTTCCACTTGAGTAATATTATTCTGAAGTAACGCTACTCTTACTTGAGTACAATTTTTGGCTATTTAACCCACCTCTGTCTGTCTTGTCGTGTTTCAGGAGTGAAGGAGGAAGAAAGCTTTGTCTCGGCACAGATATTTTGGAGAGAGATTCCCAATCTCCACATTAGAGAAGCAAAGGGAACAATAGCAAAGGTATAAACATGGTTTTGAAAATAAAGGTGTTGCTCTTGGAAACACAGGTCCTGCTGTGCCGGGTAGGGTGTGGTGGTGCTAGACTACAAGTGAGCGTCCAGGAGTATTTTGCCCCTGTCTGCTCTCTCATCTCTGAAGCTTTTGTCTCCGGTTATTTCCCTCGAACTCCCCCAGGGGCTGATGGAAGTCCACACCCAAGAACTTTCTCCCATCGCTTTCCTGAGTGCTTCCACCTCAGTCTCACAGCAGGACAGAATAAAGCACTGAAGGCGCACAAGTCTTGTGGATGATTGGAAAATCATTGGCGTGACTAAGACAAACCCTTTTATGACTAGACGGCACATCAAGAATGTTCTCCAAACCTAAGAGGATTCACAACTGAGTGAAAATGCGAAGTAAAAAAAAGGAACCCAAAACACTGCCTAAAATCTGGCTCTTTCATGGCTGCCAATGGAGCTGGCATACTAGCATTTATGGATAATTTCACAGTTGATAGAGGCAAGGAAATGAATGTGATCTGTGTGTTAATATTCAGCCAAATGCGTCAAAAAGGGACGGCAACCACAATTTTACAGGGTAAAGAGGTAAAATCTTCTTTATTGGCAGGGTATAGGACCTGATCTCAGTTTGACTAAGCTGCATTGTGCCTGCTGTAGAAAAAAAAGTAGAGACAGACACACCTCACAACAAACATAACTGACCGATGAAGCTACTTGGATGAGTAGTAAAAATTTCGACCTCACATAAAGGAAGTCCAGTTGCCAGGACTCAACTTCCAGATAACGTCACCTGGATGATTGAGAATCTTCATAGATACAAAGCACAGCTGAGGTTTGTTGCAGTGAAGGCCTAGGTCTCACCAGTGAAACGACAAAGCTTTTGGTGATGTCTGTGTCTATGAGTCAACGATTTCAGGCAGTCATAAATTGCAAAAACAGTTCCACAGAATATTAAATATGATGGCATCAATTTGACTGTGATAAATCATAAGAAACAAAATAATTATGTGTGTAATTGATCAGATACTTATTGTCTGGACTACATAGCTAAACTGTGCCACAGTGGCCACAGTGACATTAATACTCCAGTTTTAGGGGTTCAAAGTGGGGTCACAAAGATGTGACAACAATGCAGGAAGTTGAGCTTTGTCAACATGTCACATGATGTATTAGCTGAGGGAGCATAATTGGAGTAGTCTTTGTTTTGGCTTATCAGCCCTGCAGCAGTAACCTCGAACTGAAAGGGAGGGGCCAGAGAAGTGTGTGTGCAGGTCCAAGCAGCTCGGGCCCCAAGCTATGGGATGTTTTAAAGGAGCACTGAGGCAGTAAATAGCCAGGGAGGTTGGCGGTCCACTCACATGAACTACTGATGCAGTGACAAGGTTTCTATGGGAGATAGCTGGCCAGACATGCAAAGCATGTCGAGCTTTTGTGATTTTTTTCCCATTTAACCTAAAAACCATGTTAATTTCCCAGCTGCTCTTTTTCAACCAGATTTATTGTGCACAGTAAATCTGAGATTTTACTGAGGTGTGCAATGCATGTTCATGCAGAATTTTGCAAGAAGAAACAGGTGGTGAGTCTTTCATAGAGATCCAGTGATATGGCTGTTTCTGTATTATCTACCATGCAGCTCCACATGTGTTTGAGCAGAAAATGCACAGGCAATGACAGGTAACAACATGGCAAGTGATATAGCAGACAAATCAGACAAAGGTTAGGAAACAAACATCTGCTGTAAACTGAAGATATAAAACCAGGTGACGTGGAAAATATATTTTGTTTGATTGTGTCCTTGTGTACACGTGGTCAGGACAAAGCAAGCGACTGTGTGGCACCTCAGCTTAGCCGAGTCTGCCGTGCCGCTCCCTTAAATGACAATTTATTGCTTCCTGAATCCTGAAAATGGGAGGCTGAGGACAACAGAAATCCAGCCGCTGTTTTCCCTGTCCAAATGCCCTTAGGGTCCTAAACACTCCCTAAATCTTGCTCTCCCAGACATGCCATTTGTTCTGAGCTTTCAGGGATCTGATTCGTGGATACTTGAATTGACTGAGTGTCTGAGAAAAGTTTTCTATGAAAGAAACATTCAGACCCACATACTCGAATGCAGGTTAAATTGTTTGATGTGAGGGGATTATGGAGCATGAAATGGTCCTCTTTGTATTAAAAAGCCTTAAAGAATCAGTTCAAAAAGAATATACAGTATATGAATATATGAGAGACTTTAAGAAGGAAATAATCACATCCAAAAACATCAGATGTTTTTTTCTGTATATTTTAATAACACAAACATAAAAATAATCCACAACAACAACAAGACAATGTCATTTTTTTCCACTGGCATTTTTATGCCGTTGTTTTTAGAATTTCTTATAAACATATTTACATTTAACTGGATATTAACATAAATTTACATGAACAGTAAAATGGCAGTGTACGCATTTAAGATATGCCACATCAGCATATCATGGTAATTTGGTATGAACCCCTTCCCCTTGTTGATATAGTGCACATTAAATATGAAATTGTGGACAGAATTTTATATGTTAAATGCATATTTTGTGTTTGTCTTGATAAAGCTTTGCCCAATGTGGTAATTGTTTTCCAATTAATTGAATGTTTTTAATTACAGTATTTCTCCATCATTACTGGACTTGTTATGAATGACTGTTATACGACTGTATGTGTTATGAAAATTAGCTACTTTCTCTTAGTTGAAAACATAAAATAACTTCTTTGTTTTAATTTGTTGTGATATTATATGGCAGCATCAGGAGAGAGAGCAGTGAATGAAAAGAACAAAACTGCTTTGGCAAGACTCCTGCAACCAACACATCTTTAAATAATTCTCCTTAAATCAAATACAGTCCAATTATTTAAAATTACAGAAAGTCTGAACTGAAACATATATCTTTCAAAAAATTATGTGGCATTTATTCAATGCAATGCTTCTAAAAGAATGCATCTCCTTAGAGAAATGAAATCTCAGAGCTGGCTAGAATATGAAAGTGCTGAAAGCACTATATCAAACTGTGAAAGCTGCTCAGGTATCCTCAGCTTTATGCTCCTACTGTAGGTGCTCACATTATCTGTACATATATTAAATTCTCAATCACTCAAATATGCTACATATAGTTGCTTTTCTTATTTGGTTTTCAGTGCTTGCAGCATCACACTTTCCAGATCATTCCCTTTACTTTATCAGTGCAAATACTTTAACATTTACCGTTGTGAGGACTTTTCTGTAATCTCCTTGTTAATAGTATCACTGAGGATGACCCCAGTGCAGGGGTAGTCACAAAAACAACACTGTCCCATGACTGGCCATGCGTTAAAAAGTAGCCATTTTAAAATCCTGGAGAACAGCAATGCATGCCTAAAGAGTATCCTCAGTGGGACATCAGCTAAGATGCACTGAGCTTTCATACATTTTCCTGAGTTTCAAAGCACTCACTCTCAATAGGCCTGAATTAATGGCTTGACTTAATTTATCCTCAATAAGAAGCTTTTCAAAAGCTTTTCTCTGAACCAGCGTAATGGCATCATTGTGTGTAAAAACTGTCACAATGCTTCAGAACATCATTTCCACCGTGTCCCACATGTCACAATTCGACCGGGTCTTTCAGACCAGGTGCCTGCATATTGCACTGAAATGGTGTTGGGGAAAGTCCACTTCATTCCTCAGTCCTTTGGGAATATCTGTTGGTGGAACCATGATTACATTGGCCATTAGTTGCACATGGTGGCTTCTTCCGAACCATAAGACAGGGCTGAGTTTAGCCAGGCTTTCAGTGCAGCCTTGATTCTGCGTGGTAGACAAGCTCCTGCAGTGTTTTAACTCAGTCTACAGGGAGTTCACAAGGTATCTGCTGGGCTGCTTTGGCTATAGTGTAAGCCTGAATGAAGTCCTTGTAGCGGGGAGCGCAGCCCAACCAGGCCTCGCCAAAGTGGACCCGACCAGTGAAAAGGAAGCTGCCAGGTCCAGGTTTGACACCACATTGGAGGAGAGTCCTGATCTCACCCCTGCGGGTCAGACGACTGTTGCCAGTGAACAGAGCATACTTTTGACGAAACACCCGGGTGGTGCTGACCTTGATCACTGCTGCTCGAAGGTTCTCATCTTCCTGTACTGACCGGATATTACCTCGCACCACTGTGATAAAACAGGACGTTCAGGTTAATTTCTATCAATAATTAACAATGCATGATTTTAATTTAGGTTGTTTTGTCTTATCTGATTTGTAGATCCCAATAAGAAATCGCCACATTCTATGGCATTCGCTACAAGTCATCTTGCTATTTGGTGGTCTTGTTAAATATGTTAATCTCGGTGGTCTTATTCTTTGCTCTTACATGCTATATTTGCAACTTGTTATATCAGGTAACTTACCAAAGTCACTAGTGCAAACAGCCATGAGAATCTCTGTGTTGTTGCAGGGTCTGCAGGCATCTGGAGACAACGACGGGAGGAAAAAGAAAGAAAAGACCAGAAGAGTCAGTTGGTGACCTTACACAACACTAACAGCTAGAAAACACCTATATGCTAATACCATAGAAATCAAAGGCTGCATTTTCTAGATCACATGCACAGGAATGTGAGATGTGATTCCCCACCTAAAACTCAAGACATGCAACAAAAGAGAAGGCAACCACTGCACTCTAACAGACAGCTGCTACTTTTACAGTTGCAGAGGAGGACTTTTAGGTGTGACACTCTTCCACCCCAGACGATTTAAAGGCCAAATGAAACTTCCACCCCTTAAGCCTTTCAGGGTGTCTACAGTCACACCTCATCAAAGCCTAGACAGGGGAGGGAGTGGGGGGCGGACTTCAAAGATTTTTAAAAGAAACGGCAAACCCACTTCTCAGAATATTCTGCCCTTCCTTTCTGCTAAAGCCTGGCAACAAAAAAAACAAACACAAAAACAAAAACGTGCAGGATTTGCAGATGGAAAATAGACAAGTAAAGCTGTGACTGACTGCTTTGCTTGAACTACAGCTTGGAAAAAAAACGTCCTGGCATTTTTTAAAGTTCTCCTTGTGGTTCTTTCGAGGCCTCTTACACCCCACACATTCTCCTCCTTAGTGAAAACCTTTTGATAAATGAGATTCCTTCCTCTCTAGGCCACAGCAAACCCCCTCTTCCAAACCTAATCAGTGTGTGCGTATGGGGGGGGGTGTACTCCTACTCTCCCCACAGAGAGGCAGCTCAACAAAAGAGGGGAGCATCTCAGCTGGGCAGAGGCCTCCCTGTCGCCTAGGCAACAGCAGTAATCCCCGAATACTCATGCGGCATCCATTCAAAGGCCTCTGGACTCTGGAGAAAGCCACACATACTGTGCTTTTGTCCCCCCCCACACACACACACCTCCCCTTCTCCTACTCCTAACCAGCATGCCTCTGGGGAAAGTTTGGCCACTTCCTCTTCTCTGCACTCTGCATGGGCAGTGGAAAGTCCAACCAACCCACAGAGGCCTGTTATGAATTATGATTCATCTACAGGAAGGATTTCATGGTGTATAATATCATTGCTGGTGGATTAAAGGTTTGAATCTCCTGACTTTTTTCAGAAAAGCAAAAGAAGAGCAAAACTTTAAGATGTTCCCACAGCCGCTGACACAAAGATTATTGCCTCAGAAGTAATCAAGTGGGCTGAGAATTAAGCTTCTGTTGTAAAGAGACACATCTGGCCACACAGTCTTCTGTACATCCTATGTTAACTAATTTATTAGCAAGAAATGACAAATTTAAATAGTAAAGCTTTAATGTGTCTCCTCATACTTGAGCTCAAGTTGCCTCACTTAAACATGCCGGACTAATGCCTCACCTTCATTGCTGATGGCGTTGGAGTCCAGTGACAGGCGAGCGGTCCAATCCCCTCTCAGCTCGTAGTGAAAGGAAGCAATTCTTCTGCTGATGTCCTGATGAGGTGTAGCTTGCAAGAACAGGGCCACCCTCTCCCCAGGCAATCGACTGAAGCAGCGAACCCTTGGCGGGGGAGATGACTCCAGGCGGTCCCCTATCAGCAGCTCCAGGACCCCGTCTCTCTCTAGGTAGAGCTGGGCTCCATGGAACTGCTCCGAGGGCTTGACACAAGCCGTGATGAGGCCAGAGCTGCTGCCACCAGGCCCCACTGCCACAGAGGGCAGACGGGGTGAGAGGGTGAGGCGCAGGGCTCCTTTGGGATACAACCAGTCCAGAGTGCCCTCGGAGCAGTGGAGAGAGATCTGCTCCACGCTGCCCTGCTGCTGGGACAAACCACTGTTTGAAGGAAAGAAAACAGGAGGCAAGGTTAAATAAAGGTTCTGTTAATATTCTAGCCACAAGTTTGGGATTAAAAAAAGTCCCTAACATCATCAACAGAGGACACTTTCCTAAAACAAGAAACTAGTTGTTTAACAGACAAGTTAACCCAAAAGTTTCATAAGAAATTAGTAGAAACCCCAAAATAACATTAAAGATTTTAAAAATCCAGTTTAAGTAGATTAACACTCAATCAGAGAAGACGCCGCCTAGTGGCAGCTCTGTGGAGGGAGCCATTCATAGCATCTTTAGAGCCACACTTAAATACTGAAATTCACCTGCAGGTATTTATCAATATAGCTATGATGAACCTTTACTTTAACAAGCGTGTGCACAATATGTTTTGTTTTTTTTTATTCCAAGCATCAGGATTAATCCTCCAGTCGCCTGTCTGTCTGGAGTCTGGACCCTCCATACCTCCTGCAGACAGCCCAGAAGCGCTATGGCAGCACAGCTCTGCAAACACTTTGGGTCCTAATGGCAAGTCTCAACATGTTGCATCCAAACACGCACTGTCCTTAACCAGCGGCTGTAGCATCTCTTTAATACATCACTCTTTCATTCAACCAAATACAGACATGAACGCATTGATAAGTGTAAAAAATACTTGCCTGCCTCTCCAGCTGCACTGGTCTTCAGAATAGCTCGAAAGAGCCACGTCAAAAATGAGAAAAAGTAAAATCCAAATCGCGTTAATCCAAAACCTAAAACCGGACATTTTCGACAGCTGGTTCAAGTTAAAGAAAGTCAGAAATATTATTCCAAAACTGCGATGTCTACACTTCTGCGATTTATAAATCCCCTATAAAACAAATCTCATTTTCTCTATAATAACCTCCATAATTTGGTATCCTCTTACCCTCATGTGTAAGATAAGAGAACACTGCTAAAGTCTTTCACCTCTCCTCTCCGGGCTGCTGTGCGTCAGGGGAACGCAGAGCTCTGAAGTTTATTCTCCCTCTGAGAAACTTCAGGGACCAATCAGGGTGCGACAAGAGAAACTTTAAACCACTCACACAGGGGAATGGTGGTTGGGGGGTCGTCTGACCCGCAAAATGAGTATGCAAGGATAAACCAAGTAACAATTCCCTATTGTCTTGGACATGTCTGCGTAAGAAATACTTGTTAGTTTACATGCAGAGTGAGTTTACAGACATTATTAGAGCCCTCCCCCCAAAACTCACACACGTTTTAAGACATTCAAATACTCTGCTTTGAATAGTACTTTGCATACACATTTAACTTACTAATATGAAATAGTAATTTACAAAAATGTGGTTTAAAAATGAAAATGCTGATGTTGTTTATTTGAAAACATAACCTGTTGGTGACAAGATGTCCCTTACTTAACCAAAAACTCAATTATTTGTGCACTTTGCACATAGTTGCATGTTGGACCAGTACTGGTTTTCAAACTTGTACTGGTGTCACAGAAAAGTCATATTAAACTACAGGTCTAAAACTCAGATTTAAGGTGAGTGGTGAGTGGTGAGTACCACAGAGAAAAATGCAGAAATGACCACAGCTAAGCATAAAACGTATTCTGGCATCAACCTTTGCACATGTCTAATTCCCATGAAGAAAACATCAATAACATCTTTATAATTCTAGGCTTATGCCTTACATATCTTGGTTTTCAAGAAATGTATTTGATAACGTTTCTTTCAGTTTAAGTCATTGTTATTACATTAAGCTGATAAAATGTATGTTCTGCCATTATTAAATTATTGAACAATCGGTATACTTGCTACAGTACACTGTTTGTTTTTGTATTTTACTTTTTGTGCCTTGTATTTTTGTGTATTATTGCTTTCTGTTTTGCTTCTTTCTTTCTTACTCTCTGACTCATGAGAGAGACACCATCAGCTGGAGACAAATTCCTTGTAAGCCCTTGTGCACACATGGCCAATAAATCAGATTTTGATTCTGATACTAATTACACTTAGACACAAAGAAAATATAATAAATATTTTTTACATCACAAATCTACCAAACTTGAAAGTAGTTTGACAATTAGTCCTGGTTCATCATCAGCTTCATTCTGCAACACTGTACTTTTTAAAAACATGACTAATTCCAAAGCTTGTGAAATGTTAGAGAAATATTTATGTTCATGAGACTTAAATAAATAAAAGCTAAATCAAACAAACAGAGCAGCAGAAGAGATATGAAGAACTGGCCACAATTCAGTGATAATAATAATGTGATTGTCAGATGCACAATATATGATGGTAGTGATGATGATGGTTTTGCCTCCTCTGGTTGTCGTTGCCTTCTGCCCTTCACCCTGCTGGGCTTCTCTTTCATGTTTCGGTATTTATAACCAAATCAAATATTCTTTTGTACTGACACTTCCATGCATTTTCCTGAGCCAGTTATTTTCACTGCTTGTGTGTGTGTGTGTGTGTTTTCTGCATGCATGTGTGTGATGAAAGTCTAGGCCCCTCCGATAGAGTTATGACAAGGCCTCAGAGCAACACAAAGGCACATGTGCAGAAATCCAGCTGCTTTATTGTCTGCAGCAGGACGGAGCTTTGTTTTCTGCAGGGCATTTCAAAGCAGCAGAGTTTAAAGTGCAGAGCGACAGGGGGTGACCTAGTCAAAGTAAAATGAATACATTAGTGCCTAAACTTAGCTGGACTTCAGAAATATGCCATAGCATCCACGTGCACATAGAGTATTCATACATGGACAGTCAAATTTACACAATTTGTCATATACATCAATGTGTCCATTAAAACAAAAGCACACACATGCTTTGTGACCCTGGATTGACCTGAGCTGTCTTATCCAGCCTGGATCATATTCAGCACTTTCATGTGGCTGCATGGATCTTACAGTTCAAACATACTGAGAAAAAAACGAATTTGATGTGGTTATTAACTATATTGTCACAACATAAAATTTCATTCATGCTTTCATTTACCCAGTGTTCTCATTACCACAAAATGTCACGGGAGAATGGGATGGAAAAATAAATGGAGATGGAAAATGCTTGTCAGTGCACAGAATTGTCAAATCACAAAGCAGATGAATTGTTAGTGCTATAATAATGAACTGATTTGATTAAAGAGAAAGTCCAAAAGACATTTTGGAAAAAAAACTAAACAAAAATGAAAACATTTGTTTTCTGAGTTAGATGAGAAGATAGCAGCAAGTTAGTTTAGCTTTAGCAGGCTAGCTGTTTCCTTTAGTTTTCACACTTTATGCTAACATATGTACGTTTGTATAAGTTTGGTTATCGGTTAATAGGTTGATCTGAAATTTTTTACTTAGTTTACTTCTTTACTTTTTAACTTAGCCTCAGCATGTTGGTGTCACAGAACCTTCGTGTCAGACATAGAAAAAAAAATCACAAATTACACACTGGTGTGCAGAGCTGTGTTTAAACACTGTCTTAGTTACAGTTAAAGGTCAGTGTGAGTGTGTGAACCATCAGACCTACTTATTTCCGTTCTGCATGCAGAACAATGCCATCTTTGACTCAGATCAGACACTCACTATCTGCTTGTCCTCATACTTTAACTACTGAACCAGATTCCCGTAGAGTTTTGGCCCACGGTGTTTACTGGATTCTCACCGGCCTGCCAATGACAGTGTCTTCAAACAATGCTGCTGTACTCATACGAAAGTTTGCATGCATGTGTTGGTGCTGTGTCTATTTACATGGTATACTTTATTCCTCTGTGTGTGGGTCTGTGCAAACACAGAGAGGATGTAGTGACACTGTGGTGTTACTGGTGTTTACGAGACTTGGGACTGATTCAGAGACAAAAAGACTTTTTTTCAAACAGGTAGTGTCTTTCATACACACTAACACCGTCTCTTTACAAGGTTTTGTGTGAGAAAATATTTTATACAGATATCAGATATTTTTCATATGCAACCATAAATGAACACCGGTCCCTATGCAACAGTTACTGTCAAACAGACAGGTTTAGAGAAGCCTGTTTGTTTTAAACATGTTTTGTGTGGCAGCTGTATGTCTATACAAAAATATCCCAGCTGAAAGACCAGAGGACAAACTTGAGTTGAGAATTTGAGATGTCCTTGTTCCCAGACTTTTCAGCACCTTCCCATGGCACCTCAGTGCTAATCTGGTTGATCTGACATTGCTGCTGTTTGTTTTCCTGCACACAGTCATCTGTGTGCTGGTAATGAGATCTAAGACCTTGACAGGATACGCTGATAATCAGCCTACGTTCAGGGTGACAGAAAATATGCCCTTTACGCCACAGGATTGTGCTGTATCTCGTGTTTTGCCTGGCTGGTTTTAGGTTACTCATAATAAAAAAAATGTTTCAGTGGTTAAGAAGTCAGGGTCACACATTCATTTTTATTTTAGGATGGAATGAGAAAAACATACCAGAAACTTGAATGCATTTCATGAACAATATCACATATTGTAACATAGACTTTAATTAAATTATCAGCTAAAAACAGGACAAAGGCCAAGTATATATATGAATTATTTCTGTCTAAGTACAAACTATGTTTTATGTATATGGATATGTTACTCTTATTCCTTTACATTTTTCACTTTGTCTATTATATAGTGCAACTGTTTGGCTCATTATATAAATAAAGGAGCAACCAATCTAACATGCCTACCATATGTCGTACAAGCGAAAGTTTTAGATCTATCAGAATTGCTTCTCCATTGTAGTTTTGTGTTTTGATGAGACGGTGAGAACAGTGTTGACGTTTTCCTACCTCTCTGAGCAGGTGAGGGGCTCCATGTGTGCAGTCAGTGTCAAATGGTAGCCAGAGGCTGTGAGAAGTGCCAGCGCTAGGAGCTTGGACAAACTATTTATATATTTACACTCGGAGCCCCCATGAGATCTGCATGTGAAAACTGACACCTGCTCTCTCATTGCACTTTCTCAGGATCCCGATTGTGTATATGTTTGTTTGTATGACAGTAAATTTATCTTTGTGTCTCTCATCTTGTGTGTGTGTGTGTTAAGTGAATAAAGCCCAGTGGGAAACTGAATACAGGACGGCTCTATAACAGATAAACAGTGTCAGAAGGGCCGATAGCAAACGCAGCTGGAAATACGCAGAAACACCATGAGAATGCTCTCTAATGCTTTTCTAAACATGTAATAGATCACTTAGCTGCACTGTCACAAAACTCTCTTACAGCTCTTATGTGCTTTAATCTCCTCTGCTGGGATCTCACATAAATTTTGCATGAAGATATGTCCCACGTGTTGTTATAGTCAGAAGAATTATCTCATGATTCTGAGAGAGTGACTCGAATCGCAAGAGATTTGTTTGTGGCAGCTGGGATTAAGTCTCAGTTTACACACTTTCTGCAGTAATCTCTCACACATTTGCTTCTACTATCCTCTCCTCTCTGGCCCAGTCTCTCTCAGCTGACAGCGTGAGACAAAAATACACATTATTTTATTTTTGTTTTATGTAATCTAGCATTTCAATGCATTTTATGACAAGCTCAACAGGTCAGTATTGCACATTGCAATACTGTATATCTGACAACTAACTTTTCCATAAACATACGTCAGCAGCTTTTGTTGCTCTTCTTTCTTCATTTAGTTTATGTCAACATTTTCCCTATTTTTCTTTAAAGCCTGAAAAATATTGTATTCCTTTGTTTAGAATGAGATTAAATGTGATCTCATGTCTCAGTGCAAGCAGACAATGACAGTATCAGTGAACTGTAACATCACACATTGATGTTCATGTGGATTGTTACATTCCTCAGCATTCAAAAGCACAGAAGAGTAAAGTTTAGCTACAGGTAAACAACACTGACTCTTTTTTTTTAAAGCAACTCTTCACACAACGTTGCCACTGCTAATTTAGAGGATTTTACTTTTGACAGTCAGTGCTTGATTGCAAGGAGCAAACAGGACTGAAAAAGCCAAATGAAAACACATTGTAGTCACCACAAAATGCACAGGAAGTTCCCTGTGGTACATGAGGTTTGAGGGTAAATTTAGACTACAAAGTGTAGTCAGCTTTTGATCGCAGCCAGATTGGAGCAAGCATGTGCCTTGCTGCTTTACAAACGCTGAATTCCCTCATTAGAGCGTGGAAGTGTGTGGGTGAGCTTGTCATGATTGACATTTATTCAGGTTCTTGAATGATTTGTTCTGTCTTACTTTTGGAGGGAAACAAACCTTATTCATTGTCTTTTAGACGACAACAGCTCTAGCCCCCTTTGCTTCACATTTATGACTCTCATTAGCTGCAATTAACGGAGCATCTCCCACCCTGACTATTTCTAATCCAGATGCAAGTATTGTTATCAGTAGCCCAGCAGTGCTATGTTAATGCCTCGGGCCTGGTGTGTTTGATAGTGATGTTGTTGGAGCCCAGCTGGGAGTCAGACAGAGGTTCTCTGCTGTCTGGACTGTTTGCTGCTCTCCCACCCCCCACTCTACTTCTAATTGGCTGAATCAGTTTGGAGGGAAACTTAACAAGAAGCAGGATCCCTCCAAAATTGACAATAGGTATAGTCTTTTACATATGTCCACAGGGAAGACAGATGTTGTGTCTCTCAATCACATCCACATTTGAATACCCTTATTTAGATACAATGGGAGGGACCATAAAAGGGCATATATTTTGGCGGTCAAGACTGATGCATAATTTTGGTGGCCTAGCTGCATCTTCAAGTTGTTGCAGTAGACTTCCTATAGTTTTGCTGAGGAACGTTTTATTCAAATATACATTAAAGTTTTTTTTATGATTTTATTGCATTCATAGATCACACATCAGGTGTCAACGTCAGTTACACAGATTGATTAACGGTCTGATCTTAAAAAGGGGTTACACCACAACATTAATAATATTGTTTCTGATGGTTTCCAGCATTTCGTATTTCAGTCATTCAATCATCAGTTCAAGATATTGATTTTTGGCTTTTTGTTTTAAAAGTCACAGTGTAGGAATGAGTAAACTAAATAAAACTAAAATAAATAAAAAAAACCCATAGAAATACATTTAAGGAGTAGTCGGGGATTTGGGGAAATATATTTCCGTTATTCACTTTTCTCGGACAGTTAAACGGGAAGATCAATATCATGCTCATATCTGAACAGTAATTATGAACTTTGGCTAGGTGGTTAGCTTAAGATAAGACTGACTCTGCCTAAAGTGAACATAACCTAGTTAATTTTTTACAAAATCTCCACTATCACTGACAAATTAACACATTATGTGCTGCTTATGTTATCAACACAAAAGTGCGTAGAGTGTATAAACACAACAAGTTGCGGCCTCATCAGTTTCTAGGCCTTATAGTAAAATAAGATAAGAGTTTGGACAAAGAAAAGGCACATTAATCCTCACAAAAGTTGAGATTATATCACAAAATAGTTATATAATACTGACACAATTTCATGTACTACTCTATTACAACAGACTTTTTACCTAAGTAATATGTCTCTTGCTTATCTCTCTTTCAGAAAAATCACTTTTAGGAGACACACATCAGAAACACACAACTGGAAAATGCAACAAGGTAAAAACAAAACAAAACAATAGATGGTCTTTTTTTTTTGTTTTGCTGCCTGGCTGCACTCAGTTACCTCCTCCTCCTCCCTTGCTCGGCATCCTGCCCAGTGAATTGGGTTTGGTCAGCCTATAGGTCATCATTGGCTGTGTGGAATATAATTAGTCTGCCTATACACCACATTCAATCCAGACACATACTGACTTTAACCCCCCCTTAGACAATGGTCTGCCCCCACAATGGACACATGCCAATCCTATGATCCCCTCAGCTATCTTCCCGTGCACAAAACACTCCCTGTTCTTCCTCAAACCCTCCTCCACACTGCTCACTCAGCAGAATAATGAGACTGATAAGATTATAGTTTCACATATCGCATTTCACATCATATCATGAAAATAACCAAGAGTTTAACAGGTGCTAAATCTCAGTTGTTCCTGTGGAGATTTGAAATTTGGCTTGTCAGAATTATGCTTGACATCACCTTGATGTATTAAGTTTCCAGTGATAAAGTTAATGTTACCGTTTCAAAGTTGGATTCTGTGAACTTTGTAACCAAAGACAGAACTGAGCTTTACATTCACGAAAATAAAGACCTGAAGTCAAGGCTGCTTATTTTTCAAAGTAATAGTTGGAGCTGTTGCATGAAATGCAGTAATTTTACTTTATAATCTTGCAAAGTGTGTAACAGTAATAAACTGATACAGTTTAAACTTGGATAAAATGTACAAACCAATGATAAGAATACTAAGTGATTTAATCATCATTCTTCCAGCATCAGCCATAATTGAGGAATTTTCACATTTCAGACCTGAGATGACAATTATACTCTTTGATGAATGAGAAGTGTGCACCAAATATGAATCCTAAGCATCTTTTATCATGACTGTTCAAACTTTTGGTGACCCGCAGCTCGTCCCTGAGGTCCTTTGATCAGTTTTTTAAAATGTCGTTGCACATGAGCACACCCTCCTTTTCTCTCTCTCTCTCAGCACCTGCACTTCATCAATGGAACCTGCCTTTAAAAAAAAGTATGCATCTGTTGCAAATGAGGTAGCCTTTGTTGGGGAAAACCCTGGAGGGGACCGCCAAAATTTGTTGTCTCCATGACTCCATCACTGAGTAAACCCCATCCCCCAACACCTCTGGTCACACATGCACACTCACACCTCTTACTTCAGGGGTATCATATCACCTGTCCCTTGGGGTATAGTGGTGTGCAAGGCTGGATGTTTTCACGATAACAGGTGTATTTAAACATATACAACAGGTGGGAAAAATGCCTAAAGAGGTATTTTTTATCTCCCATTGTTTTCTATGAGTTTTAATAAAGCAATGCTAAAGTGTGGTTTTATCTCACTTACTGGAATTAATGAAGATTTTGCAATATTTATTGATAATCAATTACATTTCAAAATGTTTTGATTGTTAGCTCCTGCTTTTTTGTTCAGGAATTCTGCACAGCATACCACAAGCGATAAATATTTATCTTACAGCTGCATGTGGTTATTTGGTCTGACCTGAAACTAATGAACAGAGGAAGCGGCCAGAGAATCAGAAAGAGGATAGACAAAACAGCGTCTGTCCTCTAACTGAGTGACTCTTCAATAGAGGTGGTTTCTTTCTGCAATGAACTGTGTCATCCTGCAGAGAAGTCCAGACAAGTGAGGAGGCAGAGGAATGACTTGCTAAATAATTAGACCATGGAGTATAGTTTTGCAGAATTGCATGTCGCATTCCTGCATGCAC